>CM033727.1:6375602-6791845 GCA_019671005.1 Hibiscus mutabilis | reverse complement strand
GTTCTCATGAAAGGAATCATAAAGGGTAATA
Organism: Hibiscus mutabilis; assembly: GCA_019671005.1. Lineage (NCBI taxonomy): Eukaryota > Viridiplantae > Streptophyta > Magnoliopsida > Malvales > Malvaceae > Hibiscus > Hibiscus mutabilis. Next base: position 6,791,814 of record CM033727.1, on the reverse strand, counting down.
CATACAGCCGAGGTATTAATAAATGAAAAGTAGCAGATAGTGACTTCATAGATTTCACAAAATCAAAATAAGAATATATCAATATCTCCAATAAACAAGAGAAATTCATCAGTACTTTCTGTTAACCTTGCATCTACAAGACTAAACATAACCAAAAATACGGCAAAACACTATCCGCACATTTATAGTATCATTTATTTTTTTATGGCGCTAAAGAAAGGCATATAGAATGTACAAAGTGCAAATTGGCAAGAGAAAAAATTACAAAAAAACCAATGCTTGCCTTTATATCTGTTATAAAGCTCTTCCAAATGTTTAGCATCAGGATAACTTTTAATTTGTGGCTGGCTGTAGAAAAAATCAAAAGCTCCTTCAAGATGCCAATCACTGGCCTTCAAAGCTTGTAGAGCGGCTTTTTCACTGCAATTAGAAAAAGAAATGAGTAAAATTCATGATCAATAGAACTGAAAGTGAGAGCATCACTAATGCATCATTACAAACTATAGAATATGTTTAATCTAGTTTTTCAACTAATAAACAAAAAGATAAGGGAAATACCACACGCACGGTATTTGCAATAGCTACAAAAAGTACATTAAGTTCAGAAGGAATTTTATGGAATCAGATAAAATGATAGGATAGGATCATAGGATTCTGAGCAATCAGAAAAAGTTCAAGTTTTAGAAAGGAACATAACAGAAAATTTACATTGAAATAACAACAGAGAAAATGATTCATATACTTCTTAAAAATACATAATAAGGATTAAAGGGTATTTTGAAAATTTAGGATCATATGGGCTTTTATAAGTAGTTGCAAACCTTGTGATTTTAAGAAGCATACGAAATAAGTTTTAATTGAAAAAGAATGGATAATACTAGATTACAAGGTAGGATACCTAATCAATCTAAAGCAGTTCAAGTTTTAGAAAGGAAAGTACAGAAAATATTTATAGTGGCTAGAGTGAATAAGCATACAGTTAATTTGTTTGTGAAGGTGAGCTGTTTGTGAAAGAATGGCATATGGAGTTGGATGCAATTTAGAAAAAAGAACTATATATAACTGATGATTATACAACTAGAAAAAATATACAGGTAAGCATAAGAATCATTGAAGGGTAAAAGGTAGTGTAAATTTCAAGTAAACCAATTAGAAAAGTTAACTTTCTTAATGACCATAACAGATGGTATTAGCATAGGAACATAACAATAGACTAATGAGAAAGTTATTTAAAATTCATTAAGAAAGTTGGTATTTTAGTTCAATAGGGAAGCAACCACTACCAATGTCATCAAAAAGCAAAAGAAGTGTGTGGGAGCATCATCCCATTCATTGAGTCTATTACAGCCCACCAAGACAAAAATAGGGAAAAAAAACATTCTTGCCAATTAGCAAAGAGAGCACTTCTGAAACCATTGTCCCATATGATGATAGCAACATTGCTGATCACTATTTCAAATGAACAATATTTGTGGCAACTAAGGTCATATATTTGACTTAAGAAAATGTATTTCAATGTTTTAGTAAAACTTTGAGATCAATCAACTCCTTAGGCTCAAAAGTAAAGAATTAACAGTTAATAAGAGATACGCAAATGGACTGAAGCCAGGTCTTATATTGGGGGGCTAAGTAAAAGGAAAAGCCAGCATTCTTCACTTGCAACAGTCAGTAAATACACCAAAAGCCATGCCAAGGCTGATTATGAAGACTCAATAGCAACTTGTATAGTCATTAGTTTTAATTGCCTGTTTCTAAGTTCTCCAGACTACAGGTCCTTTTTCTTCATTACTCAAAAAATTTTCATTCGATGTTCGAACTACGTCCACATAAACGATAATTTCAGAAGTAAGCCACAAAAGAACATCAGGCTACCTCGCACCAGTTATTGTCATGAATTGTTGGACTTTGTCACGATGACTTCTGCCCAATTTGTGCTGTCAAAAACAACAAAACCATACGCATAAAATAAGCTACAAATTTCATCACACACCAAGTGGATGTCGTCCATGAGACTAAAACATTTAAAAATAAAAAATGGTTTCATGTCATAAAGTTCCATCTCTAAGAATAACGTCTCATAAAATGAAGAGAACTTAATAATATTTAACAGTTTAAGAAAATGGGTATGAACGTTGATAAGGAGTTGGGTATATCTCTAAATTAGGGCTAAACATTTAAAATAATACAGTCGAAGTAAAACCATCTCAACCTTAGGCATTAAATATAGCATAGAAAAAGAAGGGGGGAAACCCGAAGCAAACCCATCCACAACAATTAAAATAATTTAGTACAAAACAATATAATATAGAAAAATAGAACACTGATTGATGATTTCTCTTCCTTCTGTCTTTATTTTGTTCCTTTTTCAAATTCAGAAAGAAAAAAAAAACCCAATCCTTTTTTTTAGCTAGTTCCCTCGACTATTGTTCTCCAGAACTCAAAATCCTATGGGTTTTTTTCCCCAAACCTGAGTACAGAAAAATCTATTATCTATATCTATAATAACCCAGAAGCAGAATTTACATATAAAAAAAATCCGAATTACCTTATGTAGAACAATCAACAGTTTATATACAAAACTAAGAAGCAGCACTCAAACATAAACCAACACACCCAAAATCTTTCTGTAAGAAAAGAAAAGGAGAGATAACTAACCATTTTGGGTATTGTCGTGGAAAATAAAACCCTAAAATCGTCGTTGATGGAACTTGGACAAAAGCTCTGCAGAGAGAGAGATATGAGAGGCAATGAGATTTCAGTTTTGGGATTGTGTTGAGCGTAGAGGGACCAATTCTCTTTCGAGTTTTTTCCTCTTTAGAAATGGACTGGGTTTGAATCTGGAAGAATCTCTCTCTCTCTTTTTAGCGTAGCTAGAATTTAGTATACCATGGGGTTGAATGATTTTTTTATTCGTAAATTAAAATTTTTATTTGGACCGTCGCTTATTTAATTATTTTTTTAAATAGATGTCGTTAGTTATATTAAAAAAAATATATTAAAATTATAATCAGAGTTTATTATTATTATTGTAAATTAAATATATAATTTAAATATTTTTCAATAATATTAACACAAAAAATTAGTCACTCTAATCATACAAGAACATACATGGAAAATGTTAAAAATCTAAAAAAAAAACTCGAACAAAAAATAGATATAAACAAATTTGACTGCATCGGGAAACGAACTACAAAAGGAGATTAAGCTATTGAAATACCACCGAGAACTGCAAATCAGAGTCGAGCGTCGTAAGAAATTACCTACGAACGCAAACCGTATATTCAAATTCAATCTGAGGGTCCAAAACAGGGGAGATCAGCAAAATTACAAATAAGTGTCATCTTGATCAGTCGTGCCATTGTAAAATCTAACCCTAAAAAACATAAAATAAAAAACGATTAAATGACCAAGAAAAAAAACAGCAACGTGCCACAAAGGCAAATTTATTCTTCTTAAAAATTAAAAATATAAAAAAAGAATCGATAGTTAACAACCAGCATCAAAGTCAGTGTCGCCGCTAGCGACTAAACAAAATTAAAGAAAAAGGTTGCGCTCAATTGTTCTGCAGAGAACGAGGGTTGCGGCTTTTTAGGATTTTTTAATTGAACCTATCTATTTGTATAATAATATCAGAGTTTTGAGTTATGATGTAATAAATTGTGAAAATATATTGTGAGCGTTACCTTATAAAAAATTTAATATCTGATTTAGATAAATTAAATACCGATAGTTATAAAAGAAAATTTGAATTTAAATTTATGATATATGTTTGGGTTTTGTGACTTTTTTTAGTAACGTGGTTTTTTAAGTTTAAATTTATTTACAAGTATAGTGTACCGCATTATTGCACCCGATTGAGTTGCATAACCTTTTAACTTGACTCGTCGAGTTGCATCTTCATGAACCTCATTTCTAGCTATCTTAATCTCTTTTTGAGGTGTTATGAATTCCCTATCTAAACCTTTGTTATTGTTCACTTTCAACCTCGTTTGAGTTATCGAGGGCAAAATCAAAATTTAAAAGTTGAACGAACTGAAAATACAATGTTATAAAAAAATTCAAAGAAAAAATTAAGACAATAAAGGTCAAAAAGTAGAATTTCATCTATTGACTTTAAGTAAAACAATTTTACTTTCACTTACACACTATATCATTAAGGTAAAAATTATTTCATGATATCAGAGTAAATTAAATAAATTATAATTTAAAATTTACAAGGCCTAATTAAAAAAATGGATCGTAAAGATGAAAATATAGACCGTAAGGGTGGGCCACGAGGGTCAGGCCTCTGCCAGCCCTCTTGTGGCTACACCCCTGATCATCGCCCTCGAATTAATGTTTGACCTGGTGACAGATAACGTTTTAGCCATTTTCACTTGCTCAAAAAAATACGACCTCGGGTTACATGTCAATTGTTATGTAGAGGTTATCATCGCACGATCGAACATTACATACCTATATCATTATCTATTAAATTGAAGTTATATTTTAACTTAAAGAATATAAAAAATATTCTTTACATGCTTTGTTAAATACCGGAGGTACATCAAGTAAGTGTAAAAAAAACGTTATATTTATAGAAAATGGTAATTAATGATGAATCCTATTAAAGTCATAGGTATAGATGATAATGAAAATATAATTCAATGTAAAGCTAGAAATGTACCTATATAAATGACAAAAGATGCCCTCAATGTTTGCATGTTTTGTCATTTGGCCCCTATTCTTTTTTTTGGAGCAAACAACCCCAAACGTTTCAATTTTGTCCAAATACGCCTTTGTTGGATAGAAACTGACAGTCAACTGACGATCAACAACTGATGTTGACTGGACTTGCCACGTGTTAAGATCTGTTGACATGTCAGCATCATATTCACTGCGTGTCAACATCATATTCGCCACGTGTCACCATCCGATTCGACCACATGTTAGTATGATAGTCAGCCACGTGTCACCATAAAGAAGGGTATAACAAAATAATTTTTTAAGAAATCTGACGTGGCATATGCCACGTCAGTAGATCTTAACGCATAGCAAGTCCAGTCAGAATCAGCCGTTAACCGTCAAGTGACTGGCAGTTTCCATCCGATAGGGGCATATTTTGCCTAAATTAAAATGTTGGGAGGTTGTTTGCTCCAAAATAATGAATATGGGGCCAAATGACAAAACATACAAACGTTGGAGGCATCTTTTGTCATTTTGCCTATATATTAATGTGATTAGGTTTGTAATACCTATAATACTATGTTTTCCAAATATACATTGGGACATACTACTAGGCAATAATTTTATACATAGTCATTTTTTTCTAAGTTATTTTACCATCTTCTAAACACAGTGATATAGTAACTTTATTTGCAAAAAAAAAATCGATGCAAAGGGTAACATGCCTCGTATTCGTAGCAAAATAACCATCGATCAACCTTTCGCATTGTATAGTCTTGCCTCGGAGTTTTTCATGGACAAGACAACATAAGATTGGACTACCCTAATCACAATTCCAACATCATATGTAGTGTCTTTGTATCCTTTTTTTAATCAGTAGATCTTGAACTGAACATAGCTCCAACATGGAAGGTATTATTGTTTCTAGTTTGTTCAACAATTCAGAATTTATTTGCTTTGTTAAACCGAGTTTTTCTCCGTAGGAAGCATGTCATTAAACCTTCAATAGTAATTTTTTGTAGCTTTTGAGTTAGATGTTTCGGTATACACGATCCAATGAGCTCCAATTTCGCCCTTTCGTCGTTTAATCGATTTGGTCAGTGGTATGAAATGATCAATTCGAAGGGTGGAGACATCTTGAAACTGCCAAGTATCAGTTGATTTCCCGACATTCAAGTTCTTATCCCTATTTTTCCTCCCATAGTGAAAGCTTTCAGATCGGTCGAAGCCTTCCAAACAATGGCATCCGAGCATTACTTCATGATCCGCAATTTTTTTCCCACGGTGACACGGATTCACAACCTTTGAGTGGCTAATTTCCAAGTATTTCTTCCCCTTTTTCTAGGTTAAGGAGGCAACCATTACAACCTAGTATTAAACCACTAAGTCTAACATCTAAAGCTTTCTACCCAAAGCCTTGGGAACCTCTCTTTACAAGAGAATTTGAAGCAAACTGAAATCCCTCTCACAAGGTATGTGTTTGCACTCTAAAGCTCTCACCCAATCCTAATACACTTGAGCATACATTGACAATTTAGCTCACGAGTGTTTGTCTATACAAAAGATTGAAATTGGAGCACTAAGACATGTTTACAATCAAAGAATGTTGTCTTGTTTATTCTTGGTCTTCCATGGATGCTTGGAGGTGTCTTTTAAACCTTCTAACAACTTCATGGTCATTACTAGCCGTTGGGGGTTGTTTGGAGCCGTTGGGGACTTCTTTTCCAGTCATAAATGCACTTATGTAGCAGGGCGTATCGGTACACGTGGGCTGGTATCGGTACGCTACCTCATGAAGAAAGAGTCGTTGGGCATTTAAAGCATAGGGTATCGGTACGCTTTGAGGCGTATCGGTATGACCCACTGCGTATCGGTACAGCTAAGTCTGTACCGATACGAATTTTTGCTACTAGAAAATCACTATAGCTGAAACCCTAAAAGGTAACGATACGGGACAAGGCGTATCGGTACAGGCTTGAAAATGACTAGTTTGGCTATTTAAAATTGTTTAAAAAACATGTCAAAAGTCTTAGAAACATTTTCAAACATATTTTCAAGTTGTTTGGACTTTAATACAAGTTTGCAAAATATTCAAACAAGTCCAAAAACATTTTTCATATTATTATATCAAAACAAATATCTTAACAATCTCCTCATTTTGATATAATAAAACCAACTTGAAAATTTATTTTTGTGATTCTCCCCCTTAGTAAAATAATTTTTGAATTCCCCCTTTAGTAAAATAATTCTCGAAAAAGAGATTATTTGTAGAAAATATTAAAAAAACCCCATTTTTCTTTTGAGAATTCAAATTTTCAAACAATTCTCCCCCTTTTTGTTATATCGAAAAGAATTTTGTAAACTTAAAGTTCAATAACAATGGAGGTTTAAAAAAGATTTTTACAATTTAAAAAAAATGGTTCCCCCTTACTCAAGCATCAAACAAGATGTTAGTCAAACAATTCATGATTAACAAGTTGAATTAAAATAAATAAAATAAGATAGGCAAATAAAATTCAACTAATTTTTACCACTTGAACCAAAGGTAGGATGTTATGCCTCATTCTTCAAGTGTTATCCCTTATGTGCATAGAGCTTTAAGAAATTATACCATTTGTTGAGCTAGCTCCATCACACCTACAATAAGACAATCAAGTAATTTTTGGTATCCAAATTGCTTTGGATCCAATGACATTAGTTGCACAAATTTTAGTCCCCTTAGGAATCCATTTTACAATTTTATCTTTTTTATTTGAAGTAATTAGTTCTTTTGAAACCCAAATACTTCTAAAACATTTTTCGTTCAAAAATCTAGGGGCACTAGATTGTCTTCGATAAAAGTTTGTTTTAACAAAATTTGATTTGGAGCTACCTCCAACTTCACATTTTTGAACATTTTTGTTAAACAAATTCTTTTTGAGGTCATCAATTTCCCTTTGATAATCCTCTTGAACTTTTAGAAATAAGTTTTGTAAATCAAGGTTCTTTTGTTCAAAATCTTTAAACCTAGCTTCAAGTTCGAGAATAGTTTTAGAAAGCAAATCATTTTCTATTTTCAATTTTAAAAGCAACTTTTTGTTTTTAGAAAATAAAGCCTTAAATTCGAAAACCAACTCATCATAGGCTTGTAACTCATCGAAAGTATAAGAATTTAAATTAGATGAGTTAGAAGTTACCCCTCCCTCTTGGAGGGTCATTAAGCATAAGTGGGCTACCTCATCGCCGGTGGAGTCTTCTTCATCACTCCATGTTGCCACATATGCTTTCTTTGAATATGATTTTTTTTTGTTGAAGCGAGGGCAATCGTATTTGGTGTGTCCTTGCTCCTTGAATTCAAAGTTCTTGTGGGGATCTTTCATCTTCTTCTTTGATTCATGTCTTAAAGATTTTTTTCATTTCATTCCTCATGAATCGAGTGAACTTCTTGAAGAGATGTACCATCTCTTCACTTTCACTTTCCTCCTCACTTGAATCTTCTTGATAACTTATGGAGGATTTAAGAGCAACAACGTTTAGATCTTCTATTCCTTGCTCTTTGATCTTCTTCTCCTTCTTCATTCTTAAAGGTTGAGACATCAATTTATGGGTAAGTAAAGATTTGATGAACTCATCAAGCTTGAGCTCCTTCAAGTTTTTAGCTTCATTGATTGTCATCTTCTTTGACTCCCATGATTCGGGAAGCGAATAAATCAACTTTCGAACAAGTTTGTCTTCCGAAATCTCCTCTCTAAATCATTTTAGCTCGTTGACGATTGTAGAGAAACGGTCGAACATACTCTTGATGTCTTCATCCAGGCTCATCTTGAAGTTTTTGTAGTAGAGGTTGAGTAGAACAATCTTTGTCTCCTTCACCTTATTTGTACCTTCATGGATTACTTCAAACTTGTCCCAAACCTCCTTGGCACTCTTACAAGAAGAGACTTTGACATATTATTTCAGTCCTAATGCACAAAATAGCATGAGCAAAACCTTCGAGTTTAGCTCCATCATCTTCTTATCATTTGCATTCCATTCCGTCCTTCGTCTTTGAGAAGTGAATGGTCCATCTTCAACAAGATCCCAAAGATGGTAGTCTTTAGCCTTGATGAAGTACATTATCCTATTCTTCTAATAGGCATAATGTTCACCGTTGAAGAATTGTGGCTTGTCTATTGAATGTGCCATGAACACCAATTGATTGTTTGTTGATCGAGCTTGTCGGGATCGCCTCAATAGGATGTTAATCCTTCACGATTGAGCCTCTCTCTGATGCCAATTGTTAAACCCGATATCCTCAACTGATTTACTTGCCAAGTGGTAGAGAAGAGTTAATTTAGGTGTTGGTGGTGGAAGCAATGAAAGAAAAATAAGATACAAAAATTTTAGAGTGGTTCGAGCTTATAACCAATCTCTACATCCATTACCTTAGCTTCCTCACTAAGGATTTCCAAATTCACTAGAATTTCTTCCCATTTTCTAGGTTAAGGAGGCAACCATTACAACCTAGACTTAAACCACTAAGTCTAGCATCCAAAGCTTTCTACCCAAAGCCTTGGGAACCTCTCTTTACAAGAGAAATTGAAGCAAACTGAAATCCCCCTCACAAGGTATGTGTTTGGACTCTAAAGCTCTCACCCAATCCTAATACACTTGAGCATACATTGACAATTTAGCTCACAAGTGTTTTTCTATACAAAAGATTAAAATTGGAGCACTAAGACATGTTTACAATCAAAGAATGTTGGCTTGTTGATTCTTGGTCTTCCATGGATGCTTGGAGGTGCCTTTTTAAACCCTCTAACAACTTCATGGTTGTTACTAGTCGTTGGGGGTTGTTTGGAGCCGTTGGGAACTTCTTTTCCAGTCATAAATGTACTTCTGCAACATGGCGTATCGATAGACATGGGCTGGTATCGGTACGCTACCTAATGAAGAAAGAGCTGTTGAGCATTTAAAGCACAGGGTATCGATACGCTTTGAGGCGTATCGGTACGGCTAAGCCTGTATCGGTACGGGTTTGCTACTGGAAAATCATTGTAGCTAAAACCCTAAAAGGTATTGATACGGGACAAGGCGTATCGGTACGGGGCTTTAAAAATGACTAGTTTAGCTATTTAAAATTGTTTAAAAAACATGCCAAAATTCTTAGGAATATTTTCAAACATATTTTCAAATTGTTTGGACTTTAATACAAGTTTGCAAAATATTCAAACAAGTCCAAAAATATTTTTCATATTATTATATCAAAACAAATGTCCTAACATTTCCGAATTTCATTATTCGAAGCATTCTATAATTGTAGGCAAAAGTTTAGTTTCAAATCAAGAAATAAAGATGTTGTTTGTTGATTTTATTCTCCGATTTTTTGTTTTCAAAAGATTGGCGTTAATTGTTAAAGAGAGACTCTTATGTTTCAATTGTGGTACAGAGTTTGATCTGTTGAATTGTTACTTACAAGATGCATGCGATCTTAGAAGTTCATTTTGTGTTGTTTACTTGTTTCTGATGTTTGTTCTCTTTCATCTCGTGTATTAATTGGTGTATTGCTTGAAATTTGCATGTAATTTCCTTATTTCCAATGAGCTGGAGAATTCTTCTGGTCTGAAATGTGCTAATGTGGCATTTGTCATGTTTTGTCTGCCTGTAGGATATAATAATATATTATGATACCTACAAGTACAACAGGTTTTGTAAACAGATTTGTTGGATGTAACTTTTATGAGGGATGATGCTTCATATTGTAATTTTATGCAATGCTTCGTATTGTAATTTCTTTAATGTACTTTATTGGAACAGTAAAATTGGACTAGAACCCTGTTGCATTAGTATTTAGTAAAAGCATGTGTGAATTTGAATTCACAGGGATATAGATTTCTTGTTTCTTTAGTTTATACGGTCTTTTTAATTTTAGGGGTTTAGGGTTTAAATGTTATAGGTTTAGAGTCTAAAGTTTAGAACTTAAAATTGATGTTTAGAATTTAAGGTTTAGGGTTCAGGGTGTTAGGGTTAAAATTTTATGATTTATATTTTATTCAGGCCCACATGACCAATGTACAAAAGTTTTACCATTTCTTTAGTGTCCGGATTGACTATTTCATGTCAAAAAGGACTTATTGAACTGGAAACATAACTATAACTATTATAAATGTCAGGTGTTAGAAATAAAACTAAAATAAAATAGAAGAATTCATACTTTGAATGGTTCTTGCAAAAGAACTAAGCATTCACGTTTAGCAGTTCTGTATCTTCCGTATGAATGTTTAAACTATTAATTATATCATTTTAATTTCTAACTGATATTTGTCCTCATATTATATGCTTCATTATTCTGTGGAGTGTGGACATTAAAAACATATTTTAGACTAAAATCCTTGCATTTCAGAGAATGAGCAAGTTGCTCATGAACACGGTGGGTTGTCTGTTGAGGTCGTGTCAATTGTGATAGCTGCCATGTATGTTATTTTTATATATCATCATTTAGGCCACCTAAAACCATGAACTTTATGTTACTTTTATATATTCTCTCATAATGAATCTATAAAGGATGAGATTGGAAGGAAAAATATAACATTAGTTATAATTGAGAGATCAAAATAAGATATTACATTTATAGCTGCCATGTCTGTTGAGGTCGTCTCAATTGTGATAGCTGTCATGTGTTATTATACAAAATATTTTAATAGCCACATCACCCTTTTAACAGTTGTTAACGGGTCAGTGACCAAATTGAAACAAAACTAAAAGTTTAATACTAACATTGAAGCAATTGAAAGTTTGGTTATCAAATTGAACAATTGATCAAAATTTAGTGACCATCTGTGAACTTTATCCTTAAATTAAAGTAAACGTATAAATTATTATATTAATAAAAGTTTAATTATTTTCTGAATTAAAAAATAAAAGAAAATGTAATATAAAAAATAAAAGTTTAATACTAAGATTTTATTCTAAAAGAGAGTAATAACATTTTCAGTCCTTAGGGTTTTAAAATTAATTAAAATAGTTAATGGTACATTACGATACGAATATGTAATCACTAATTTTATCCGGGTGATAACATGTTTTTACATTTTTGCAAATAAGAGCTTTACTATATAGCATATAATCATCGTTAAAACAAAGAAACAACAAAAAAGTTATTAGTATTATTATTTGTTTTTCTACAATTATATAGTACATGTATATATAATACTTTTATTATTATGTTATCATCCATTTGGAAACCCCTAAATATTAAGTGTTATGTATTATATAGTATTATTACTATCTATTTGAAAATATGAAGAAAAAAAAGAAAATCCTCAAACATTATTATTATCATTAATTAGTATATTATTGTGATCATATCTTTGCTATTAGTATTATTATTATATTTGACATTAGCTATTATTACTATTATGTTATCATCTGTACTATTATTATTACTATTATGTTTATATAGATATTATTATCATATTATTATTACAATTATATTATTATTAAATTAAAACTAAAAGACTAAATAAATAAAGCCCAACATTAATTTAAATAAAACCCAAATTCTTATATATTTATCAGTCCATTTTACAACTGTAAAACCCCAAAAAGTAATAATATACATTTTGGCCCAATAGAGCCCTGAATACAACTTAAGCCCTAATTCAAAAACCCTAATACCCCATTCATCTCTTTGTGCAGTCAACTCCCAGCCATTGAATCTAGGACGAATCTAACGGTCCAAGATCAAGGCAGGAAAGGTTACAGAAGCCACCACGCGGGCGGATCCGACGACCTCGAACGAGCCTTGCGCTCCAAGTTCATTCTCACTCTGGTCCCCTCCCCTTCTCGAACTGTCACGACGCTCCAGGAGACAAGAAGTACGGCGCCAGAGCTTTGCCATCTGTCATCTGACCATCCAATCGTCACGGCTCACATGCAAAAGAAACACAATATAAAAAACAAATCTATAGAAAATCAGACAGCGGATCAAAAGCAAACATCATATTACAGAGGCAGCCAATATGAACTCTAGTTTCTTTTTTCTATTTCTTAAAAACCCATGTAATATCAGGGTATAAAAAGTGAACCCTAAAATAATTGTAACATATTCAAAAAATTGGAGAATAGAAAAAAACAGAAACCTCAAGTCTTGGAGGTAACCTCCCTCTTTTTTTTTTCTTTCTTTGCATTATCATCAATATCAAAAGGGAACACATACAAACAAAAAAATGGAGAAAAATAGTAGAGTTAGGGTTTAGTTTTTTTTTACCCTTGTCGTTTCATTTTCCCCGTTCCGGTTCACCTCCCCTTTGAGTTTCTTCGTATCCTCTCGCCGACGACAAGCCATCGGTCCCTTCAGGATCATACATGGTGAGTCGAAGAAGGATATAAGCAGGGCTCGCTTTTTTGGTTTTTTAAAAACAAAAAAGACTGTCTTTGAGATCGGGGAGGTAAAAGGAGGTTCTGAGCGTGTTTTGGGTTCACCGGCCCCCATTCAACGGCGATCGACGCGGCGGTAATCGATCAGTTTCTTAGTTTGGCCATCGGAGAACGGCGGCGTTCATCCAAATTGTGAGAAAGGGCGAGAGAGTTTTTTTTATAAAGTTTCTAAAATGGCTAAAAGAGGAGCTCAGCCCGGCCGAATTCGTCTTTTTATAGCCATTTTCCTTTTTAAAATGGTGTAATTGCTTTATAAACCTTTCCGCCCCGTTTAAATAACGCGTGCAGGACTTCCGCCTTTTGAAATCTCAGTTTTAGTCCTTCCACATGGGCAAATCACAATAGCAAGCCATTCTGATTTTTTTTAATTATGCCTCTAGTCCTTGCGGTTTTCAAACCGTTTGCGATTTCGTCCTCATTTTCTCTTTAAATTCGGCCCTTAATTTTGAGTTTTGTTCAGTTTGGTCCTTTTCTGGAGATTAAAAACCTTTTTATTTATTTCTTTTTCAAGCATTTTATTTTCCAACTTTTATATTATTTATAATATTGCTTTATTTTTGCTATATGTTTGCTTGTGGTTGTTGGAATTATATTCTACGTGGTTATTATATATGTATATATATATATGTTTATAATATATAGTTTAGTTATAGGATATGGTCTTTATATGTTACAATATATTTTGTCTATATAATATATCCTTTTCCATATATAATATATATAACACATATTTTTCTTTATAATATATGTTGAACAGTTTCTTTAATATATATATATATATATATATATATAACATCTATTTTCATATGATATGTACAATATATCTTTTGTATATTAAATATAGATATTAAGGTTCTCATATATATTAAGGTTTTTATATATAATAAAGTTTTTTTAATACATGGCTTTTAGAATATACAATATAATTTTATATACATGACATATATTTTATAATATATAATGTATAGTTGTAATATATGTTAGCTTTTTAACTTGTGGTTTCGATATATGTTTATTTATGTGTTTGGGCCTTTTGTGTTTTGGGCCTAGGGGTAAGTTTTAGCTTAGTAGGGCTTTGGTTTAGTTTCGAAATTAATTTAATCAATTTAAGTCGTGTATTCATTTCATAGGGGCACGATTTTAAATTAATTAGATTAATTTAAGATTAGATTTTTTAGAGCCGCAATTAAACCTAGGGTTCAGATTAATTTAACGAATTTAAATTTATCCTCACCTCATTGGAATAAATGTTAAATTAATTAAACTAATCGAACATTTCTTAATTATCTTTAAGATAAAATTAATATGGAGATTAGATTGACATTTAAATAAAAGCTATGATTAATTAATTTGATTCATTTTAAATAGTATTCTTGACTTATTGGAATATTAGCTTAAGATCAATCGAATTAATTATCAGGATATAAGATAATTCATAATTTATTAGGGTTTTTTTAGCTTTTTAGAGTTAATCAATTTAGGGTTCATATTAGATTCATCTAGTTATTAATTAGAACATTAATTGAATTCTCATAATATGGGCCTTTTAGGTATGGACTTTGGGTGGGCTTTTGTGTGTTTATCTTTAAGCCTTTACTTGCCATCCATTTTATTTGTCGTCATTTGGTCCATTTGGTTTACACGTTAATTAATTTAAATCATAAAAAGGGATGTATTCATTAATTCTGATATTTGTGTCGTAACAATCCGAGCTTAAAGGATGTTTACCAAATATTTGAATTAATTTTTACTGACTTAAGGTAAAATTAAAACTTGACAAAATCATTACATCATATTTTAATTGCTTGCATCATGCATAAAGGTGACGTACGGGATTCGAACCATAAACTAACACAGCAGTCAGGCTTATATGATGTCGGTTTAGTCTATGGTCCGATGTATCGTCAACCTTATTAATTAAATGTCCAATTAATTTGAATCCACCAGTTTGATAAAGCTTGTTCAATTAAGGTCACCGAATTAAATTCCTTTCAAATTCCAACAATTTCCTTCGATTAAAAGCAACAAATATTTTGTTACCGATTTTCGGGCGTGATGGGGGTGTTAATCCTTCCCCACGCGTAACCAACTCTCGGACCCTTTCAAAACGAATCTCTGGTTTCTCATGGTGTCCGGCCTACCTTACCCAAGTGGCCGCCGGTGGCGTCTCCAAGTTTTTATTGTTTTCAAGAGGTTACGATTTTTTTTAAAAAAAATCCCTTTAAACTAAGATATCAAAAATGATTTATGAATAATTTGTATCGACGTATTTTTTTAAAAGAAAACCACGCATATATATATATATATATATATATATATATATATATATATATTATAAAAAGAAAAAACGTCGCTACAATATGAATAGTGGTACATTACGGTACACGACTTACCATAGAATTATCCTTCAAATGTCTACTTTTTGAAACCATAGCAAGCTGGGGATTCCAACGTGACACTATATGTTATATTCTTCTTTAAAAAGTGTGCTAATGTCAATGGTGGATCTAGAATTTATTTTCAGAGTAGGTACAAGTTAAAATATTTTTAAGGATTAGTATAAGTCATAAATATCTTGAAATTTAATAGGCACAAATCATAAAGAAATTATAGGCAATACCATCCATATTATCTAAGGAATTCGAACCCGAACTCTATTTATGATTCCTTATTTCTATCGCATTTTTCTATCTCATTTCGTATTTTATTTTAGCATATCGATTTCTTTTACGTCCAACGTCTCTACCTTTTTCCATCTATATTCATTTTTTTCATTTCATGAACGAATTACGCCTATTTTCACATCTAGGATTTACATATACAACATATATTACTATCAAGCTGTCAAGGGTGAATTTATTATTTTGTAGTAGTGAGTCTAATTTCTTATTTTTTATTATTGATTTCTTATTATTGAGTTTATATTAAATAATTTTCTAATTTATATTAGATATTAGAATATTAATTTTAATTAATTCTATTATATATTTATATATTATAATATATATTATAATTATATTATTTTATTTATAATATATTATATTAATATTTAAATTAATATTTTATTTAATTTAATATTATTTTTATATTATTTACTATTGTTTATATATTTCTATTACATTTATTTTCATTTATTTTATTTGCATTATGAGATACAATCCTTCCGAATGGGATAAGAGAACTCCTACTATTATTTAATATTCTACTACTTTTTTTTTCTTAATTGAAGAAATAATTGGAAAATAAAACAGCAAGTACAAAAATGAGTAATAACCCCAGTAGAGGGTGGTACGATTCAATTCAACATTTTGTTCGTTCGGGTTTGATTGTGTCATAGCTCTATAATTAATTCGAATTTAAAAAAGAAGATTAATTCATAAAAGTTGAAAATATTGAAGCCAAAAGTGTGAATATCAAAAAATTCAGGGTTGGCCTGTGTCCATCCAACCATTAAGGTAGATCCGCTATTGCTAATGTCAAGTCGATTTAGTTGGTTGAGTATTTATTATTATTTTAATATCGGTTAAATTTCAAATTTTATCGGTGACCATTGACCACATTTAATTATTTTCTGTCAATAATATCTAAAGCAATAGTCAAAGCTCTTAATTGACACTTTTTCTACTCCTTAAATTGTGGGTTCAAAACTCATTAATAACGAATTCCCCTCCTTCTATGCAGAAATTGTTCAAAGAAATATTTTCTCATAAACAAATAAACACCCTAATCGTTGGAGTGAAAAAAATTGATAGAATCACATATGTACTTATTATAAAACTCATGACTAAATTTCCAAAATGGATTAATTAGACACGAACTTATTTAGGAAATGACTAAAAAATATCACTAATTTAAATAATTATTATTATTATTATAAAGTGTGTTTTTACCGTTTTCGTAATCCTATATAATCCTTGAATATTATGGTAAATGAAGCTGTAAGAATCCATTGTACTTTTTGAAAAAATAATAATTAAGTTTTTAAATTAAGAAATTTAATTAATTTTAACCATTAAGTTTGACAGTTTTTAAAATTTATTAGTATAATACGTTGTATCGTAGTATTTTTACTTGATATTTTTAAAATTTTCTATTTTATTTTAAAAATTATATAAAAGTTTTAAAAATTCTAAAAGACTTATAAAATCTATAAAAAAATATTTATTTTGAAAAAATCTGTAAATGTTATATGATAGAACTGTAGTGTATCATGTGACAATAATATCTAAAGTAAAAAATTGTCAAGATTTAATGGTCAAAATTCATCAAATTACTTAATTGATTTAAATTATTGGTTCAAGAGCTTAATTGAGTGTAAAAAAAGTTCAATGGCATAATTGATTTTTTCTCTCAAAAGTTTAAGGGCTTCTTACACCCTTAAGCCACACAAAAAATCGATTTAGTCTTGATTGACATTAGGTTCGGGTTCGAATCGAAGTGACTCATCATTTCCCTTGCATATATATAAAAAAACTAGTGTTTTTGAAGTCGGTTGGAGTTGGATCTGACTTTGAACAGTGAACTACTTTTTTCTATTAAAATAATCAAAGTCGGATTGTAGGTGTTGGACAAAAGGGGTTAAATTCGAAATAATTTAATATTAAACGGGAGAAAAATAAATCGAAAATTGTACGAATAAAACAATATTCGAAATAAAATAAGAGAGGTTCGAGATAACCGAAAATATACAAATTTGAAATAACCAAATTCGGTTGTTGAGGCCTGCTAGGAACGCAATCTCCTTAAGACAGATTTGACCGCTCTTTGGTGCTAGAGTTCGTCAGTTGTTGGTCTCCCAGGATACAACAGCGGATGATTATCTTTAGCAGCAGCACTGAGAAATCACGAACGTACTGGAGCCTTCGACTGTCACCAGAAAACTATGAAAGTTTGGGAGAGAAAACATTTTAAATTGTGTGTTTAAAACTGAAAAATAGCTCATGTATTTATAGGAGAAAAATAGGTTAAACATGAGAACCTTTATTCGAATTTTGTCCTTAATCGGGTAATTGAGTGGGTTGCAAGCAAAATTCAAATTTAAATCCAAATATATCCCTTGATTTTTGAGATAATATACTATTCAAAAGAAAAAAAATAATTTGAACGTGGTAAAATATACGTAGGTCCACGTAGGGCCCGACCGGTCCGGACATTCGTGTCGCCCACGTCATACGGGTGCGCCCCAACTCGAATGAGATTGGATTCGCACCCCTCCTGCGCGCGAAGCACAGGTTCAACTCAAGTCATTCAAGGACCACAAGTAGGGTAAATGTATATAAACACTTCCCAGTCCATTTATCCCATCCATGTGGGATATGGGGGTTCCACTTCCTTTTCTAATTCCCAACCTCCTTACTTTGACCATCGATTTCTCATTCATTACTCATCCATTTTAAGCATATGAGATACCGTTGTAAAGGTCTCACAGATTATAATAAGATTCAACCGAATCCTTATTCGGATCTCAACCTTTACTCATTCGAAATATGGCTCAAAGTTACCATATTCTCACGTTTTCCAACAATCCCCCACGTGAATGAAATTGATGCATTTTATCAAAATCATTTTGACTCGATGTGGTGATAGTTTCTATGATTGGTAGTTGCATAGGATAGGTAGGTGTCCACCCTTAGACATTCTCTTGTAAAAGTATATTTACTTTACTAATTGCCCAGTAGACAAGATGTCAATGAACTGTTCTGCCGTTTGTGTAGACGATGATATACTCCACACAACTACCTTTTTGGCACGAGTTTAGTTCTTATGGTTATGCCCATATGGCCGTGGACATGTCTGGTTTGTGAGAGTTTGACAGAACTAGGCCCCAATAGTCTCTTTGAAGCGGCCCTACTTCACTCTTACATAGGTGACTAATATTGCTCGGCTTCACCGACGCACACAATGGTCATTAAAAGCATTGCTTAGCCTATTCCGTTTTTAGTCACTATTTACATCATAGGAATGGACTTGGGAGAGTAACCCCCCACAGTGACCGCACAAGGTCTATGTGATTAGGTTGTCCCTTTGAACCTAGATCTTGGGATCTCTAGTCAACTAGGTAGGGTTTTCCTTCTAATAGAGCCTTAAATTTCCATGGGCTTTAGTCTCATTCCTTTCGATTTTTTCTCAACATGATCTCGGTTTAACCCTTTGGTTAGCGGATTCGCAACGTTATCCTTTGATTTGACATGATCAACAGAGATAACCCCATTTGAGATCTATTGTCTAATTGAGTTCTGACTATACTAGAATCATCCTTGTCAAATTCTTCAAGAATTTGTCCACATAGTGTGACTGAGTCAATATGGGACCTTCAGATAACCGTTTGATTTGGATGCCCAAAATCAATTATTTCATTCTCATATTTAACATGTCATTGATACATTTACCATTTCATTGTCACATATAACAATGAGCGTGTCATGGGATCATATATCCTAATGCACACATTTGTCACCCTATGTCATAATGACAATTGTTGCGCGTAATAAATGCTACGCAAATGTGCAAGTATACACGTCGCAAGTAATAAAGTGATATGAGTATCGAGTATCGTCTCCACAGGGATTGGTTTGGGCCACTTTGCTTAAGTTACTGCACTGTGAAAAGTAAAAACACAATTAAAGGATTATGGGAGTTTTAACTAATAACTAAACTAGAAAGCAATAAAGTAAAAGAAAATATGAGAGAAAAAGAGAGAGATAGGCCAGGTTATCGTGAGTTGAGGTGTGATAGCCGATTGGATCATTTTGGTAAAAGAGTGCACGGGCAACTCAGTTGCCGTGGCAACTTGCACAACGGGGTTGCCTTGGCAACTAATCGATGGTTGCCTGGGCAACTAGTTGGGCAACTACTTGGGCGTCTGGGGCAGCAACTTCAAGGTTCGACAGAGCGTTCTTCAATGGTTTCTTCTTATCCCTAAGTCGAAACTCTAGCTACTTGTGCATGCCTTGATAATACATCCTGCGTGAATCAAGGGTGAACAACAACCAATCTTGCGCTCCTCTTAGCCGTTGAAATCCTTAACTTATTCCTAAGCCGGATTAATCTTCACCATCAATAGATTGAATAAAGACCATACTCATTCGTTTCTTGAATCTAACTCTCCCGATATTAGATAAATAGATGAAGTTACGAGATCCTCTCCCAATTCACTCGCAAACAAGAATAAAAGCCAAGAATGAGTAAACCTTGAATAGAAAAGTGCAAACTCTTATTACCTAAACAAAATCCAATTGTTTCTCACAACAACAAAACACAATAACCCCAACCAATCAAGTTAGTTCATGGTTGGGTTCAAAAGATATACAAAGAATAATCCCCAAACCATGAATCTAATGGAAGCAAAGAAGAAGAAGAAGTCGAAATTTCCCATAATGCTCTCTATGGAGTTGTCAAAATTCCCTTATTTTTTTCTCTATGAATTGTTGAAATCTCCTTGCTATTTATAGGGCTAGGCCAAAGTCCTTCTTTGAGGAGGAGTTTAAGTTGGAATTAAATTATCTTTAAAGAATATAATTCTTTATTATAATTGTATTCCTACTAGAACTTCTCATATCTTCTTGGAATTTAATTCTTCTTTAATCTCTGCATGGAAATCAAATTCCTTTGGGTTTGGGCTTTGCTCCACGTCATCTTGGGCTTGTATAGTCATTAATTTCAACATCCCTATTGCATTTTCTCTTTGTCGACAATTGCCATGGCAACTGGCTCGGCATATCCTTCATGCATTGCCCTGGCAACTAGCTCGGCATTGCTTTGGCAAGTGATCCTGCACATACACACACAAAAACACACCAAAGCAGCATCTTTTTCCACAAAAATCACCAAGTTATGTAATCAAGCTCAACAGTGGAAAGAAACATGAATTAATGCATGAATAACTAATTATGCAACTACTATGAGCTTAAGTCTAACAATAATATGAGTAAAAAGGGTAATAAAAATAGTACTTTTGAACACTTATCACGCCCCCTAACTCGAACTATTGCTTGTCCTCAAGCAATGCAAACTAACAATTACCTGCCAAGACTTTAATCATCAAAGACATGCTTCAAACTTGAATTCAAACCTCGGAACCGTGGCACAAAGTATGATCACCTTTTAAATTTTTCAGATAGCACAAAAATTACCCTGAACAAAACTATAATGCTCGTGACAATGTGTGTGCGTAGTTGTGTACAAGTTGATTTTCAAGATTCTATGTGAACAATAGGCTTTTATCAATTTAATTGCCTGGGCATTTATTTTCATTTTCACTAGAGCCAATTTCGGGAACCTCTAGCAAAGTAAGCAATTTCTCATTTTATTTTAGTCGACTAGAGCCAATTTCGGGCACCTCTAGCGATTCTTTAATGTGCATTAACTACTAGAGCCAGTTTCGGGCACCTCTAGTAAGAAAGTGCATTTACTACTAGAGCCAGTTTTTGGGCACCTCTAGCAAGAAATTAACTTTTAATTTTCAATTTTAAATTTGCCCAAATTTTAAGCAACCTAAGTTCACTAAGTTTCTTTCAATCAACAACCCACAACCGTGTAAAAAAATTCAGCATCATAGTAAAATTCTAAGTTCTTTTCATGCAATCCTAAAATTAAAGGTTCTTTCAATTAAGTGCAGTGGCAAAAATTCATCATTGGATATTCAACAAGTCTTAAGAAATTAAATCCAATTAAAGGAATGGCAAGTAACATATGCAAAGATATATGTGATTGCTAAAAATGAATGCAACTAAACATGAAACTAACTAGAAACCAACACCCCCAAAAACGAGAGAAGCATTGTCCTCAATGCACGTAAAAGTGAAACAAAATTTAAAAGAAACTAAATGAAATGAGTTAGTCAGAGAGGTCGTCACCTCGAGTGATGAGTTTCCTTCGTGCCGTTTGCTTGATTCAATTTTCCGATCGGTGGTTGAATGCTTGTGGCTGGTACCGCGTGAATAGCATTGCCTTGATTTGGTCCATGTTTGCCGATCTGAGTTTACTTGCATGTGCATCGTGAGTTGCCGGCCATTGTTGTTGCTGGGCATCGCTTGATTTCACATGTTCTTCTTTGTGGTGAGTAGTCGGCAGTGAATTTCCTTAGCATAGTAGTTGTGAGTCTTGTTGTGAAAAAGAAAACCTGAAAACTAAAGATAATGAAGAAAAATAAAATATCTCCTAAAAATAAAAATGAAAATAAAAAGAAAAAGAAAATATTGAAAGGAGAGCATGCTCAGGCATCTCCTAAAGTGACCACTTCTAATGTTACTGCATATCTGAGAAAACTTGAGGAGAGTCGTTTACGATACTTTTATAGTCCATCCGTACCCTCCATCGGGTGACAATATTGCCCAAAAAGAGTTGGGCCAATGTGCTCTCAGCTACTCCCTTTTGCATTACCATGGTGGAGGTGTCTTTCTTCTTTGTTCGCTTGTAGTCCATGTATACTCTCCACATTTCTACTATTCCTGAAGGCACAAATATATTAATAGGAAAAATTATATCCATTCTCAACCATTCAATTACCTCATTCTTGTCAACTTCTATCATGGTTGGATGTAGCCTTTGTTGTCGTGGCAATTCTTTGCTCAAACCAATTGCCGTGGTAATCGTTGTCAAATTTTGCTTTAAGTCAAGGGAAGAACCAATTTTCTGAAGGGCTTTATGAATCCAAACACCTTTTTCTTTTGGCCTCTCAAACATCTCCATCAGTAGAGATTTCGATGGCTTCAAATCTTCCAACCTCGGTTCCTCAAGACATACCTGCAATGGACGAGGTTTAAAGAATTCAAAAGGTTTAACTATTACCTGCTCATATTCCATTGGCAAAGTATTATCATCTCGTTGATCTTGCATGTGGTCGTGTAATTGCCGTGGCAATTGTAGATGAGAGCAATCTACACATTCCTGCTTCAACATTAACGTTGTAACTTTCTGGGCATCAGGTTCCTCAGAATTTGCTGTAGTATTGTTGTTCTCAGCTTCACCGAGTGTTGTCGCGGCATTGCTCTGTTCAGGCTCCTCAATCATTGCCGAGGCAATTTGTTGTTCAAGCTCATCATGTGTTGGACAGTCTCTCTCATTGGCATCCTCTTGACTTTGAGGTTATAGTTGTTCCTCACACATCGGAGAGATTTCTTTGTATTGCTCCTATCCTCTCGCCTTGGGACGCCGGTATCCCTAGGAATGAATTTTTGGTGCATGTTATCCATGACATATGTGGATCTCCCAATTGATCTTCTCAATCCCCTAAGGTTGCATCCCGCCGAGCTATCCTCGTATCCATAGATTTTGATAGTTCTCGAATCTCTTCAATTGATCCGTCAAGTCTAGCCAATGAAGCTAGTAACGCTTCCTCCAAGGAATTGGAATGCTCTTGAAAAGGACTACATTGCCATGGCATATCTCATTCTTCGCAAAAAATTGTCATGGTAAAAAAATTTTGAGCTTGTTGACCATACCATGAAGAATTTTGCTGCTTTGGTTCCCTCTATGTCCTCCATGTAGTTATATGCACCGAAAATGTGAGGGCAATTTTCAAACACATGATGTTCTCCACACATAGCACAAGATTTTTCCACGGTATAAGTTCTTTGGGCTTTTCTCGGTTGGTATAGGTAATCATCAAAGGGTGCAAGAAACTCTTGATTGGATTGATTCATATCTTCCAAAGATCATCTCTCGAATAGATCGACTTTTATTTCTGACATGTTGATGTCCCTTAACTTAGAAGCGCACCTATTTTTTTTTTTGATAAAACAAAAAAAAAAAAGAAAAGTTAGTAAAACTAATAGAAAAAAATGCAATAACAAAAACAACTAACACCAATTGCCAATCCCCGGCAACGGCGCCAAAAACTTGTTGCGCGTAATAAGTGCTACGCAAATGTACAAGTATACACGTCGCAAGTAATAAAATGATATGAGTATCAAGTATCGTCTCCACAGGGATTGGTTTGGGCCACTTTGCTTAAGTTACTGCACTGTGAAAAGTAAAAACATAATTAAAGGATTATGGGAGTTTTAACTAATAACTAAACTAGAAAGCAATAAAGTAAAAGAAAATATGAAAGAGAAAGAGAGAGATAGGCCAGGTTATCATGAGTTGAGGTGTGATAGCCGATTGGATCGTTTTGGTAAAAGAGTGCACGGGCAACTCAGTTGCCGTGGCAACTTGCACAACGGGGTTGCCTTGGCAACTAATCGATGGTTGCCTAGGCAACTAGTTGGGCAACTACTTGGGCGTCTGGGCAGCAACTTCAAGGTTTGGTAGAGCGTTCTTCAATGGTTTCTTCTTATCCCTAAGTCGAAACTCTAGCTACTTGTGCATGCCTTGATAATACATCCCTGCGTGAATCAAGGGTGAACAACAACCAATCTTGCGCTCCTCTTAGCCGTTGAAATCCTTAACTTATTCCTAAGCCAGATTAATCTTCACCATCAATAGATTGAATAAAGACCATACTCATTCGTTTCTTGAATCTAACTCTCCCGATATTAGATAAATAGATGAAGTTACGAGATCCTCTCCCAATTCACTCGCAAACAAGAATAAAAGCCAAGAATGAGTAAACCTTGAATAGAAAAGTGCAAACTCTTATTACCTAAACAAAATCCAATTGTTTCTCACAACAACAAAACACAATAACCCCAACCAATCAAGTTAGTTCATGGTTGGATTCAAAAGATATACAAAGAATAATCCCCAAACCATGAATCTAATGGAAGCAAAGAAGAAGAAGAAGTCGAAATTTCCCTTAATGCTCTCTATGGAGTTGTCAAAATTCCCTTATTTTTTCTCTATGAATTGTTGAAATCTCCTTGCTATTTATAGGGCTAGGCCAAAGTCCTTCTTTGAGGAGGAGTTTAAGTTGGAATTAAATTATCTTTAAATAATATAATTCTTTATTATAATTGTATTCCTACTAGAACTTCTCCTATCTTCTTGGAATTTAATTCTTCTTTAATCTCTGCATGAAAATCAAATTCCTTTGGGTTTAGGCTTTGCTCCACGTCATCTTGGGCTTGTATAGTCATTAATTTCGACATCCCTATTGCATTTTCTCTTTGTCGACAATTGCCATGGCAACTGGCTCGGTATATCCTTCATGCATTGCCTTGGCAACTAGCTCGACATTGCTTTGGCAAGTGATCCTGCACATACACACACAAAAACACACCAAAGCAGCATCTTTTTCCACAAAAATCACCAAGTTATGTAATCAAGCTCAACAGTGGAAAGAAACATGAATTAATGCATGAATAACTAATTATGCAACTACTATGAGCTTAAGTCTAACAATAATATGAGTAAAAAGGGTAATAAAAATAGTACTTTTGAACACTTATCAACAATGTTTTCGTTTCAACCTTTTGTTGAACGAATGGACTATTTTCTATTGATAGTCTCCAAGGTTCGTTCCATTGAACATGGACTAACTTCCCTAAATATTTAGCAAACATATTTAAAAGAATGAGACATTCTTAGTTTTCCATTATCACATTCTTGTGAATCATAATCAATGAAAATATAGTCCACTTATTTTCATTTACTTCGATAATGGGAATATTACCTTTGCAAGACACCCACCACATTTTTATGTAGTTATAGGAAGGTTTTATTTCATTCTATAACTCATATGACGTCTTGTCTCTTTCATTTTGAGATACCTTATTAAAGTAATTGAAAGAACAACTTCCCCAAATATGTTAGGCACATTTTGAAGTTTCAATTTTTATCTTCAAAATCATTGTACCATTTGATGTTGTGACGTTACTCTCGTAGAGTTTCTCCAAAATTAATTGATTTATTAATTTTGGGTTTTAACATCCTACTCACAAAGAACAATATCTCTATAGTATCTTTGCTCTTGAGCAAAAATTATTTTGTTCTATCGTTTGAATAAACATCGCTTTGATTTAGATCAAGCGGTTTCGTACTTCTTCGCATGTTTCATATTTGAAACAAAAGGGATTTGTTCCATGTTAATTAGTCTACACAACGAATCATAATTAACATGTTGATGCTATAAATCATGTAAATGAAAAGAACAATATTCTTTATTCATAATTTTTGGGTTTTACAAAGATTATAACATATCCCTGCCCACAACCATTCCCTTTTATTAGGCATATAATTCTCCCTCCTCCACAATATTAGCCTCATTGGCTTTCTTTGTATGTCTACATTCAGAGGATCTGTGCCCCACCTTGCCACAATTGAAACATGATCCCTTGAATTTCCCTTTTTTGGAAATTCCACCATTAGGCGTCAACCTTATTCTGGCTTGGTGTTGTTGGGGTTGTCTTCTCCTTCTGTCTTCGACAATATTTGCCTTAGCCTCCTGAAAGGTTTGTTTATTGAGATTTCTAGCATTGCCTATGTTGTCTACTTCAATACGAAGTCTAACAACCAGTTCATCTACCAACATCTCTTTTCTTTTGTGCTACAGGTAATTTTTGAAGTTATTCCATCCGGGAGGCAATTTTTCCGTGATGGCAACTACTTGAAAAGAGTCACTTATCATCATTCCATCAACAAAGATTCCGTGAATAATCAGTTGGAGTTCCTCCACTTGACTTACTATTGGTTTTGAATCAACAATAGTAAAATTCAAGAACTTCGCGACTAAGAATTTCTTAGCCCCAGCATCTTCTGCTTTATACTTTCGGTCCAATGCAACCCACAATTCTAATGTTGTTTTGTACACATCATATACCAGATACAACGAGTCTTGTAGTCCGTTGAGGATGTAATTCTAACATAGGTAATCACCATTTTCCCATACCTCAGTGATGTTGAAGGAGGTGAGTTCATCCACCTCTTATTCTTCGTCTCCTACCTTGAGAATCGGAGGATCTTCCTTTAGATATTTTACCAGGTTCAACATGGTCAGATAGAACAACATCTTTTGTAGCCATGTTTTGAAATTCAGTCCATAGAATTTTGGCGGCTTCTCATTGTGGTTCATTGTCGTTGTCATTGCGTTCAGATTTGGGATAGGTTGTTTTGAACCTTGGCCCTTGGTTGACACGTTGGTGTTCGATGAATCAACAGACTTATCTATAGTCATTGTTCCTATTAGCAAATAAACCAATACCCGAAATCAATTTTACTTCCAATAAATCGAAATTGAATTTCGTTTATTTATGATTTTGATTTTTCACAAAATTTGTAACCTCAGTTACTCTTTGTCTCGCACACTTATCTCGAATCGCCTTTTGAAAATATAGGATTCGTCTTAAGACTATTGGACAAAATGGGTTAAATTCGAAATAATTTAATATTAAACAGAAGAAAAATAAATCAAAAATTGTATGAATAAAATAATATTAGAAATAAAATAAAAAAGGTTTGAAATAACCGAAAATATGTAGATTTGAAATAACCAGATTCAGTTGTTGAGGCCTGCTAGGAACGCAGTCTCTTTAAGACAGATTTGACCGCTCTTCGGCGTTAGAGTTCATCAGTTGTCGGTCTCCCAGGATACAACAACAGATGATTATCTTCAACAACAACACTGAGAAATCAAGAACGTACTGGACCCTTCGACTATCACCAGAAAACTATGCAAGTTTGGGAGAGAAAACGTTTTGAATTGTGTGTCTAAAACTGAAAAATTGCTCATGTATTTATAGGAGAAAATTAGGTTAAACATGAAAACCTTTATTCTGATTTTGTCCTTAATCGGATAATTGAGTAGGCTGTAAGCAAAATTCGAATTTAAAACCGAATATATCCCTTAATTTTTGGGATAATCTACTATTCAAAAGGAAAAAATAATTTGAATGTGGTAAAATATCTGCATGTCCAAGTAGGGCCCGACCGGAATGGACATTCACGTCGCCCACGTCGTGCGGGTGCGCCCCAACCCGAATGGGATTGGATTCGCACCCCCTGCGCTCGAGGCACAGGTTCAACTCAAGTTATTCAAGGACCACAAGTAGGGTAAGTGTATATAAACACTCCCCAGTCCATTTATCTCATCCATATAGGATATGGGGGTTCCACTTCCTTTTCTAATTCCCAACCTCCTTACTTTGGCCATCAATTTCTCATTAATTACTCATCCATTTTGAGCATATGAGATACCGTTGTAAATGTATCATGTGGGATATGGGGGAGACGTTTACTCATTCGAAATATGGCTCAAAGTTATCATGTTCTCACGTTTTTCCAACAGTAGGTATATCATTTATGCTCGTACTTCCTCTTACTGTAGTGATACAGTAATGAGTCACCATTGATAATTTTTTGAGTAAGTGTTTACATAATTTTCTTCTGTCTGAAGAATTGATTCATCGAAATAATGAGTCACCATTGATATCGACACGTCTGAGATCACCAAATGTTCAAGAGTTCCACTATTCAATCCTTTCCTTTCTTCTTGTTATTGGATATCTCGTTCATACTCATCTTCTCTTTGTTTCTCGAGCCTATAGTGAGTTACAGACAGAGTTCAAAAAGGTCAAATATTTGATAATTCCATCATACATGATTGAGTTGCGAAAACTTCTGAATAGGTATCCTACATCTGAACTGAATTCTTTCTGGTTTAAGATATAGGTATCACCTATATTATTTCTATTTTTTTCTTCCTATTTCTTTTCATTTCCATTTATTTTACTAGAATAACTAGAATAAATAATAAAAAACTATGGATTTTTGTACAATCCATTTTTATGTTATGACTAAGTCCTTTTGTCGAACTCTATCTATTAAAACTCTTATAACACAAGCCTTCTGACAAAAGGCGGCAAGGCTCTAATTTTTAGGATTTTTTATGCTCCTATCTTGTAATCCTATCTTGATTATGACCAATTCCCATGTTCGACAAAGGGTCCCTTTATATACAATAATCGCATTGTAGCGGGTATAGTTCAGTGATAAAAGTGTGATTCGTTCTATTAATCCCCTAAAGAGTTAAAGGGTCCCTCGGTCTAATTCATATTCCGAACAAAAATTTTATTTCTTAAAAGTACTTAATCTTCTTCCTCTCAACGAAATATTTAAAAAATATATACAAACTCGTGATTTATATCCAAGGGCCAATTCATTTATAATTGTATTAATTTTTGTGAATAATAGATAGTGCATGTTATGTTCGTACGAAAACATTATTGTAAATAGATAGTGCATACCGAATACAAATATTTACGATTTGAAAGAATGAGGTCACCAAAAAAAAAAACTTTTAAAGGGATTGCTGCCACCAATGACACTAGTCTAGGGATGATCAACTATTAAAATTTAATGAATTTTGATCTAATTCGATTTTATAATATTGATTTTCTAAAATTCATATTTGTATTAATTTTTGTGAATAATAAAATTGATTCGAATAAAATATTATTGAACATCAGATTGAATTAGAGTTGAGACGGTTAAAAATTAAACTCAGTTTAACTTGTGCCCATCCCAAATCCAAATGATTTTAGTCGACATTTTATTTAATCTACTAGTTGATTAATTCGAATTAAGTGCTACAAAGACCTATTATAGAGTACCCATCCTAATTTACTTTATTTACAATGTCAAGATTTGAATTTCTGACCTTACTTTAATAATCTAGTGTCTCATCGCACTAAATCAACTAATTATTCGTTTAATCAATATTTTTTAATAGGCTAAAGGAATTATTTTGCCTCTAAATTTAACCTAAATTCGCGTGAAGAGCAACATTGTTTAAACTATGTTGATGAAGCACTAAATTAGATTGAACTCGAGAGCAAAATAACCCTTTTAGCCTTTTTAATAATATCAATTAATATCATTTTTAATGATTTGTAACTTGTAAGACCAGATTCGTTTAAGATATTTTTTTTTTTATATATCAGCAGTCACTATTTTTCAAAGATTTCTTAATCCTTAAAGTGGATATGTATCTGAAGAAGTTTGTATTTGTTGAGGTGTTATCTATTGAAGCTGTGATCGTTGCGGTTTATATTATTATTTATTATTATTCTTTTGTCAAATATACTTAAATTGTAAATATTAATGTCGGTCGAAATTTTTACTTTGAACAAGATGAAATGGGTTAAAATATATTAGAAGTCTCTTTAGTATATTTAAAAGTTTATTTTAGTTTTATTCAAAAATATATATTTTAGTTTTTTTACTGCAAAAAATAATATTTCTCAAAAAGTTTATTTTCGTCTCTATATTTTAAAAAGGAACATTTCAATTCATGTACATTTGAAAACTTATCATTTTAGTCCAAAATGTTGTAGTTATTGTTAGCTGACTTATATATTTTTGTTTAGAGATTTTTAGGTCTCTCTCAATTTTAGAACAAAGTAAATTAATTCTCTCAAAATAATTGTTGTGTGGTTTTTTACATAAAAATTTTAAATATTTATAAAATCTGAATCAGAAGTAATTTTTATTCTAACTTAAAACTTTGTTGTCCTCATTTATAATAATATTACATTACTAGTCAAAACGAAAAAAAATATATAAAGCGTTTAACTGAAAAAAATATACACGGTGATTTATGTTGTTGAAATTTTAGATTTAGTGTGAGAGTAAGGATTTAATTGAAAAAAAAGATGATTTAAAATCATGAAAAAATATTTAATATTTTATTAAAATTTTAAAAAATTATAAAATATAAAATTATATAAAAATTTTGGTTTTTGTTTGATTTATAAAACCATTTAAAGTTGGACATTGCAATCCTAATGAGAGGACACGAGTTTAAACTTTAGAGATGTCATTGTTGGGAGGGAGAGTCCCGCACTCCGAACACGGACCATAAGACAAACATGCATATTACAAAAAAAAGTTGGACATGTGTCATGTATTGATGGAAAATGTCAATACTATCATATATTGTTCTAATTTATCCACTTCAAAATGTACATCGAATAAATTACTATTTTTTTCTTAATATAGATCAATTTCCTCTGCAACGTTCTGTTCAAGATTATTTCGAAAATGCTTGCAAATAGACTTAAAAGTTGTTCTTGATGGTTGCATTGACGAAGCTTAAAGTACCTTTGTTCCGGGCCGGCTTATCACATACAATATTATCGCCTCTTATGAGATTCTTCACTCTTTTAAGAAGAGAAGAGACGAACGGGATGTAATAGATCTTTTGCTCTTAAGCTTGACATGAGCAAAGCTTACGACCGCGTGGAATGGGCATTTATTGAGGAGGTCATGCGGAAAGATGGGTTTTTCAGAATCTTGGATTTCATGCATCATGGGATGTGTTTCTACAGTATCATATTATGTTGTAGTAAATGGCATAGTGAGCGACAGTTTCTCTCCAACTAGGGGTCTCCATCAAGGTGATCCGTTGAGCCCCCATCTTTTTTTATTATGTGGAGAAGGGCTTTCGTCACTAATCAGAAGGGTTGCAGCAACAGATTCTTTAAAGGGTGAAAGAATTACTCGTGGAGCTCCCCTAATAACCCATCTACTCTTCGCCGATGATTGTCTAATCTTCGGAGAGGCATCCGCCTTGGGGGCTTCGAATATTCAACTGATTCTCAGAACCTATGCTGAATGCTCTGGCCAATTAGTGAATTATGACAAGTCACAAGTATTTTTCAGCTATAATGTTTTGGGGGACAACAAGGCTGATGTTTGTAGAGTGTGAACGTAACTGAAGTCTCCAAACCAGAAAAATATGTTGGGCTTCCAGCGATTGTGTGCATAGATAAGAGACAAGCTTTTCGATAGATCCGAGAGCGTTTTGATGCAAAAACACAGAGTGAGAACGTCCGTCCACTCTCACAAGGTGGTAAGAAGTTGTTCATTAAGTCCATCCTCCAATCGATTCCACTTTTCACCATGTCTTGTTTCCTTTTGCCAGCATCTTTTTGTAGAGAGTCAGAAGCAGTAGCTGCTCGTTTCTGGTGGCAACATTCTCCCTCGAGAAGAGGTATCCACTGGTGCACTTGGGCAGCGCTTTGTGAATTAAAAGAAGACGGGATAATGGGCTTTCGTGACCTTGAAAATTCAACATTGCTCTTCTCGCGAAGCAAGAATAGAGATTGTTAACAAATCCGGACTCCTTGCGGCACGTTTAATCAAAGCCAAATATTTTCCAACCACTAATTTTCTTAACGCTGGTCTTGGTTCTACGCCGTCTCTTGTTTGGCGTAGTATTTGGAGTGCTCGTGGCTTGCTCGAAATGGGGTTTGGTTGGACTATTGGTGACGATGCATCGGTCTCAATTTGGAATGACTACCGGTTGCCTAATCTGCCATCTAGGAAAATTTCCTCAGACAGAACTCACAATTTACACTTGGTCTCGGATCTTATTCTACATGACGAAAGAAAATGGGATTATGCTCTAATCAGCTCAGCTTTTAATCAGAGTGATGCGGATAGTATTTTAGACATTCCATTATTCCTATTTCCGCAAGAAGATGTGTTAAAATGAAAAGGTGAAGGCTCTGGTCTTTATTCCATTCGAAGTGGTTACAAGCTGTTGGTGCATCCAACTTCCAGGTCAGACAACCACGAATCTACCTATGATTATATCTGGAACATTGATTGTCCCTCAAAAATTAGAATAGCCAATTGGAGGTTTGTTCGAAACTATATCCCTACTATGCACAATCTACTCATTAAAAGGATTGTGTCAAACTCTCTATGCCCAAGATGTAGACTTACAGTTGAGAATATACTACATGTCTGCAGGGATTGTGTTTTTGCCAGAAACATTTGGGATACTACAGGAATTTCATGGGCTATAGATGTCAATCAATTAAACTATGTTGAGTGGTTATTTGGTCTATTTCAAAACAATACTTTCAACAAGTATAAACAGATAGCAATTACTCAATGGGCTCTCTGGTTCTCTAGAAATAAACTCATTCATGAGGGACATATACAACGAGTAGATGAAGTGGTTACCTTTATCAACAATTACTGTATTGATCTTGAGCACCTCTCAATAACACTTTGCCACCCGCCTCCTTTGTTTCAGATGAACTAGTAGCCACCTCCTTTAGATATTTTCAAAATTAATGTCGATGCTGCCTATATCCAAGCGACAGAACTATCATCCTCTGGAGTTATAATTCGTAATCATGAGGGACTTTTAATGGGTTCTTGCTACAAGTTTAATCTCAATATTACCTTTGTTTTCTCAGCAGAACCATTAGCGGTTTTTCAAGGAATACAGTTTGCTTTGCAGCTCGGATTACGATCGGTGGTGGTGGAGAGCGATTCTCGAACAGACATTTCTAAACTACTATCTGCATCGGTGGATTTGTCTGATATTGGCCCTTTAACGAGAGATATAAAATCTCTTTGGTCTCTTTTGATTCTTGCATGTTCAATTTCTCCAGACGAAATAGCAATCGCCCTGCACATGCGTTGGCAACCGAGGGTCTTAGACTTTCTTCTGACCGTTTCTGGGTGTAAGACGCGCCGGAGCCCATCCTTCGCCTCACAGAAGCTGATCGACACTTCATTGACCCACCGTTATTTCTGGGTCACCTCCTATTATTTTCATTTGGGGTTTCATCACTAATTTCAGCTTTTAAGCCTCTCCTGATTTTCTATCTCTATCTCGTTCCTCATTGTGTCTCTTTAGATGGTGGAGATGATGTCTGTTGCATTGCCTTTTAGTTTGTGTTCTTGCACGTGTGTTTTGGTGTTCAGTTTCCATTATTTGTTATTCTTTTTACTTGTATTTTACTGTTTTATTTTCAATAAAAGGCAACCGACTTTATAATAAAAAAATTGACATAGACTAAAAGGATGTTTAAACCAAATTATTTAAGTCAACTAATTATAATATTTTGACCAAAACTTTAATTTTTCGAATGTATAAAAATTAATATGTTCCTTTCTATGTTAGAGAGACTTTCTATAGTAGAGACACTAAAACATTTTTTAAACAACAAAATTATTAAAATAAACTTTTAAATATAATATACAGAATGTCCGGTAAACTTTGTAATAACCCATTTTAACCCATTTTAAAAATTACACACTCAACGCCGTCATCGTTAAGTTGCAACGCATTAAAAGTAACCGTCGATTTTTTTTTAAATAATGGTGAAATTGAAAAACAATAAAATGCAGAGGATTAAACTTGCTATTATGCCTTAATTAAGTAAGTGAATATTTTTTAAAAAAGACACGTGTCAATTTTTTACTGGTCTAAAGGGTCAACGTCAGTTTCTGTGACGAAAATAGGTAAAGTGTCTAACGGCGAAATACCTCATGTATGAAACTGAGAATTTTAAAACATTTTGTATGGAACTAATAATTCGGTATAATTCAAGTACCAACAGAGTAATTAACCCTTCTATGATTAATATTCCCTTTATATTGATAAAATTTTCAATTATGGTTAAGGATTTAAAGTTTGCAATTTAGAGTTTGAAATTTTAGGGTTTGAATAGGATTAGATGATAGAATTTATTTTTAAGTTTTGATATTTGAATAATTTATAATTTAATAGCTTTTATTTTGGTTTTATAATTTTTACTTATTTTTAGATTTTTTAATTTTTGCTATTTTAGCCCTAAATTAATAAAATATTTTTATATGTTTTATTATTTTTACATCATTTTAGTATTTTAAAGTTTTCTTAAATTCATATTTTTTATCTAAAAATTAATTTTGCCTTCAAACTAGGTCAGAAATCAAATTTGCCCCTCTTCCACGTCATCATCACACATGGCCTGCCACGTCAACACTATAACGGTCAATGTTGGCTTCCTTCAGTCAAGGGGCAAGCGATGATGCAATTCAACTACTTCAGGGGCTAAATTGATACGAAAATACCATAGAGACGAAATCGATAAATTGAGACTACTACATGAGCAAAAATGAACCTTTAGCCAAAAATTAATAGTGTGCGTCGCCCGTTCTAAACTCATTTACATTGAATTCATATTATAATTTTGTTATGTTTTTTAAACTATTGCATGTTGATAATTTTTAGGTCAATTTTTTTTCAATTTTGACTTATTTCGTTAGAAATGAGGCCGAGCTGATACATCAAGCGTTCATACGAACGTGAGGAAGACCATGGACATCACGATGCAAGATATCCACCGAGAAGGCTGGGGGTGTCGAAAGAGCGACAAAGAGATTGACCATTTGACCAACTGCAAAGTTTGTTTCTCACGGATGTTGATGAAAGCAACAGTCGAGTAGCGATGCTTCGAACTAGTGTGAACGAGCTCTCCAATGACGGGAAAAAAAGAGATCAAAGACGTCCGCGTTAATGGTTTGCACCAAAACACACTCGTAGTCATTGGACCAAGTCAGTCTTAGACCCTCATAAACGCTTCAGAGTTCAACATTGATGACAGAAAAAGGGCCTACGGGACGTTGGAAGGCTAGCAGAAAGTTGCCACTGTGATCTTGGAAAATGCCACCTATGGCGCCTAGCTTTGTCATCGAGGAAACAACTCCATCAGTGTTGAGACAAATCCATCTCAGTTGAGGCGGTGTCCAATGAACAAGCTCAGCGGAGTGCGGACTAAAACTCGTAGAAAAAGCAGTAAATTTATAATTTTAACTTTTTATCATTTAAAACTTATTATTATAAAATATCAACAAATGTATTTTAAAAACCTTTGACCAAATAATTTTCAAATATACATTTTTATAAATTTTAATTAATTAAAACATTTAAAATATATATAGTCGAAATTAAAAATATTGACCAATAACATAACATGCAAATTTTAGTGGATTAAAGAGAATATCTTTTTTTCGTTCAAAAAGAAGAGAATAATTTTTATATTCGATTTATGATATATATTAAGAGTTTTTGATTATTTCTTCCGACCATAATATGAGACTATTTGATGCCATAATATAAAAGAATCAGGGGTATATCCTAATCCCTACCCACAGGCCAGTGGCCACAGCCTTTCACAAATCACAATCCCAAGCAGTATGAATATGGTTAAAATTGCAAACTTACAAAACACATTGGGGCTGAGATCCTTAGCATCTTCTATTATACCAACTTTTAATTTTCAATTCCAAATAAAGAAAAAAAGAGAAATTTTTGGTCCACGTTCCGCGCTTGAAAAACACATTTCATGGCAACTTTTAAAACCACTTATTTCCTTCCCAACTTCACAAAAACAAGTCCAATCTTCCTTCCCATGAAAAAGCTAAAAAGAAGCTTTTCGAGACCAAATAATTGAAACAAAAGGGTCCCCTAATGGCTTTTGTGCTACCAAATCTTTCCCCTTCCCTTCTTCTTCTTCAATCCAAAACTTGCTCCAAACAAAACCAACCCATTTTTGCCCAAACTCCAAAGCTCTGCTCTGAAACTCTAACTGTTCAATACCCAACACTCGGAGGCTCCCAGGTTAGCTCCCCTCCGCTTCATCAGGACAAGCTCGACCACTCCCCACCACAAAGAGACGAGTTTTATGTGAACCTTGGACTTGCTGTTCGGACTCTTCGTGAGGATTTGCCTTTGCTTTTCACCAGAGATCTTAATTATGATATTTACAGGTAATTTCTTCTTCTGGGGGTGCGTTTTTTGTTTATTTGGTGATTTGGGTTTGATTTATTTTTGAAGTTTTTATTTTTCATTTTGTCAGGGATGATATTACTTTTTTGGACCCTTTGAATACATTTTCTGGTATTGAAAACTATAAATTGATCTTCTGGGCGTTGAGATTTCATGGTAAAATATTGTTCAGAGATATTTCCCTTGAAGTTTTTAGGATTTGGCAACCTTCTGATAATGTCATATTGGTTAGATGGAACTTGAGAGGTGTCCCTAGAGTTCCATGGGAGGCCAAGGGTCAGTTTCAGGGTACTTCCAGGTACAAATCAGATCGAAATGGGAAAATCTATGAGCATAAGGTTGATAATTTAGCATTTAATTTCCCACAGCAGCTTAAGCCTGCTGCCTCAGTGTTGGATTTGGTTGCTGCGTGCCCGGCTAGTCCTAATACAACATTTCTATGGGGTCCTGTGGACACCTATCCGTCTTCTTGGGTCGCCTTGTACCGTGCGGTTAGGGAGACATTGGATCGAGAAGGATATTTGCTTTCGCAAGACGGTTTGGCTACTTATTCATAGCCTGAATTACTTCTCACTTTATATATATAGTGAAATTTTATGATCTATATACTTGTATCAGCACATTACATTTTGTATAATGGATATGGAAATAGCCAGTATAAGGTTTTGTTAAATGATAAGTTGTGTGTACATAGGCAGGAATGCTGGCGGTTTTGTTTCGTGTAATTCTTGAGTTAGGGGAAGAGAAGCTTGCACATATTTGGCCCAGTTCAGTTCTTTCCAGTCAATATGTATGTATACAGGATCTTAACCTATTGGTTTAAGTCGAGATTATATATTAGCTTTGTTACATAATTGAGTGCCATAATTTGCTTTTGGATGGAATCTAATTGTTGTTATTTGCATCAAAACATAAGATGGGTGAGGTGTAATTGATGGATAAGCGTTAGCGGTGTGCCGCTGTGCTTTCCAACATGCTCCTTATTTTTATGGCTGAAGTTTAGGAGGGAAAAATTGTACTGATGCCATTGTTCAAATGCTTATAATATCAACGCTCTCAAAGTTCGTAGCATATAGATTATATTTCTGTGAGACGTGGAAACCTTTGATGCGTGTTATTCATTATGTTATTAGTGAGGATGAGTAGGAACAACATATCGGTTTACCGAAAATCTTACTATCCCTATTATGCCTATCATCATACTAGTTTTTTGCCGGCCTATACAGCAACTCAACTTATAGGTTAAAGGGTATACTTCAAGTAAATTATTTATGCTGAAATAGATCTGCATTTCCTAGAAGTTTTTAGAGCATATAGGTTGAGCATTAGTTTTTATATGCTATCACATCTTTAGTAAATTATTGGTTGAATCTTCGTTTACTCCGTAATTACATCAATTCTTTTGAACTGGTTATTTTTCTTATAGACAGCCATCTCTGCTTAGGTGGTTGTTCTATAGGCGTCGCACTTCTGTTAGAAGCTTTACTTTAGACTTTACCTCATCCAACTGAAGCCCTTACGAACTATTTGGTGACATAGATTTGTGCTCTTCGATGGCTTCGATGTCTGTCATAAATGTTATATTACTCTAGTAATACATATACATGTTTAGCTGCAAATTTAACCTATGCAACATGAATCTTTTGCCAGCATGATATCATAGGGACATGGTATGAGCCAATCCTTGAAAAAATAGAATAATGTTAAACTTTTCTCTTCAAAGTTGTAACATTTTTGTCAACTTTAAGGCAGTCTTATTGCTATAGTCTGGTTTTTGGTAGGAGGAAGGAGATAGTTGAAGCCGACTCTTTGTATAGAGAAATACATGCATCTAGCATCAAAATCGAACCATATCCTCGGGGGCATTTGGCAACTATGCACCTTAGTCCTATTATTTTATTTTAAATGATTTATGGCATTCTATGATCATACATCTTAGTCATATTATGTTTAAAGCTTTGAATTGTGTAGTCATGATATATGGCTAATGTTTCGGATCCTATTTTCTTTATGCCTCCTAGCTCTCTTAAGGAAAAGAGCCCGACTGTCATTCTTGTTTCTAAATGTGCATAAGAAGTTTACATCAGTGTTGGCCTCGTTGGTCCGAGGTAAAAAATACCGTGTGCGGCAGGCGAGCATTCTCTCATCCTTTTTCATCTTACCTCCGCTTTGGACGAATGCTCTTATGTTGGCTCATTGGTCTCCCTGGAAGATGGTTTGGGGCTTTGCCTACTCATTTGACGAAAGTCTGTTGGACGGGCTCAAAACATTCACTTCCTCTCCGATGGATCTATTCTACCTTGATGGCTTCTCCGATGGGAAGACCTTATGTTCAAACGACTCTAATAACTTGTCCTTTGCCGCGCCCCCTATTGTTAAACAAATCGATTTGATTATACTCGAATTTTATAAACTAGACTCAACTCAAAAAAATTCAGATCAAGTTTGAGTTATAAAAAAGATCAACAACTCAACTAACTCAAATTTATTACTCTACTCGATCGAATACTCACTTACCATTAATTTCATCGGTTATCAAAGACATCTCATTGGACCAAATGTTGGTCAACATCATTCCTCCCGTTTATTCGGAAGCTTTGCATAAGTATTGCTTTTCGTTTTTTTATTTTCACATGACACAACTTAGTTTTTTTGCAAAAATATTATAATTGTTACAGTGTTTTTGAAGTAGGTAAGAGCTGAATCCGACTTCAAATAGTGTTTAAATTTTTTCGATTAAAATTTTTTTTCTCCAATAATAGTGAAGTCAATAAAAATCTGCCACGTGGTGAAGTCGGTGCAAGTTACCGTCTTCAACATTTTTAATAAAAAAAATTAAATTACTGTTCACAGTCGGATTTTAAGCATTCCGACTTCAAAAACACCGTAATAAATACTATATTTATAAAAATAATATGAGGTTTGTTAAAGTTGTGAAAATAAAAAAGGTAAATATAATATTCATGCAATTTCTCCTTTTTATCCTTTGCTCTATTTAATTTGCCGGTCATCTTGTTAGGCTTTTATTTTTATATTTTCTTTTGGGCCTTAATGCAATATCTCCCTTTTATTCTTTCTCCCATTATATTGTGTGTTTTTCTCTTGAAAGAATTTTTTATTCTTAATAAAAAATTGTACTGAAAGTATGTCATATTTTTTTTTGAAAGGCATTTTTATATAGTTTTATTTTTAAAGAGAATAAGTTATAACTAATAATATATATAAAAAAAGAATTAATATTATTCTATCTTTTGTACCTATCTATTGAATTTTAGGATTTATATACAATTACAAAGCAACTTCCAACGCAAGTTTTTGGAAGTAACGTACAAGGAACTGGTGTTTTTAATACAAAAAAATTCTAAGGGTAATTGAGTGACCTTGGGTGTAGTGTATTTTTCTTATATGGGTTAGAAAATGTGTTTTTAGTTGTATCCTTCTAATACTTTGTAAAGAAGTTTTCATTACAAAACTTAATTAAATGATGAACCAAACAAATGATACCAGTAGAAAGAAAAAAGGATAATGTTCATTTTAAGAGATTCGGTTTAAGTAATTTTGTTTGCAAAAATGTGTTATTAAAAATAAAAAAATAAACAAATATCACCTTATACTATTAAAAAAACTTGATTAAATGATGAGTTAATAAAATTAGAAACATAATTTAGCTAATTCATGTACATGTGGACTACTTGCTCTATTAGGTTATTGACTTTATTTAGAAGAGTTTGTAAAAAAACAAAATAAATTTCTTGTGGACCAATCCATAAACACATTATATAATAAGACATATACAGCTCCACACATTGCAATCATTTTATTTGCTAGCTTTGGCAATTGCAATTTACAAAAGAAAACCTTAGCTATCTAGTCTTGATCATGTCTTCTCATACTACCAAATCCATTGGAAAGGAGAAGCATCGATGCTTCAACCCAAAGGTATTATATATTGTGACCTTAGTTTTAACTTTTAGTATACTAACCATGATTCTTTTACTAATAAGATCCTGACATTGTGAACGCAAAAAAATAAATTAGGAGGATCGTTCCATGTTAGACCTTTGAAAAATCTAATCCCAATTAGTTGACTGATGAGCCGGATATCAGCAGTTAAACAAAAAAATAACCATGATTGTTTTTCCCTTGTAATTATGTGATGGTATTATTGGCAGGGAAGAACGATGGCAAAGAAAAGTATGAGGAGAAGACTCATGAGGCTGAAGGAAGAGAAAGAAAGCATTAAAGAAGGGAGAAGGCGAGTTCGACTGAAAATGGAAGCCGTGAAAGAAGAATGCGGACGAATAACAAAAGAAACTAACAAAATAATTCGACAAACTGCTATAACTCAAATTCGATTGTCCCTGATGTTCAACATCCGTAGGGCACGACAAGATGGCGATATCGATAAGGCTTCCCACTTCACTCAGTTGCTTCGGTTGGTTTAATAACATTTATTTTTAAAAAATATATTTATGTGATCATATTGTAGTGTCCGTTTATACTTTTTCTTAACCCTTAGGCAACACATACACAATTTGCACACACATGTGCTCAAATTTAGATCTACTAAGATGAACATCATCATTTTTTCATTAGACCACTCGTTGGATTCAATTACGTTTTCTGTTTTGCATCCTAAAAGAACATGAATATATATATATATATAGGTTTTATTATAAAGTCATATATAATATGAAATATGTAGAACTAACACTATTTATTTACGTATTTTTGTTTGCAGTGAAATAATGGAGAGGTAATGTGAAAGAGTTATTTATTCATACAAGTGAATTACGAAGAAGCACTCGTAATGTTGTTAGATAACTTTAAAATAATTAATTAATTTAGTATATATTCGTGTTTTTGTAATTTTCAAGCTTGGAATTTGTATTATACACATATAGCCTTATTTTCCATTTCCTTGTTATTGTTGTTGTATTTGAATTGTGTTTAAACTTTTAAGGATAAATCTTATAATTTCATAATTTTTAATTAATGTGTAATATTCTAGAAAAACTAATTTGGTGTGATTGTACAAATAAAATCGCAAGTTTGATTGAATTTTACTTACCACTAATAATCTAACATTGTTATGTACGCGTGTCGTTAAATATTGACTCAAATTCTAATTGATATTTAAGTTGAATTTTACTGTGATTCTAGTGGATAAAAATTACTTGTTAACTAAGTTTACTTATTACCTAAGTATTTATATTAGGTAAGAAGTCTTATATAATAAGGTTTCTTAGTAACCATATATTCGAGTCTATAAATATAGATTATGTTTTAACCTTTAGAAATATGAGAGTTATTTTAGAGTGATGTGTTTTAACCTTTAGAAATATGAGAGTTATTTTAGAGTGATGTAATTTCATTTATGATCTCTGTAACTATTGCAGATATGATGCATTGATTAGTATTGTAGGGACATTGTGGGAGTGTTTTGGATACATGGAATTTTGAGATACAAGAGGCATCATGTATTTGATATAACTTTATTTTATTTTTCAGCATACAAATTCCTAACATCTATCGTTTTACATTTGCTTAATAGTTAATACATAATGAAATGATTATATTTATCTAATATAAAATTTATTTTATTTATTTATTAAATATGTTGATATCTTTGTAATCAAACATTGTATAATAACGTTTTCCCACATCCCTTGGTTAAATGTAAATTTGATGTCAAAACTTAAATAAAATAGGGTGAGTTTTTAATATATATATATATATATATATATATTGATTT
Source organism: Hibiscus mutabilis (assembly GCA_019671005.1). NCBI lineage: Eukaryota > Viridiplantae > Streptophyta > Magnoliopsida > Malvales > Malvaceae > Hibiscus > Hibiscus mutabilis. The sequence continues at coordinate 6,749,545 of CM033727.1, read as the reverse complement.
TCTAATGTTTATATATATATTTCGTATTTTTACTTTTTAAAAATAAAAAATATAATAAAATTCTCATTGTTCTTTGTTGTAATGCTAGAAGAGTGTGACATAGATAGAAGAGAATAGAGATCCAACAACGAATGCATCTACCTGCTTGCAGAACATTGAATCAATGGTGAATTAGCAGAACTGAAACAAGGCTTCTCCAGGTTGAACCGTGCAGGCTTAAGTTTATAACCATCACGACGGTGTAGTAATATCTTATCACCACTCCTTGATTATGCTATAGCTCTGCTGTAGACTGCAGTATCCATACTTCTTCTGCTATTTTTGACCTACAGAAACTAGTGTTCTTAAAGTCAGGTAACAGTTTTGCCACCTTTATGTGCAAGTAGGGCTGTAAACGAACCAAACATTAGTGAACCGTTCGTGAACTGTTCGGCGGAAAATTTGTTTATGTTCGTTTATTTATTAAACGAATGAACTTAACAAGATTTTTTGTTCGTTTAATTAAATAAACGAACACGAACAAAGGGCTTGTTCGTTCATTTTCATTCATGAACGTTCAATAATCCGTTCGTTTATGTTCATCAAAATGTATTCACATATGTCTATTTATATTTATTATTTTTCATAACAAAAGTATTATTTTTTAAAAATTTATAAACATATATTACAAATATGAAATAAAAAGAAAAAAAATTAAACAAACACTCAATGTACGAGACTTCAAATTTCTTAATAAAAAAATTAAACAATACTCAATGTTCGTTCGCGTTCGTTTGTGTTTGTTTATTATTTTAACAAACGAACACGAACAAGAAATTATGTCCATTTAGTTGTTCGTGTTCGTATATTTGTTCGATTAAAATTAAACAAACGAACATAAACATACCCTCGTTTGTGTTCATCCGGTTCGTTTACAGGCCTATGTGCAGGGTGGTTTTGGATGTATACAATAGGAGCGATCGTACAGAGGTTAAAACCGAGTTAAATCAAATGTTTACAAAAAAACATGATACTATTAGTGTAGCGAATGTTTTTTCTCGCTAAAAATGTTGTGTTTTATTTTGTTTTGAAAATAATGTATTCAGCGTGGAGTTTTATAAAACACGTGTTTTATTTAAAAATGGAGTCGCCACCGGCCACTCAAGGTGGACCGGACACCGTAGAAAACCAGAGATTTTGAAATATCGAGTTCGGGAGTCGGTTACGAATGGGGAAGGATTAGCACCCCCCACACCGCCCAAAATTAGTACTTTAATAATTACCGCTTTATTAATATTAGACTTTCCGGATTAAAGTGACCATTAGATTAAAATTTGGTTATAAGTGCGAGTAGATTTTAATAGCCCCGTTATTCGAGAGTAAACGTCCAACCACTATCACTACGCCTGATACTGGCCCCGTTTACGCTCGAATAAAAGGGCACCGCATTGACAAAATATATGTTCGTTATGCAATCTTAAAATAAGGCAAATATAAACAAATATATTACAATAAAAATATAAATAAATACTAACATAATAAAAAAACTAATCTAACATAAATAAAATACTAATCTAAAACATACATACATAAATATTAATCTAACTCATGAATAAAAATAAATCTAACATAAATAAAATATTAATATAAAACATAAATTTAAAACATACTAATCTAAAACATAGATAAACATACAAATTAAAAACACAATTTTAAATTAACTACTACTTCATTAAAGTATAAAAATTACAACATAAATAAAAAAGAAAGAAAATATACCTAACTAGGAGTTCGAATGATGAACCCCGACTGGACCCCACCGAGATCTACCACGACCTCTCCAAAAATATTAATTAGACCGGACCTAAAACAGGACCCCGATCGAACCGACTAGGACCGAGGGGACTGCCCCTTGGCCCTGGGGTAGCCGAGAGCACTGCTCTCTTATTTGGCTACCCACCCGATCCATGCTTGCTGCTTCAATTTCCCTTGCCTATTTATAGGCAAAATCACAAAGGGATGAGGGGCATTTGGGTGACGTGGAGCATGTTGCTCCACGCATTTTTCTTTCTTTTTTTATTTTTTCTTTTTTTAATTATTATTATTATTATTTTTTATTAATTTTATATTAATAATATTACTATTACAACAATACTTAAAATACTAAAACCCGGACAAAAATGAGTGATTACAGTTGCCCCTCTTTGCTTGTTCTTGTGAAACGAGAACAAAGCAAAGATCAAAAGCACTCATTTTTGTCTTATCTGGCTGAACTTCTCTCCTTTTGGCGCGTCTTCTTTCTTTTGTAGATCTTCTTCTTTTTTGATGTAGGTCTTCTTTCTTGTCTTGACAGATCTACTTTGTCACTCTTGGGGAAGCAAAGCCTTCAAAATGGGGGTGGTTTGTTGGGGAAGCCAAACAGAGTCTCACTTGCTTCATTATTGATAATAAGCTAATACCTAAAGAGAGTTCGACCCGGCTGCAACACTGACGAAGAGACAGGGTCTACAAAATTCGATCCAGCTGCAATACTGACGAGGAGGCAAGACCGATAGGTGAAAGTTCTGATGTCTGATCCAGCTACAACTCTAACGAAGAGGCAAGATTAGAAAACTGACAATTTTTCTCTTTTTTTCTCTCTTTCTTTTTTTCATATTTGTTTCTTTTTTCTTTTTCTCTTTTTTGTTTCTTTTTTATTTTTCATTTTTTTCTCTCTTTTTTTTTTAGAACAATGATAAAACTTGGAAGTTGGTGAATTTTGACCAAGCTACAACACCGACGAAGAGGCATGGTCTAAAGTTAGTAATGTTGATCCAGCTACAACACCGACGAAGAGGCAGGATCAAGAGTTAGTGAATTTGGTCTAGCTACAACACCGACGAAGAGGCGAGACCAGAAGTTAGTGAATTTGGTTCAGCTACGACACCGACGAAGAGGCAGAACCGAAAGTTAGATTTGACCAAGCTACAACACCGAGAAGAGGCAAGGTCTGAAGATTTGATCCAGCTACAACACCGACGAAGAGGCAGGATCGGATACTTGTTCTTTTTTGTGATCAAGCTACGACTCTGACGAAGAGGCATGATCAGAATTTGGTTGAAAGCTCATTTTTTCATTTTTTGTTTATTTCTTTTTCTTTTTCTTTTTTTTGTTTCTTTTTCTTTTTTCTTTTTCTTTTTCTTTTTCTTTTTCATTTTCTTTTTTCTTTCTTTTTTTTTCTTTTTCTTGCTTTTTTCCTTTTTTATATTTGTTTTCTAGCTACAACATTAATAAAGAAAACTTGAAAATCAGTAAAGTTGGATCTATCAACGGAGAAACAGAAAACATTAACTGGAACCCTACTACACTATCAGCGGATAAGTAGGACAACAACAACTGGACCTAGCCACTCCATCAGCGGAGGACTGGATCAGATAATGACTACCTGGAACCGGCTACACCATCAGCGGAGAGTAGAATCAGAGGACGACGGGAACTTGGACCCGGTCACTCCATCAGCGGAGGACTGGATTGGACAATTACGACCTGGAACCGGCTACACCATCAGCGGAGAGCAGGATCAGAGGACGACGGGAGCTTGGACCCGGTCACTCCATCAGCGGAGGATTGGATTGGACAATGACGACCTGGAACCGGCTACACCATCAGCGGAGAGCAAGATTTGAGGACGACGGGAGCTTGGACCCGGTCACTCTATCAACGGATGACTGGATTGGACAATTACGACCTGGAACCGGCTACACCATAAGCGGAGAGCAGGATCAGAGGACGACGGGAGCTTGGACCCGGTCACTCCATCAGCGGAGGACTGGATTGGACAATGACAACCTGGAACCGGCTACACCATCAACGGAGAGCAGGATCTGAGGGCGACAAGAGCTTAGACCTGACCACTCTATCAGCGGAGAGACTAGATCGAGCGACGAAAGTTGATAAAATTTCTTTTGATTCTTCATTTCATTCATTTTTCTTTACTTTTACTTTTTTTTATTTTTTCGACTTTTCAAATTTTTTGATTTTTTTGATTTTTTTATCTTTCTTTTTTTTCAAATTTTTTTTAATTCTCTATTTTTATATAATTTTTCTTTTTTTCTTGAACTGTACAAGGAAGTAAAACTTGAGAACAAATTAGGCATGGCTGCACCGTCAGCGGAGAAACAAGACTTGAATAGAAATTCGATCTGTTTGGGGGAAGGTTCAGATATGTTGCACCATCAATGGAGAAACAAGATCTTCATGATGTCTATATTGTTGCACCATCAGCGGTAAAGCAAAATCTGGAAATTGTTGGCCTTTTATTGACAATGACTCAGGCAAGATCTGGAAAATGCTACTTCTGCTGCTCTACTGGCGGAGAGGTATGACCTAAAAATGAATAAAAAACATTAATCAGTAAATGTTCACAAAATTTGTCACTGTTACCTTTTATTGATGTTTCAACATCCTCTTTGTGTTTGGTCTCCTCCAAGACTAAAGTTGGCTGTCGTGTTGTTGCCCCCACGGCTGAGGATGTTCGGTCTCTTTTTGAACTTTTTGTTAGCAAAAATGCATGAATTTTATGCCTAAATGCAAGGTGACTTTAGTGTATGCACTGAACATAGATGTGTGACGTATGAAAAATGCAAGATAAATGCAACTAAATGCATGAAGGTGATATGATTTTTTTCGATCCTCAAAGGGATGCCCCTGACTCCTCACTGGTCCCGTTAGGATCTTGGTTTTTTTGTATGTGACGGTGCCCCAACCTCAACTTGGGTTCGATCAGTTATCTGGGTGCATGCCCCAACATTTTATTAATTCCTATGCCATCGTCTGAAATTGCTCTTGAATTTGACACTTTGAGCACTGATTCTGTTGCCCCCTAGGTTGGGTTTATAAATTGTGTGTTGGTTCATGGCAGCTCATTATTATTATTTTTGGATTGGGTGCAATTTTCCAGACTGTGGTCAAAGATGCAAGAGTTTGACTCGGCAATGAAGGCTGGACCTTGGCAAAGAATGCCCCCGGACTGGGACCTTGTTAGAGGCACACTATTTGTAAAAGATGTGGGGGTGCTTTTGGACATGCCCCAAGATCAAACTTTTGTAAGAGGCTTTGTAAGGTGCTAGATCGACCATCTTTGTTGTATTTAATGGGGCAACCCGAGGATTAGTTTTATTATTCTGAAAATGAATGCAAGCAAAATGTGTCCTAAATCGATGCAATGCAAAATTAAGATTGTGATGATGTTGTGCAATGATGCAGGTGAACTCAGTGCGATGAGAATAAAATAAAACGAGTTAGTACCAAATAAAATGATTAAATAAAACAAATGACAAATATAACAAAAATAGAGTAATAAAAACTGTACATAAACAAGAAACAATGCACCAGAGCCTAAATAGGGTGACCGCTAATCGGACATAGTTTCACATGGCTCTAAAGGGTTGGCTCATACGGCTCACTATATGCAGTTTTGGTGCTAAGAGGTACCCGAATTGTCCTCGTTGTCCTCTACTAAGAGTAGCAAGGCCCCCGGTCATCACCCATTATAGGCTCTTTTCAACCGAGTTCAATTCAAGGGGACCCATTCGCTTATGTCTGCACGAAGGAACGATATCCTTACGAAAGCATAAGGTACTCGAGCCCCGAAGGTACTTGCTAGGCCTACACGGGAGAACGATATCTCCACGAAAGCATTAGCGTTTTCCCCCCACTTAAAAAAACGGGTTTATATGCCAAATTTTAAATGTGTTAAAATAAACGCGCAATTATAACCGAATGTTAGTTTAATAGTCACTTAAATCTGAAATTTCTGATATTAATAAAGCAGTAATTATTTGAAAAAAACTCGACTCTCTTATTTTTTGAAAAAAATCAAAAATATCCCCAGCGGAGTCGTCATCTGTAGCGAATGTTTTTTCTCGCTAAAAAAGAAAGTGTTTTGTTTTTTGTTGGAAAATATTTTCTTCTGCATGGAGTTTTAGAAAACCCGCATTTTATTTAAAATTGGCTACTACCGGCCACTCAAGGTGGACCGGACACCGTAAAAAACCAGAGATTTTGAAATATCAGGTTCGGGAGTCGGTTACGGATGGGGAAGGATTAACACCCCCACACCGCCCAAAATTGGTACTTTAATAATTACCGCTTTATTAATATTAGACTTTCCGGATTAAAGTGACCATTAGATTAAAATTTGGTTATAAGTGTGAGTAGATTTTAATAGCCCCGTTATTCGAGAGTAAACGTCCAACCACTATCACTACGCATGATACTGGCCCCGTTTACGCTCGAATAAAAGGGCACCGCATTGACAAAATATATGTTCGTTATGCAATCTTAAAATAAGGCAAATATAAACAAATATATTACAATAAAAATATAAATAAATGCTAACATAATAAAAATACTAATCTAACATAAATAAAATACTAATCTAAAACATACATACATAAATATTAATCTAACTCATGAATAAAAATAAATCTAACATAAATAAAATATTAATATAAAACATAAATTTAAAACATACTAATCTAAAACATAGATAAACATACAAATTAAAAACACAATTTTAAATTAACTACTACTTCATTAAAGTATAAAAATTACAACATAAATAAAAAGGAAAGAAAAAATATACCTAACTAGGAGTTCGAATGATGAACCCCGACTGGACCCCACCGAGATCTACCACGACCTCTCCAAAAATATTAACTAGACTGAACCTAAAATAGGACCCTGATCGAACCGACTAGGACCGAGGGGACTGCCCCTTGGCCCTAGGGTAGCCGAGAGCACTGCTCTCTTATTTGGCTACCCAGCCGATCCATGCTTGCTGCTTCAATTTCCCTTGCCTATTTATAGGCAAAATCACAAAGGGGTGGGGGGCATTTGGGTGACGTGGAGCATGTTGCTCCACGCATTTTCTTTCTTCTTTTTTTCTTTTTTTTTAATTATTATTAATTTTTTATTAATTTTATATTAATAATATTACTATTACAACAATACTTAAAATACTAAAACCCGGACAAAAATGAGTGATTACAATTAGTTACATACTAGTGGTAAATACATAGAAAAATTAAAACGTTATTGTATTTCACAGATTTTAAATCGTGTTATACTTACATTTAAAAATCAGCATACAACACACATATTAAGTTAAAAAATATTTTCTAAAATTGAAGATTTTATTTTAATAAATCGTAAAGATCTTAAATCTTTAAACACCCCGTTGATGTGTGAAAATCATATTTTCACCGTTGTCCACGTCTATTTTATTAGAGAGCATGATCAAAATAAAGAGATCATGGTCAAGCATCTACACGTAGCAAACCAAGTCAGAAATATTATTCGTCTTTTATTTGCTTTCGATACTCATTTATCAAACAAGGTAATGTAACATATTAAATAATATATCAAGTATTTTACGTTTTAATAATTTTATTATTACAAGCAACGGAACATTTCGGATCTAAACATCCCCAAAATAAAATAAGCATTTAGTAATCTTCATAAACAAACACATACAACATTTATAAAAAGAGTTAATATCAAAATAAGTGTTTAAATTATTATATTTTTCTTTTACGTGCCTAAACTATTTTTTGATCAAAATAAGTGTTTTAACTCTTAATTTTGACCCTTTTTAAGTCGAATGAAGGCACCTACTTTGATCAAAAAAATAAAAATTAGACACCTATTATGACAAAAAATAATTCAAACACGTAAAAAGAAAAACGAAATAATTTTAACACTTATTTTACTATTAAGTCTTGTAAAAAGCACACACACAAACATCTAACTTAAATATGGAAGCTTACTACATTTATTAACTTTCAATAATAAGCCCAAATCCATTACTTTTTTAGTACATTAATAATCACCATCCAAATGTTTAAGACCCATTCATTGGCTATATTAAAGGAATATATCTTTTCCAAAAATTAATTAGAAAAATATCCCCTATTAATAGTTATTTAGAAAATATCTCTTTTTCTGTCCACGTAAAGTAAATTCTTGTTTAATAAAAAATTAATTTTAAATTTGCGCTTAGTCAAAAGTAAATTCGTCTTACGTTGACTAAAATAAAATATTTTTTTAAATAACCATTAATAGAAGTATTTTTGTAATTAATTTTTAAAAAAGAAATATTCCTTTTAATATACCCCATCCGTGTAAGTCAACTAGTGAATGATGTTTAAATATATTATTTTTTTATCAAGAAAGCCATATAATTTCATTAAACATAACGAGAACAAAGAAGCACCCATAAACCCAAACCCATGCACAAAACCCCAAAAACAGGCTACTGTAGCTTCCATTGTTGATTTTCTCTCTCTATCAGTTCACTGCAAGAAAAGGAAAATGTAAAACATCAGCAAAATACCACAAGTTTTGGAACAAAACAGACTGTTGTTTAAAAAAGAGGGTAAAGTATATAAACGGTCTATAACTATCTTAAAAATATAAAATGATTATTAAACATTCAAAAGTTATATTATGGACATTAAATTTTAATTTTTGTTACAAAATAGTTACTGAACTATTTACTATTGTTAACTAGGTGAATGACAGTTATGAAAGTTTGTATAACAGCACATTTAATTTTCAATATTTACACATTCAATTAATTTAGACACAAAAAATAAGGGTTAAATTAGGACTAAATTGATTGAATGTGTAAATATAGAGGATTAAATGTGTTATTATTCAAATTTTTGCAACTATCACGTCATTCATGAACGACAGTTAACGGTTCAGTGACAATTTTGTAATAAAAACAAAAAATTTAATACCTATTATGTAACTTTTAAAAATTTAGTGATCGTTCTGTATTTTTTAAGAATGGTTTAGTGACCATTTATATACTTTACCATTAAAAGAAATTGTGAGGCGAACTGTACCGAAGAGCCCGAGTAAAAATGGCAGCCTTGTCAAGCTCTAGGTTTTCCCTTGCTTTCAAGATTTGGAACATGAGGGCGAGGCGCAACTGGGTGCTTGCACTTTGCTGTGTTATGAGGAGAGCCTCCTTCCGGAGCTGCTCGCATTCTAATTCAATGGCCTCGGATTTTTCTTTCACTTGCCTTAGTCCTTCTTTTATTTGTCGTTGTTCTTTATTTATTTCTTTCATCTCCGTTTTTAACCTTTTGATACGACACATTCTACTTCTCAATCTTCTTTTCTGCTAAAAATAATATTTTGTTAAAGAATAAATTTTGTTAAAACTGCGTAGGGTTAGGAATTTAAATATATACTGATCACAATGACAGAGCTAATATTTTCATATAGTGGGATCATAGTTGAGTACGAGGGATGAAAAGTTTTCATATTACTACAATAAGTATTGTTGATCTCATACATCAACACCTCGAATTTAAAGAGCAGACATGTCCCTGACTAATCAAACCTCGTCCTACTCATAAATGAGACATGTCCTGCTAAGGGTATTACAAACTTTAACCTACAGTCAATGACGGAGTTAGGAGTTGGCAAGGGCTTTAGGCCCCAAAAATAATATAATTTTTCTTTAACCCTTTAAAAATTGTAAATTTCTAATATATTATAATGATAAAAATTCACAATGACCCCAAATTTAATAATTTAATTCTAACCCTTTGAGTATAATTTATGCCTTCGATTTAAATCATGACTTTTAGAATATTATAACAATAATGTCGTCAATTAAACTCAATTCATCGCATAGTATAATTTTCTAATTTCAAAAACCATAGTTTTCCATTCCTGTTGGCTATGTGAGTGAATTTTTTTATTACATAATTGAGATTTCTTTTGTGATATGTCAAATAAAAAGTAAAGATTAAAGGGTTAACTACAAAATAAGTTTCTAAACTATATATCTTTTTTGTAATAGGTGCTTATAGTATTCTTTTAGTTAAAATAAGTGCTTAAATTTTTATTTTTGACTGAAACATGCGCCTAAAGTATTTTGTAACTAAAATAAATGCCTAAAGTTTCATTTTTGGCTTGTTTTAAAATCAACCGAGGCACCTATTTCAACAAAAATGAAACTTTATGCACTTATTTCAGTCAAAAAATACTTTAGGCACCTATTTCATCCAAAAATGAAATTTTAAGCACCTATTTCAACTAAAAAATACTTTAAGCATCTATTGTAAAAAAGAGACATAATTTGGACACTTGTTTTGTAGTTAAACAAAGATTAAAAACAATTTTATATTTATTGAAAAACAACCCATTTAAAGTTGCTCAAAAATAAGTCTAAAAGGTGATGAAAAATGAAAATTCAAAGTTGTGAGACTACATCAAATAAAGAGGCAAAGAATGGCCTCACAATTTCACCAATAAGGCATTCGTGCTCTTGATTTAGGAATTGGGACCGGTTAATTTACGATTTCTAATAACGGATAATTTTTAATCAAACCGAACAATCCAAGAATTAAGTAAAATTTTAAAATATTTAACTGTTAATCGAACTGAAATGTTTTCAAAAATCATTAACCGAACTAAATTCAATTAATTCAGTTTATTTTCGAATCAACTAATATTTTTAATAAGTCTTAAAATAGTAATTTAAGAAACAATAGATTAAAAATAATGTTTTTGTTAGATTTTTTATTTTTAGACTTTATTTCTCTCTTTTGGTCGGGATTAAAAATATAAGTACGGGTTTTTTTATAAAAATATTATAGGTGGATTTGGGCTTTAAAATTTAAAATGCGCTTAGAAGATCAAGTTCTTGAACTTTTAGAAAAAAAAATCAATTAAACTGAAATTTTTTGCACCCGACTAATTCTTTAAGTCAATATATTGAATTAGTTAAATTATTTGACTATTTTTTACCATTAAATCATGACAATTTTGTTTAGATATTATTGTCACACGATGCACTATATTTCTATCATGTAATTTATAATTTTTTAAATGTAAATATATATTATAAGTTTTATAAAATTTTTAAGACTTTTAAAGAATTTTTTAAATAAAATAAAAAAGAAAGCGTAAAGTGGCAACATTGTTCACACGACGGACCACAACAATTAATAAAAAAAACTATTAGATTCAACATTCAATATTGATCAAATAACTTAATTGATTAAATTTATTGGTTCAAGGGCCTCATTGAGTCTAAAAGTTAAAGACTTAATTTTTTCCCCAAAACTTTAGGGCTTCTTATACCCTTAAGCCTTTAAAATATATTAAAATCTCAGTTAATTTTGTTAATTTTATTAATTAACCGATTTCGAACCAAATTAATCGATAATCAATTTCTTTAAAAAAAATCTTTAACCGTTAGCTGACCGAACACTTATATAACTGGATTGATAAACTAAGTTTTAATTCGAATGATTAATTTAATTTTAACTGTATAATGAGCACTATAGCCTTAAGCTAATTCAAGTGGTACTATTCTTGCACCATTGACCTCTATATTTTAAGGGTCAACATAGTAGGTCCAAGCTAACATTAATCCAGACTAAGGATGTCAATTGGACGGGAAAGGTGCGAAAGGTACTCTTTCCACATCCATGATCGTCAAGATTTTTCATCACTAATCCCGCCCCACGACCCGTTGCGAATAAAAAATTTAAAACCATCTCTGCGTCACAACCCGCAAGATTCAAACCATCCCTACCCCATTACCCACATATGTCATGAGACCCATCTAATTCCCTTTTCACTCGCTCTGTAACCAATTCATATAATATTTTTATAATTATTAGTTAAAAATATAAATAAATTTGTTATGAAAAAGTATAAAATACCCGTCATTCAGACTCCTACCATATAGTGAAATTATTCTAATTGTCACAATTTAAAAAAATAATAATAATTACGAAATTAAAATTGTACAACAAAAAAGTTTGGACTAAAAAGATATTAAAGTCTATTATAAAGGATCGAAAATAGCACAAATAACATGTAAAATAACATTTCAATTGCTTAGCAAATAAACATTACAGAAAGAACTAAAAAAACATAACTATTAAAAAATAACCTTAAAAAATAAGAACAAATACTGATAGAATTTAAATAACATACAATATTAGAAAAATAAAATTAAAAAAGTAAAAAAATAACATATATATGATGAGGACTGAAGAGAAAAAAAATCTTAAAAATGCATAATGACAGACAACAATAAAAAATAAACTAATAAACATAATAAATGTTATGTATATATAAATTTTCATAAATATTTCAAGATAAATCAATGTAAATTATTTTAAATTTGACTCTGATTCAAATTGATATATTAATAAATATTTATAAATTTGATATAATCAATTTCAAACTCAATTATATACATACATACACATATATATTGAATTTTTCATTAATATACCAAGAAAAAGTCATTATAAATTATCTTAAATTTGATTATGATCCAAACTGGTATTGTATTTTTAATAACATTTTATAAGATCTATTAGGCTGGGTTAGGACAATGCAGGGCAGGTGGGGATGATGCGAGGTGGGTGGGGATAATGCGAGGCGAGTGGGGATGGGGCGAGTACAAAGATATATTCACGCATTTCCCACCACCCATGACGAATCTAATTTTTATATTCATCTCCGCCCTACAACCCACGAAATTTGTAACCATCCCTGCCCAATTGAATGCGAAGTGGGGCGAATCCCTGCAAAACCCATCCCATTGACATCCCTAATCTAGACTAAAAAACTATCAATATTAAAACGGGTTTCAAGCATTGATGTATTTTCAAAAATTCAAGCCTAAAAATTCTCATACAAATGGTCCAGTGAAAAAGAGGATAATATTTATCTTAAGATATTCGGGTTCAATTGATTTATTTATAAGGTGTGTGTACATTGTCAAAGGATTAAAAGCATTGATGTATAAACATATACTATCTTATAATCAATTTATTATTAAAAAAATCAAGACTAAAATTTCTCATACAAAGAGATTTGTGCATATCCAAATAGAACAACATCAGATTATGTATCACTACTCAACTCAAGGTTATGTTATCCAAAAGTATGCATCAATAAATTTAAACTTAGAGTTTCTACCCTTGACAAAAAGGATGTGAATTTACTATTTTTATAGAAATATAAAAGTTTTAATTCGTTGAAACTAGGGACAAAGCTATATGAGGCGGGATAATTCCCTTTTGTCCCCATATATAATTTATTTATAAATTTATCTTCTACTTTTAAACATTTATGTTTTCTCTCAATTTTAAATTTTGGTTCTATTCCTGATTGAAACACGTTTAGAACATCTGAATAATAGTTTCGAGTAACGAATTCAAGAAGATCAATAATAGCTTAGCTTTTCTACAGATCTTTATATTATTTCCCTGATGCCTATCGGCAATGGCATCATATACAACTAACATAAAGAGTGGATTAATTTCACATATCCAAGAGCTAAATTACAGACAATTGGTCAGTTCCATCTATTTTAATGTGTATATATAACGGCACCAAAAAAGAATAGAAAATTTTTATTCGATATCGTAACCTTCATTTGTAAAGGGCGTGGATATGAACTCAGGTTACCTTATTCAGATGGCCTCGACTCGATGTTCTGCATCTTTTCCTGACAGCCGCTGCTAGCTTGAAGATCCTCCATGTTAATTTCGTCGCCTGCATTTTCATTTTTCCACAAAGACTGATTCGTTCAATTTGGAAGTTTGAATGGTAGGCATATTTCCTCCAATGTTTAGCCTTTTATAATATAATCAGTATTCCGGCATAACCTTTTCAGACATAAAAAAATAATAATTATAGGCAGGGGTAGATGTAATAATCACGACACAATAAAAAATGTTTAGCTCGATATCTTCAACAGTGAAATGCCCGTTTTAAAATTATTAAAATTAAGTTACTCAATTTTTAAGATTTTATTAAATTTTAATTTGATGAAATAAAAAATTGATGAGCACCACTAACGACGAGCACTGATAAATATTATAATTTAATTTATAAAGACTTAAAATTTAAACGACTCAACGTATAATTATAAATTATTTAAAAATTAAAAAATAAATAAATTAAAATATATTATTTTATTTTTTATTTTTAATTAAAATAGCCTTAAATTATAAAACCCTAATTTTTATTCATTTGAAATTTAAGTCGTCGCCGCCGCCACCGCCCTACCGCGGTTGAGAGTCAGAACCATGCTGTGCGTTTGTGTTTGCGTTTTTCCTATGTTTTTCAATTTTTGATATTTGGAATATTTATAAGCGTTTTTCCAATGGTTTCGACTCTCATACTCTCATACTAAACAATATTCATCATGCTCCTTTATTACATTGTTTTGCAATTTGTGTTTGCGTTTTTTTCTAATGGATTCAATATAGGGAAAATTCAATATAAGATTTCAAGCAAATGCATATTCCAACGACGGCAGGACAGCTGCGGCGGCTTGAATTTTAAATAAATAAAAATTAAAGTTTTGTAATTTAGGGGTATTTTAATTAAAAATAAAAACTAAATAATAATATTTTAATTAATTTACCTTTTGATTTTTAAATAATTTATAATCATACGTTGAGTCCTTTCAATTTTAAATCTTTATAAATTAAATTAATAGTGCTCATCGATGCTCCTCGAGTGCTGCAGACTCATCCTAATAAAATTAAACCTTATTCTTAACTTTTTTTATTTAATTGCTTTATAAGATATAAAGTTAGTGAAATTATGCCCCGACAACTCTATTAGTCTATTTTATATGTTTATCTTTTATAATATTATTAGTTTAAAAAATAAACAATTTAACCCATCCCATAATTTTATCCCAGTCTTATCTATGCATGTGAAATAATAAAATAGATTAATACAACATGTTTGATATGATTATCTTATTCATTTTTAAGATTTTTACTCTATTTAATAATTTCTATTGTGTTGTTCAAAAAATAATAATTTCTATAGTGTTTATATTTACATGATTAACACAAAAAAAAACATAAACCCTATACAAATCAAACATATTCATCTTCTCGCAGTCTATTTACGAAAAAATAAACGACTAATCACAAAATATATTTTATTCCCATCATTTTTATGCAAAAGAATCAAAACCCTACTAAATGATTAAAGGATTGATGAGTAACCAAGACAGAGTGAGGATTAGACAATAAAAATATAAAGTTATCTAACTTCAAAATCAATTAATTTAAAATTTAATTTGATAAATATTTAAATTAATTGAGACAAAATTACCATTAAACAAAAATATCAAGAAGCACGAGTCTCTCTCCCATTACTAAAGTAGCTTCGTTGCATGCGTGGTATCTCGTGATTTTAACTACAAAATATATCAAATATTTTATCTAGCTAAAGTTTAAAAAATATATATATTTTGAATTACTTTGTTCTAATTTTTGTATGTATATTTCTAATCTCTCTACCGACAGAATGCTAATTTCCTCGATCGACATAAAATTCTAGCCACAATCATTTATTGCAAGATTCAAATGTAAGTGTATAATTAATGAAACAAAATTGAAAAATATAGGTAATAAAAAAATACTTAGTCGATCGATCGCGGGTTTAACGCTCGAATCGAACGACTTGTGGCGCTTTTGGCAGAGACTAACGATGAATCGAGCGAGACTTTGTGTTTGGCTTTTGCGCCCTTTCAAAATTGACTTTTTTGTTTATTATTGGACAAAAATTTTCTACTCCGTTTTGATATATTTTTTGTGTTTTAATATTAAAAAAAAGTAAATTTTAAATTTTAAAAAATACATTTTACTTTATTTTTTTAAAATTTTATTTTTAAACCCAAACTCAAACTTTAATCTTAAAGTTATATATTTAAGTTAAGCTTAAATAAAAAAGACAGAAAATTTGTATACGTATTAGGGTGACAATGTCATGGAAAACACCGAGAGGATGTTTCCACGAAAGTTGGCTCCACTTTTAATGATTCACGCTACATGTTCATGGTGACAGCAACTTGTCCATTGAATGCGCTGTCTTCTTCCGACAATTGCAATGAAAAATGGCAATAAACAAAGTTGATGCGCGTGCCGACCCTCAAAAGTAAACGCAATGAATATTCAATCAATCAATCAATTAAGTAGAGCCTTTTAGTTGGTTTGGAAACTTACCTAAAGCTTCACCCTTCTTCTGCTTCTCCATCTCTGTAAACATCTTCTTCTCCTGCAGTTGTCGATGGAGCATATCTTCCAACCCTGAAACGAAGCCATCGGCTGCTGATTCCGCCGTCCCCGCCCATCTCCCTGTAGAGATTTCTGAGGAAAACGTTCTTATTTGCTCCGCCAGATACAGCCTTGTGATTCCAGCTGGTTTCTGGACCAAACTCGGACGTCAAAATCTCTGTCAAAATCATGTGGGACAATTTTGTGACCCAAATCTGTTTGTAATTTCTTATGCATCAATGATATAGTGAATTCTTCTCAATAATGAGAGAAAACGATAAGCTTCAATATCACCTGAAATTCCCAATATTCAGATTGTTACGAGGTCCGAGGAGATCCAATTACTTTAAAACAGAGATAGAGAGAGAAGGAGAAAAAAATAACTTAGGACAATTGTTGTTCGCGGTTTTTCATGGAGAAGAGAAAAGCAAGAGAGGCAAATACAAAAAGAAAACAAGAGTAAGTGATTCAGGCGCGCCCAGGAAAGACAGCTGAGAATTTAGCCAGTAATTTGGGTTAATAATAATATTGGTATATTACATCACATATCACTTAATTATAATTTTAATAATAAATGGGTCTTTTTTTTCTTCTTCTAAAACTAATAATATAATCACTTAATTAAAATTTTATGATTAACAAGTAATTTTATCATTAAAATTAAAATAAATGATTTGATATACTAATAATTTTAGTCTTTAAAACTTATAGTATTCTATTAAATTGGTCTTAATTTAAAATAATTCAATAAATTTAATTCAATATTTAAAATTTTTATAAGTAATTGTGTCCACTAGCATGCGACATTAAGGCCATAATAGATATGTTTTATTATTCTATTAGTTGTCAAGTAGTGAAACAATTGTGTGTATCAAATTATCTTATATTTCGATTATCGAGTTGGTGGACAGTAACATTTAGTTTAACAAGTGGTCAAAGGGTGTGCCATTGGGCTCAATGTCGAAATTTTTAAATATGAGTGATTTCTTGAATTATTTTTCAATTAGTGTCAAATTAATAGAATGTATAAATATCAAGCCATGTATCAATTTTAATGACAGTGTGATGTGTTTGTCACAATTTTTAATGAAGTGACTAATTTTTTTCCTTTAAAAAAGTGATATGTTTGTCACTAAATTTAATTGAATGTTTAGATTATTCTATTAAAATGATCAATCAATGGTGAAAGGTCAATAGGGGTGAATTAATAATTTTAAAAACTAGGGGAAGTAAATAAAAAATAAAAAAGTTTGGGACACAAGAATTTAAAGTGGTTCAACATTCTAACAAGATTTACATCCATTACCTTAGTTATCTACAATAAAATTTTTCTCAAATCCACTATATTTGCTTTCCTTTTGATGCTAGAGCAAATAACTTTACACTCCATTAAGAGTTATACCTCAAAGTCTTAAGAATGCCGCACAAAAAGATTACAAATAAAACAAACTTAAAAATCCTCTCAAAGTAGTATATTTGCCCAAAACAAAAGTTCACTCAAACCCCAAAACTTGAATAAAAGGATTACAAATAAGCTCACTCAAGTGGGTTGCAAGATTTGACACTAAAAGGCTCAAAGATCGTTAGATTTGTGCTTGAATGCTTTAGATTTGATGAATAGTTGTTGTTGAAGCTTTGGAGATTTATTTATATACCTTCTCATTGATTTTCAACCGTCTAGGTAGCAGAGATTATTCTTATAGTCGTTGGATTAAATTGATCCTGTAATAAATGCAGTATGCCAATATTGGTGTCAGTACTTGAGCAATCGTATCGGTACTTGCCAAAAGAATAAAGAGTTGTTGTATAAAGGGATATCGATATGTGAGAAGCCATCTCGATACTCGGAGTGCATATTTACAAAGGGCATCGATACGGTGAAGCCCGTATCGATACCGATTTTTCTCACTGGAATCCTAATAAGTTGTGTAAAAGAAATTGTATCAATACGCCTATAAGGGTATTGGCTATAACTGCTTTTTAAAGTTATAGTTACAATAAACTGACAAGACAACGATCGAATATTTATTACAAAAAAGATTTGGAAAATCTTAAAACTCGTACCGGTACGCATAAAGCTGTACGGATACTCAAAGGTAAAATTGGTTCCTAGGTTGAATGATGTACCGATACGACTACACACGTTTCAGTACCTATAGATATTCCAGTAGCTAAAACAATATCGATGCGGCTAAGGGCGTATCGATACTCTTGGACCAATTTGGCTATTTCGAGCACCAAAACACTTAGAAAATATTTGGGGTTTAAGGTTTTGACTTAGAAATTATTTTAAGTTCGAATCCTTGTCAATTTGTGAGTCTTTTTGAGGACTTAAAAATTTATCTCTTTTTACAAAATAGTCTTTAAAATTCCTTGTTATATCAAAATCAAATATTAGTTTACAGTTACTTTTAGAAGAAAAGTGATATTTTTGTTGCAATTTTTTAATGAAGTGACTAAATTATTTCTTCTAAAAGAAAAGAGATATGTTTATCGCAATTTTATAATGAAGTGACTAAATTATTTTTTTTAAAGAAAAGTAACATAGATGTCACAAAATTTAATTGGATGATTATATTATTACTTTAGAAAAAATAATATATTTGTCACCAAACTTATAATTAAGTGGTGTATAGTGTATTTTACCATAATACTAAGTACATTAAAGTTGCGTTTTAAAGAAAATATACAGATTAAAATAACATATTTACACTAATTATGAACAGAGTTCGTATCATTAATATTTTTTAATATAATCGTCAGTAATTAGCGTCAGAATTCATACCTTAAATATTACTTAAGAGATTTAATGTTTTATCTTGCTAAACTAATTAATTATTATCAGAGTTTGTATCATTGATTAACCATATATCAACTTAATTGATAAAAACTTCAAAATCACAATGTCTTATAGGTAATTTGATTATAGATTTCTAATTGCCATGTGAGCTTGGAATCAAATCCAAACACGAGTAAAGGGCAGAATAACTTATATGTTTTTATTTGTCGCCAAATGTTTCAATTTATTAAAAATATAAAAAGTTTGATGATCAAAGAAACAAAAAAGTTCAAATGTTTCCTTTTTAAATTCGATGGCAAAAACATTAAACTTTTTTTTAAAATATATATAATATATGTCAATTTTAACCTATTTTTATTTCATTTAAGTTCAAATATTGAACACTAATTACTGATGGATAATAAATAATCACCTTCCCTACTTATAGGAGCTATTGCTAAGCCTGACCCAAATAGGTTGGGCCCAAATCTAATGATATTGGGCCAATTCTTTCTTGGATATTGGTTTTAGAGGTGACAAACATGGCACATATATTTAACTCTTTGACAATATATATATACCTTACAGACAAAGTGATTTGAACATGCGTCTCTTAGGATGAACATCATCCGATTTTTCACGAGGAAACTTGAATTTAGATGATTTCAGTCTTAGATTAGTTCGTGTGGTGCCAAAACCAAATAAATGTATAATACCTATTTTTAAAATCAAAATCAGAATTTAAAATATAATGTTATTAAATTTATAAAATTAAGTTTATGTTAAAACATTCATGGACATTTTTAAAATGTTGCATTAAGTCATACGAAGTACATATTTGTTTTGTACAATAACACAAACGAAAGAAAACAAATTATGATATATATATATATATATATATATATCTTGGGTTCAGATTGATCGTGAGAAATTGAAATTATAGGTTTTTTTATACTCTAACACTAAAACATCAAACATTACACTTTAATTTTAAATTTTAAACGTTAATCCCTTAACTTTGATCTTAAACTCCAACTTAAAACTCAATTTCGTCTTTTAGTATTGATTAACATTGAGATATACATAAAAACATCATAAAAGAGCTATTAAAATTTATAATACATAAAAGAGCTACTAAAAGATGTTATGCAACTTTCGCAACAATCGCAATCACGACATACAACTGCATCTGTAACAGACATTGCAATTTAATACTATAGTTGACGGACATAAATTTAAACAACAATAGAGCTCGGCTCCACCTCCAACCTTCATTTTCCAGAAGCATTCATTTCCTGCTCTTCTCTGGTTATCAATTCACTGTAAATATATAAATCCAAAACCGATTATTTTTCAGAAAAATAGAATAAATTTACAGAGGGTTAAGGAGTTATAGCAATGAGTTGAGCAGAGAGATAACCGGAGAGCAGTGGTGAGCATGGCGGCCTTGTCAAACTTATGGCTTTCTCTTGCCTGCTTTCAAGATTTGGAACATTAGAGCTAGCCGGATTTGGGTTCCGGTTCTTTGTTGTATGACGAAGGCAGTTTCTTTTCGGAGTTGCTCCCATTGCATGCTGATGCCTTCAAATCTGTGGCTTACCTGCGCTTGCTTCTCTTTGATCTCCTTCTGTTCTTCACTTATTTCTTCAATATCGGATCTTATCCTTTTCATGCCGTTGTTTAGTCTTTTCAGCCTTTGCCTCTTCTGCTAAAGATGAAAAACAAATGTGTACGTAAGAGCTGTTTGCTAAGCGATTCTTAGATTTCATTATTTTGTATAACAAGAGAATAGGGTAGGCTCAAATAAACTGTTGTTGTAACTCGAGATGACATATGCTGTTATCGTATCAAATCGTGACCGCAATATAATATAACAGATGCATAAGTTAGATAAATTTTTGAGCTTTCCTTAAACTATATTCGTATTCATAATTTAAAAATATCGTAATCTTTAAAAAATAAATTACGTCCGCAACAACCGTTATAAATTATGTAACGTCTACAATATTCATAACCGCATCCACAATAAACACCTCAACCTTAACTTAGTACTATATTTGTCATACTCAAATCAAGCTCAATGATATTTTGGATATATGATTGCACTAGGATAGAGTCAAGATTAAAGATTAGATAACAAGACATTGATTAATTTTAAAAGGGTAAAACTTTGATACACAGGCTGTGTAAAATTAATTTTACACAAACCTGTGTATTTACACTATAAAAACTCAAATCTTAAATTACAAACCCTAACCCTAAAAAACTAAACCCCACACTTTAAACCCTAAAACCTAAATTCTAAACATTAACCTTAAATTCTAAACCCTACAATCTAAACCCCTAAACCTTAAACCCTAAACTAAAACCCTAACCCTTAAAACCTAAATTCTAAACACTAACCTTAAATTTTAAACCCCTAAACCTTAAACCCTAAACTAAAACCCTAACCCTTAAAATTAAAAGGCACGTGTAAACTAAAGTTTACACGGCCTGTATATCAAAGTTTTTTCTATTTTAAAAATAACAACAAATTAACAAGTATTTAATCTAAAATTTAAAAAGAACAAAATTTAATTTTAAAAATTCAAATTAATATAGACAAAAGAATATCATAAGATGCACGAACCTCTCTTATTCCCTTGGGAACTTCGTGTTTTAGTTGCATTTCTTGTATTTGTCCTTTTTTTTAGGTGACAATCTATTTTTGTGATCGTATAATGTAATGCATATATATATTTGAGACACTAGAGAACCGACGGAATTAATTTAAAATTGAGAATGAAAGGATAGGTCTTGTGTTACAAAACTGGTGGCACTGTACATTTATTAAAAAAATATTTTTGAAAGATAATAATGATACATTGATAACTGGTGTAAGAATGATCATTGACTGCTCGATTTTATACCGATCGTTATAGTGAAGGGCAGATCCGTTTATGAGATTTTAGTGGTCCTAAAGCGAACTAAAAAATTGGGTCCTTAATTAAGAATTTAAATTATGGTTGTGGTAGCATTGCGTTCATCGAAATTGCAGACATAATGGATGTTATTGTGGTCGTTGCGATTAATATCGTAGTTGTGAATATTTTTAGTAGCATATGATATTATGGACATAAATGTTGCGAATATTGCAATTTCAGGACGATGTTGCAACCGCTCTATAATGATCGTTGTTGTGATTGCGCACCATTATTTAAATCTTTTTTTCTAATAACGAGTGTTGAAAAAAAAATTAAGAGTATGTCTATAATAACAAGTATTGAAAATTATTGGGCTCCTAGTAACAAGTATTGAATAATTTGACCTTTAATAACATGTATTGATAAAAATTGACTCTTAATAACAAGTATTGAAAAAATTGGACCCTTAATAACAATTATTAGAAAAGAAAATTGACTTTTAAGAGTATAGCTCTAATAACAAATATTGAAAAAACATTGAGTCTCTAATAACAATTATTGAAAAAATTGGGCCCCTTAATAACAAGTATTTAAAAAAAAATTTAAATTTTAATAGTATGCTCATAATAATAAATATTAGAAAAAGTTTAGGCCCTTAATAACATATATTAAAATAAATAAATTTTAAAAGTACCTATAATAATAAATATTGAGAAAAATTAAGTGTATAATATTAATAATAAGTATTAAAAATGACTATAAATAATATAAAAGCATTTTCTAAAAAATATTTAGCGAGTCCCCTAATAATTGCTTTCTTTTACCGCTTATAGTAGCATAAAATAGTCAATTTTACTTTTAATTTAACAATTATTATTAGATTTTGAGCCCTCAAAATCAGAGTTGTTTATCTTTTAATGGCCGGTGAGTTTTGGGGTCTTAGCCGTCGTTTTTATTGTCCAGGCTCAAGAACAATTCTAGTGAAAAGTAAAATATTGAAGAACTGTGATGATGACTCATGACAAGTGTCACGAGATCGAATGAGAAAAAATGTTATGTTTAAAATTAGAGTATTAGTCTCACATCAAAAAGAAATGAAAGTAATATGCTATAAAAAAAAGTGGTGATACTATATATATATATATATATATATATTTTTTTTTTTGGAAAGAGATTAATAAATCGTGACATTTTCATATGCAATATATATAAGTAAAATTAATTGACTATCATTTTTAAATAATTCTTATCTAGGGGACGTGAATAGAAAATTTGCTCCTAATGAAAATATAAAACCTACAATCAAGGAGAGAGTGTCAACTGAGAGCTGTTAACCACAATTTTTACAGGTTGTTACTAATGGAATATTTTTTTGACAAATTTTAATTCTAATCATAATCTTACCTAGAGGGGGAGAAGGGAGACTCTAGAGGAAATGAAGAGATATTCCTAGTAGGTTTAGAACCTATGACCTAAGGAAAAAATGAGCAGCTTAACCAACCGACTAAATGTGCTTACTCACTATTCGAATATTATTAACTTCACTAAAATAAAACTTTGGGAATATATAGACCTTGGTTTTCAATGAATAGATTGGTATTATTAGTAACACTAACATTAAAAATAATACAGTAGACAAATGATAATCTTAAAAAGAAAATTTAGGTTCGAATGTTTGAGATAATATTATTAAAAGAATTAACAATAACTATCGAACATAAATAATAAAATTTACATAAAAGATACAAATTCAACCCCAACTTATCCTAAAATCCATCCATATAAAATCGAGTCGGGTCAAAACCTTTGAGTATTTTTCTATCCCTAATTGAAACATACCTTATAGTATTTCCATGCAGTTGCACGGAATGGTTTTGGTTTTGGAAATGGAAGGGGATACTTTCTCTTTGTCTTTGGCCTGCTCATAAACATGGAATTCTGCATCATTTAAAGATTCCCAGCTACCATTTCACATTCGCGTGCTCTGCTTTTCCTCCCACCTCTCTTATAGTTATAAGCTCCCCGGTCATAATCGTCAGTCCTCCAGCCCTCTCGACCGATTTTTAAAAACTTACGCCAGGTAAACCCACCGAATCGGCCGTCACTTCACAATATTGTATTCTCTTTCTCTTTCAAACTTAATGTCAACTTTTTCTTTACGTAGTCACTCAATTTTTTATCATGTTTTTGTTTTGGCCACCGAACTTAAAACATGTTTGTTTTTATCATCCACTTTTAAATTTTCGTTTTGTTTCATCTAGCCGCTAGTTATATGGTAACACTTGCAAAAACACTGCGTTTGAGAGTTGGTGATCATCGTTTGGGACATAATTGGTACGGAAATGTTCTCTTTTTTTTTTTACTGTTTTCGTCTTCTCAATTTGGTTTTTTTTCGAAATCAACAAAATAAGGCTTCGACATTCGTTATCTTAGTCAAATCCGCAATCACCACAATTTGATCTTTGTAAAGTTGAAATATATTATTTTTCTCCTCCTTGACATTTTCACCGTTTGAATTTGGAAGAAAATACTATGACATCGATGACTTAACAAGAGTATGAAATCCGAGCTTAAGAAAAAAAATTCATGAGTCTCCCCCTAAATTTACCCTGAAGAATTAAAGAACACTGGACATTTTTACTAAGCGGCAAAAAATGAAATTTGAAAGTTGGTTGAAAAAAATATTTTTTAAAAAATTGAGTGACTAAAATAAAAATGCAATAAAATTTAAGATACTAAATGCATACTATACCAAAATATTTATAAACTTATTTAACTTACCATATCCGCATATAAACTCTAAAATATTAGTTTTAAGGAAAGTAATATATATATATATATATAACATTGATTATCTAAAATAAATATATCAGAAGGTATCCATAAATATTTTGAAATTAAATAATAATTGGACTTATCTCCCATTGTAAAATTATTTTAAATTTAGCGGCCAATGTCACAACTAATATTTGACACGACGAAACTTACCAAACCTTGTTAGGAAAATAAAAATAAGGAGACAACCGAATTTAATAAGTGGTTTTAGTGGAAAAACATATGATATTTATTTTAAAAGATTTGACTTTAACTTTTGAGCGTCTTGAAATTGCATTTGCCTTGATTATGCATCATCAATTAAAATAATACAAAAAATTTGTCGGCTTAAGGGGTAAGAAGGTCTTGAATTTTTTTAAATATATCAATTAAGCTCTTGAACTAAGAAATTAAATCAATTAAACTCTTGAACCAAGAAATTGAATCAGTTAAACACTTTGACCAATTTTGACACAAAGTTTTCACTTCACATTTTAAGATTTTTTATTTTATATAAAAAAAAATCTTTAAAAGTTTTACAAATTCTAAAAATAACTTATAACATATATAAAAAATATTTTTTTGAAAAATTTGTAAATGTAACATGATAAAATTGTAGTGTATCATGTGCGAGTAATATCTAAAGAAAAAATGTCAAGATTTAATGGTTAAAATTGGTCAAATGGCTTAATTAATTTTTTGGTTTAAGGGTTTAACTGAGTGCAAAAAAATTTAGGAACTTAATTGATTTTTGTTTAAAAGTTCAAAGGCTTCTTATACCCTTAAGTCAAGTTTGTTCTTTTGTGACAATGCTTTTCCTTTTGTTTTTGGGAAAAATAAAACAATAGACGAGTGTGTTGATTCAAACCTTTACAAATTTAATGGTTGAGTGATTAAAATGAAACTTTCGTTAACAATAATGATTTAAAAAAAAAGTTTCTCAACTTAAGTGACTAAAGTGCAAATCTTTTAAAAATTGAGTACCCATTAATGTAGTTTATCTTAAAATATAAAATCAATGATGTAAATTAACTAGAGTTATTATTATAGGAAGACGCATTGAGATAACTAAAGTTTGAATTTTAAAGATAATATTATTAAAATGAAGTGTTACAAATTATGAATATAAATTATAAAAATAAACATACTTTAAAAAATATATATATATATATATAATTTTCCAATCAAATTCGACTCTTTTTCATTTTTTCGTGTGTAATCAAAGTCAAACAGTATAATTTCCAAGAATCTGTGCAGAATATTCACGCAAGGAGTCGAACGATTTCGACAGACTTTCACAAGTGCTCGCTCGACCGTATGACGACACTAAAAGACAAAGCACTGAGCTTTACTAAAGCAGGCGAGACAATGAAATTTTCAACTTAAAAGACAATCTTTTGTTTTCCAAACAACTCTTGCAATAAACTCCATCCCATTTTTGCAAAGATTTTGAAATCAGCAATCAAATTAAAAATTTATACTCAAACACGAGGGTCTTGAGAAAAAAATATAATAATAAAAAAACACATTTACTTTTAATTTCTACTGCATATTTGGATTTTTGGCACTCCAATCTTCCTGCAGTTCCTACGAGAAACTTGGCAAGAAAAAGGTTTCTTCGTCCTCTCTCGGGGTTATGACAAGTCGTACAGGTGAGTCGGTGATCGTTTTGTAATAATTTGAGTTAATAATTATTTTGTAATTTTTACAAGGACAGTGACCAAAATAATTATTTTTTTCTTAAGTTATTGGACTATTTGTGTATCTTACACCTAATATATACTCAAACCGTGAAACCATTATCGAAGACAGAGAAACCCAAACATTTTAATCGGAATATTTCTTATGTTTTTCACTTGAGTTAGTTATTTGTTTGCCCTGCAAACAGAAGGAAAGGGGGGAAGCAGTAGGTTGGCTATTCGGAGAAAGCTGTACAAATCCAGCATTCGGGTATGATCTGACTAATTTCTAACATGTTGAATTGTAAAATGATTTGTGTTATGGTTTTGATGCAGAAAGCAAAAGAAATTCTTCGGATCAAGAGGATGAAAACCGTATTGTCCGATATGGTCGAATCACTCACGACGGCCAAGAAAGATGCGGAGGAGACGGTGGCAAGACTAGGGTCTGTGAACTTGAGAAGGAATGAGCTCATTGGTATGCTGAATAATGGGATCCATGATTTGGAGATATTGCGGGCATTGGAGAGTTTGCTGATGTTGGAGATTGGTTTGCTCTGAACCAGAAATCCTTGCCATAGTTTATATAGTGATTTTTCAAGGGGAGACAAATTCTGATCGTGATGAGTTGTTCTGATTCTTAAACAACTGTGTTTTTTTTTTTTTTTTTGTATAAAGAAATGCTCTGTGCTGGAATAAATGACATGTCTTTTGCAATGAAATGAAAAGGAGATTTCAACGTTATCTTTAGTTTGATATTTTTTTTGAAAAATAAAATTCAGTCAATTAGGTGTTATTACTTGTCATATCAACTAAGTCAGCGATCATTAATGTTCAACTCAGTTTCAAGAGTTACTTGATTTGGACTTTTGAAATAAGTGCACATTCAATCCAACATTTCAAGCTGGGGTTTATTTGATTTTTGTGTGTGGTTATTTTACAAGGACTAATTTGGTATTTAAGCCAAATAGTAAAAAACCAAAATCTGTACCTGCGAAAAAACCAAATGAGAATTTGCTTTGGGAGAAACTTGGTTATTAAGAAAATCAAATACCCGCCCACATCAATAGCCGAGCCCGATACTCGTCCCACAGACGCACGACCCTGTAGATTGGTGTACGGCGATGGAACGATTATCGCGCGACTCTTGCGACTGCGTTGCCTCGCACGCGTTGTCGGCAATGAAGCTTCTTTATTTTCGAAAACCCCACCCTACTTTTACTTCCGCGAAACTTCGTCGAATGATCAGCTGTTTATAAGAGTACGGTTCCCATTGTGTTTCGAAGTGGAAAGTGAAAGCAAGAATTTAGACTTTACCACCGGAAAGGGGATCTGAAACGGAACAGAAGAATGGGAAAGGCCTGCCGCCGGCACAACGCAAGGCTCTGGTACAGATTAAGAAATTCCATCCTTTCTTTTCATGTATCTCCGTTTATTAGATAGTTTGGATTTCTGGGGATTTTCTAATTTTTGTACTCAGGCTTTTGCTTTCTCATTTCCTGATTTGGGTAATTTTTTTTGATTTGATCGAATTGAAGAAACAAGGAATGTACCTTAATTAAGTGTAATCACTAAGAAAGAACTTAAATTGTTGGATTCAATTAATTCGTCATCGTTGAATCAAATTTTAGCAGTTAAATTGGGATCGTATAAATTAATATTTGATTCAATTAATTTCCGCTAGTGCATCGTATTACGTCATAAATGGTAAAGACAATTAATCAATATAATTTAATTATATATATATATCAAATTAACTTTGAATTTTATGAACAAAGTTCGATCTGAACTTATAATGAGATGATTTTTGCCATGGAAAAATAAATTGATTGTTCATAATTTAAAAATTTTAATCACAATTATTAAAACTAGTTAATCTTACTTATAATGAGATAATCAAATTTCAAAATGTTACAAACAACTCACTCAATTTATCGAAAAATAAAACTCATTTTGGGTATATAATTAAGTGACCTGTTTCTAACTTTTTTAAATTAAAGTGGCAAGTTTATAATCTTATTAATAATTGAGTGACATGTTCTGTAATTTACCATTTTCTTCTTCTTCTTCTTCCGGTGGCTGCAGAAATCGAAAGTTAGGAAAAAGAAATATCGGAGGTTTCAGAAAAGGAAGGTTCTGGTATGTATGATTTGATTATTTTTACAGTGATTTCAATACCAACTAAAACCAGCACCTTAATAATCAAAAGCATCCGGCAATGAACAGAAAAAGGAATTGGAAGCATTAGAAGCAAAGGCGGCGGAGATGAGATGGGAGCTTAAGCTCATGAAAG
Source organism: Hibiscus mutabilis (assembly GCA_019671005.1). Taxonomy (NCBI): domain Eukaryota; kingdom Viridiplantae; phylum Streptophyta; class Magnoliopsida; order Malvales; family Malvaceae; genus Hibiscus; species Hibiscus mutabilis. Next base: position 6,720,986 of record CM033727.1, on the reverse strand, counting down.
GGGAAGATCGGAAATTCAAGGCAAAGCTGAGGAAGGCGGAGCATATTAATTCCAAAATCAGGGAAGCGATTCGCCAAGCATCCCTCGACGATGCTCGCGTCCAACTTTACATTCAAGTCGTGCTTCGTGGTTTGGATGGTTGATTTACATAATAAAGAATGATTTGACATTTACCGAAACTAATGCACCATGATCCTGCTGTTTGAAACGACTTATCGTCCGGTGTCCGCCTTCAGCTCCGTCGCCCGAGCCTCGCCGGTTTTGCCCAGCAATATTCTAGAGGGCAATCATTTTAAATTAATACGAATATTATTTAAAGAGCATTGCTTTTCAATCGCAAGTTATCTTTCTTAGTTGTATTATTTAAAGATTATATAGAAGTGAAAACATATAACATTTTTAAAACAATGCTAATTGTTACTCTAAGGAAGAGTATTTAGCCATTTACAATTAAATTAGTATTCGATTAACAACTCAATTAATAACATTATAAATTAAGAATGATAAAATTTAAATCGCCCCGCTCCAAATGGAGTGGATTTTTTTCTCAAAAATGTAAAATTATCATTTTATCCTATACGTATATAATTATTTTTAAAAAATAAAAATATTTTATTCAAAAATGTTGAATTCTTTTATGTTTTATGATTAGAAATTGTAGAAATATATTTTATTTTACGTTTAAATATTTTTTTTGAAAAAAATCATTCTTATATATTTATTTATCTTTAAAAATTAAAAAGACTAGAAATAACTAGTAGAAACTAAATAAAGGTGGGACAAGACAGAGGGACGAGTCTAACGTATGACATGCTTAGGTTGCGGCTAAAAAATAACAAGTATCGAAATTTATCTAAAAACTTAAAACAATAGACTTTTTGATAACATTTAGGTTGTTTTGTTTTTCTTGAATTTTGACAAAGTTTCAATACTTACAAAACAAGTTTTGATATTTGTTTTATTCTATAACATTTTAGCTTATTGAACAAAGTATCGAAACCTATTTTTGTAAGTATCGATACTTGTAAAAAATCAGACAAAAAATTAATCTAAAATTTTATTTAAAAATTTAACATTTTAAGTTTTTGAAGAAATTTTAAAATATGTCGTTTTTAGCCGCACTCTAAATTCACCCCAACGGGAGCAGAATGGGTGGTGCAGCAAAGTGTGCTAATTGTGGAGTGGGGATGATTTGATAATATATGCAGCAAAGATTATGTAGACTCTGTTTTTTGTTTTTCTATCTCAAGGGTATAAAAAGTTGTTGAACTTTTTTGTGTGGTCTGGGTTGGGCTAGTTAGGGGTGATAATGAGTCTGACCGGCTTGCGAGTTATTCGAGCTCGACTTGAGTGAACTCGACTCGGGTTCGGACTCGACTCGAGACCTTAACAAGCCGAGCCGAGCACACCAAGCTCAGCTTGAAAAGCTTGTGAACAAGCTCAGAATAATTATATATATATATGTATGCACTAAAAGTAATCTATTTAGTAAAAGATACAATAATTAAGAAAAAATTACTTTTAAATTATAGTTGTATTAAACAACAATTATAGTCGTAATTATTTAAATTCACTTCTAATAATTTTTAGATTGCTTTCTAACACTTATATTAATATAATACTAAAATTAAATGACTAAATTGAATTAAAGTAAACTTTACACTCTAAATTAAGAAAAAATCAAGGACTAAAATAATAAAACTAAAAAGTAACATGGCTGAAATGGGTATTTACCCATCCATATAAAGCTTGAGGGGGAGAAAACATGTTACACTTACGATACACACCAAATATCCCATATATTTAACATACATAAAGCAAGAAGAGCAAGCAGCCTATAAATATGTGCTTAAACTTAGAACAATAAGCTAATTCACTCTTCGCCTTTCGGTTGAGGTAAAGTAAACGTGGGCCTTTTGCACCCATGGGTTTTTAGTTGAGATGGCTTTAAATTTGAGCTTTCAAAGTTCGGATTAGTTTAATGATCCTTGAGCTTAGCATGGTTTATTTTGAGCTCAGCTCGAGCCAAGTTGAGCCTGAAGAGCTTCAAGCCTGAGTCAAGCCTAATAATATTATTTTTGAACCGAACTTGAGCTTAAAATTTTGAGCTCGATGAGCCTTGAGTTTGAGCCCGAGCTTGAACCGAATCTAATAATATTGTTTTTGAACTGAGCTGAACTTGGTCAAGCTCGGGCTCGACTCGGTTGTTAGCACCCCTAGGACTAGCCCCTCCCAAAGTTGTATTCTTTGTTCGGCGAGTTGTGCAGGGAAGAGTTGAGAGTTCATAATGAAGTTAAATCAACCAAAAGGGGACTTTCTAATTTATATTCTTTATTATCCATTTTTTTTCTTGCGGAGGGTTTCATATTATTGTCACGGGGCTAGACTTCTGAACCAACCCAACGTGCGGCTTAGTCGATGTTCTTAGACAAACGACTAAGTAAGCCTGAAATCCTTCTCCGAAAGATCGGATACTTCCAATGCTCACAAACACAAGATCGTTCCAAAAGGAACCGAACAAAAGAGAAAGGCAACGAGAACAAAAGAAAGAACGCTCAAGAACGCGAAGAACACTACATAGTGTTTTTATAGTAAATGCCAAGTGTATTACTCAAATGATGGATGATTACAATTGATGTGGGGAGGCCTCTATTTATAGTTGAATCCCCATACAATGAACGGACGAGATCGAATCACACTAACGGCCCAGATTGAAAGCCACCTACCAAATCTACACTAACTAAGGAAACTTTATCACTATGAAATTATTTCCTTAAGTTTGTGTTTACATTGAGAGATATTCTTATCCCTTGGAATATTCCCTGGTAAGATGCCATCTATTAATTTACCAGGCTCAATGCAATTGGGCTTTCTTTTAGTCTCCAACGATCGGACCAAGTCTGGTGGTATTCTTGGCAAGCCTAGAACCTCTTGGGTTACTTGTTGCGCATCTGTCTCGGACCCAAATGTGCGGGCCGTGACATTCTCCCCCACCAAATCCTGCGATGCCCTCATCGCTGTCTCAGAAAAGACTTCTCTTGGTTGATCTTGGATCTTCCATGGTACCTTGGCTTGCTCCCAACTCAGAATCGGGCAACGATGTTCCCCCATAAGAACGACTCGCCCCATAAGGAGCGCTCGACTCGGACTGGGTTGTCTTCCCATATAGACTGCTCGCCTTGGTTCCTTCCGCTGTGTAACTTCTTGCTCTGTATCATTGCGCACATCTCGATGAAGTTTGAGATGCACCTCTTTCGTGACATTCACTCTAACCGGCATCAACCCTTCCCTCGTGAAGTTTGGTGCCTCGTTGCCCATTGGCAACTTTTCCCGCATTGACCCTTCTTCACACTTAAAGTTCAATGTTTCTTCCACCTTGCCCAAAGGTGTTTTTTCCACGGGCCTCATATCGTTAGCTGACTCGGGCAGCTCTTGCCCCACTAAAGTAGTCCCTCCAACAGTAGCCCCCAAATCGATGTCTCCTTGGCTTGGAGCATCCTCGGTAAGCTGAATGGCAGTCAGCGTCTTGGTTCCTTTACCCTTGTCTCGGTACGAGGGCACAACGCAACGTTGTTTGCGATCCAAAACACAGACGACGTCGGCACAAGGAACGATAAGAGCCTCTATACAGTTAAGGAAGCTTAGTCCCAAAACAAAATCAAAGTCATCTAAATTGATTACCTTGATGTCTTCCTTGCCCTTCCATTCACCAATCTGCAGCTCAACCCTCCGTGCCGTTCTAACAATTGGAACTTCCTTAGCATTCACAGTCTTGATCTTTCCAGTTGAACCCACAACTCTAAGACTAAGTTTGTCGGCAGCCTTCTTGGACATGAATAGATCGGTTGCTCCGGTATCCACTAGAGCACTCATCGATCGTCCCGCAATGTTGATGTCGACAAACATCAACCCTTTCTGCTTGCGTACTCTCACCTTAGCAGAACTCAGTATCATCGAGTCAAGTCTCGCAGCCTCGCTCTGTTCGGGCTCGTCCACCCCCTTGGATGGCTTGACTCGATGTGGGCATGCTCGCAACTTGTGTGGCCCCTTACATTGGTAGCACTTTAGTTGCTTCTCCACCCTCGGCTTGATCGCTTTGACACTTGCAATCGCACCAAGTCTCGTCACTTCTTCATCCGACTCCTCGAACATATCGCCTTTGACAGCATTAAGACGGTCATTCTTGGGGCAATCTTTCATCATGTGCTTCCCTCCGCAGATACAACACACAAGACCTTCCCCATCTTTGACTCCCCCACCATAGCCCTTGCCTCGGGGCTTGAGGGACTCCGCCATCTCGAACTCGGCTATGGATTCAGCTGCGGCCATAGCCTTGGAGAGTTCCTCGACTCTCATCCTCTTCAACTCTATTTTGGCCTATCGCTTCAGCCCGTTCTTGAAGATAAAGAGGCCTTCGGCTTCAGTGATGTCCGTGATTTGGAGTTTGAGTTCAGTGAACCGTCTGACATACTCCAGGATGGAACCTTCATGCTTGAGTTCGTGCAGCTTCTCCCGAGCCTCCTGTTGGGCGTTCTTTGGGTAGAACTGTTCCTTGAACTCAGCCTGAAACTCTTCCCAAGTCCCGATGGGAATATCCTTGCTCTTCTCCTCAGAGCATCTGCGTCGCCACCATAAAAGTGCAATATCAGTTAAGTAAACAGAAGCAATGTTTACCTTATCCGCATCATCCTTGATGCCTATAGCACGAAATTATTGTTCCATGCTCCATACAAAGTTCTCCACGTCCTGGGCCGATCTAGTTCCGCTAAACTCCTTCGGCTTTGGCACGTCCAACTTTGGTCTGGTTATTGCCGTGTTTAACATACCAGTCACGGTAGCCTTGTAAACTTGAAGCTCTCCCTTGAGCCCCTTAATTTCCTCCATCATCTCCGCCTTCAAAGCCTTTAGCTCAGCTTCGAGTGCATCACTCCGTCTATCTGCACTGTCAGCACACTGGTCAAGGTCTCGCACGTTGTTCTTTAGATCCTGCACGCTACTTTTGAGCTCCTCTCTCGAAGAGTCCAGCTCGTTAAGACGTACTCTCACAACGTCAATATCCTCTTGGGCATCCTTCATGGATCCTTCGAGCTTTTCCACCCTTTCTTCCAGCGTAGGCACAATGTTGCTCGGACTGTCTCACTTTCCATCGTCAGCCTGGGTCTCTGCACCCTTTTGTGCTGTAACATTCTCTCCTTTCTTTGCCATCTCCAATCAGTGTTTGCGCTCGAACACTCGCTCTGATACCAACTGTCACGGGGCTAGATTTCTGAACCAATCCAACATGCGGCCTTAGTCGATGTTCTTAGACAAACGACTAAGTAAGCCTAAAATCCTTCTTCGGAAGATCGAATACTTCCAATGCTCACAAACACAAGATCGTTCCAAGCGGAACCGAACAAAAGAGAAAGGCAACGAGAACAAAAGAAAGAACGCTCAAGAACGCGAAGAACACTACATAGTGTTTTTAGAGTAAATGCCAAGTGTATTACTCAAATGATGGATGATTACAATTGAGGTGGGGAGGCCTCTATTTATAGTTGAATCCACATACAATGAACGGACGAGATCGAATCACACTAACGGCCCAGATTGAAAGCCACCTACCAAATCTACACTAACTAAGGAAACTTTATCACTATGAAATTATTTCCTTAAGTTTGTGTTTACATTGAGAGATATTCTTATCCCTTGGAATATTCTCTGGTAAGATGCCATCTATTAATTTACCAGGCTCAATGCATTTGGGCTTTCTTTTAGTCTCCAATGATCGAACCAAGTCTGGTGGTCTTCTTGGCAAGCATATAACCTCTTGGGTTACTTGTTGCGCATCTGTCTCAGACCCAAATGTGCGGGCCGTGACATTATACACAATGGCTAATCTACATTCAATGTAGAGTGGGCTTATGTCCATTCTGTATTTTTTAAAGTTTACACATTTGTTTTAATTTTTATTTTATTTTTTATGAATTAGTCCTTAAATTTTTGTAATATTTATGATTTGTGCCCACCATAAAATTTTGAGATTTTTTGTGTGCCCACTCTCAAATATATTTTTGAATCCTCCACTGTTTATATATAATAGAAAAAGGTCCAATTTTATTTGTATCGAGAATAGAATGATACAACACCTCAGTTTCAAGTTAACCAGCCCACAATGAATAGAACAAGTAAAACTAATCCCCATCATGAAGCCCATCCGGCGCTTCGACTCCATCGGACAAGCTATATGTAATTTTATCCGAGTAAAAAGCAGTGTTGTAAATAATTCTAGTTTAGTAATTGTACTTAAAGTCTACTACTTAAGAGATTAGAGTTAGTAGTTAAATGTATCTAGGACTCCTAATGTAACTAAAAGTCCTACTCTTTGAGTCTTTAAAAGAGTCTGTAACTAAGTATTATGTGAAAAATATAAAAACCGAATACAAAGTACACAAATTCTATTTTTTTACATGTATCAGACTAATTTCGGTCCTATCTCAAAATTCCCTTATGGAAAAGCAACCTCAATCAACATCGAGTGAGCTGCAATCCTCCTCAACCTCAACTATCAGTCTGACAGATTTTTCAGAAGTAATAGGTTCGACTGTTAGTTGTCACAAATTTGTGGGCCATAATTATCTTGACTGGTCACAATCTGTTAAAATTTTTCTTCATCCTAGGAACTCTAGGGTACATTACTAGGAAAATTAAAAAAACCCTCTACTAATGACCAGGATTTTGAAAAGTGCGCTCAAGAGAATGGCAGGGTGATGTCTTGGCTGCTCAACACTATGTCCCCAGATGTTGGATCTCAATTTCCTCTTTATGAAATAACTAGTGAAGTGTGGAATGTTGTTAAAGAAACCTACTCTAGCACCAACAACAATTCTGAGTTGTTTGAAATTAAAAGCAAGGCCTCTAATTTTAAGCAAGAAGGGATGACTGTTACACAGTTTTGCACTACTTTAACAAACCCATGACAGTAACTAGATTTATATGGGGCAAATGAACGGGAGACTGCCAATGATGCTACTTTATACAGAAAAATCACTACACAAAAGAGGATTTTTAGTTCCTGAATGGGCTAAATAGAGAGTGGGACCCTGTCAAATCCAGAATCCTTAGCTCCAGCCCTTTACCATCTCTTAGGGAAGTGTTATGTGAGGTTAGAAGAGAAGAAAACAGAAGGTTATATATGATTCCTGAAACTAATGTTCTTGAAAGCTCTGCTTTGATTACTCAGGCTTTTTCTACTAAAAAAAGGAGAGGAAAGATGGTGTGTGACTACTGCAAGAAACCATGACACTTGAAAGAAAGCTGTTGGAAGTTACATGGAAAACCAACATATTGGAAACCTCTAGTCCAGAATGCACCTAGGGAGTCCTACTCTAATGCAGCCACAATTAATCAACCAAGTGGTTTCACTAAATAACAGATGCTTGAGCTGCAACAACTGTTTAGCAAATTCAATGGTAGTAGTGAAGGGAACCTGGCCTTAGTAGAGGATGAAGGTACCCAACACAAATCATCATCCACTGCTCTTTTTTCCACTACAACTACAACTACTTGAATAGTTGACTTTGGTGCTTCTGACCACATGACTGGTAACATAGAACTATTCTCTAATTTTACTTCTTATTGATCAAAGGGTTCTATTAAAACAGATAATACATATAATGGTTCCCTCACAACAATTAAAGACACTTGTTCTATCCTTTTAAACAATGACCTAATCCTTTAAGATGTTCATTTTGTGCCTAGTCTGGATTGCAACCTACTTTCTGTGAGCAAGCTTTCTAAGGATCAGAACTGTTCTTTCTATTTTACTGATAAAAAATGTTTTTTACAAGCACTGGCTTCGAGGAAGAGGATTGGCAATGCTAGGTTGCAAGGTGGTCTTTATGTTCTTTCCAGCACCAACACTTCTGCAAATATTCCTTCTCCATATTGTTTTAATTCCTTAGGATAGATTGATATTGTTATGTTGTGGCATTTTAGGTTAGGTCACCCTAACTTTCATTACCTTGCAAAAATGTTTCCACATTTGTTTATTAATAAAAAACTATCTTCTTTTAAATGCCATATTTGCCCACTTGCTAAACAAACAAGAGCTCATTATTTATCCTCTTCTCATAAACCCTCACATCATTTCTCCTTAATCATAGTGATATTTGGAGTCCTTCTAAGGTGAAGAATGTTAATGGAGGTAGATGGTTTGTAACTTTCATTGATGATCATAGTCGAACTACTTGGGCTTATTTGTTGAGAGAAAAATTAGAGGTGTCTACTGTTTTTTAGAAATTTTACAACATGGTAGAAACACAATTCAAAAGCAAAATTCAAATTTTTAAATCTGATAATGAGGTGAATTTTTTACACAATCCTTAGGTAATTTCTTCATAGAAAAAGGGATAGTCCAAATCAGTTCTTGTGTTGACACTCCACAACAAAATAGAATTGCAAAAAGAAAAAATATACACCTATTGGATGTCACTAGAGCTTTAATGTTAAAAAATAGGCATAAAGTCAAAAAATGCCCCCAACGTTTGATTGAATGATCATTTTGGTCCTTATTCTCTTTTTGGAGCAATTCAACCCTCAACGTTTCATTTTAGGTAAAAAATGCCCATCTACGGATGAAAACTGACAGTCGATTGACGATAAATGGTTTGAAATGACGTGACAAACATATATGGCAGTGCACGCTGACATGGCAATATCATATAGACAAATATATTGACTTGAAAAACCGTTACATCAGTCAAAAAATATTTTTATAAAATTATTTAAAATATAAAATAATTTTTGTTGTTGACTTATATTTCTGTCAAGTTATTTTAAACTATTTACCGTCAGTTTTCTAATAATTTTCATCCGTAGAGGGGCATTTTTAACCCAAAATAATAAAACGTTGAGGGTTGAATTGCTCCAAAAAAGAATAGGGGCCAAAGTAATCATTTAGTCAAACGCTGGGGGGCATTTTTTGACTTTTTGCCTTACAAATCATGTACCAAAGTATTTGTGGGGTGAAGCTTTGTTAACAGCTACATACCTTATTAATAGGGTGCCTAGTAAAGTTTTAAATTTTCAAACACCTAGGGATGTTTTCTTAGAAAGTTTTCCACATTTTAAACCATTGTCTTCCATTCTTCCTTTGAGAATATTTGGGTGCACTTTTTTTTTTGCAAAATTTAGACCTGTCTAGGACTAAACTCAATTCAAAGTCTTTTAAGTGTGTTTTGGTAGGTTATTCTTCACTAAAGAAGGGCTACAAATGTTATCACCCACATATTCAAAAATTCTTTACTTCCTTAGGCCTTACTTTTTTTAAATAGGATCCTTATTTTCCCAAGGCTGCAACTCATATGGGGAATTATATTGACTTCCAGCCTACTTACAGTCAGGTTTGTCCCTCCACTTCCTTAAATTTTTTTACCTCTTGACTATCCCTTATTACATGATTCCCAAGTTCCTGTTAAAATTCACAGTCTTTCACCCACTTCTCCAAATACTACTTCACCAACGTCTACTCCTGTTACTCCATAAAACCTTCCTAAATCAACATTATAGCCTCTTAAACCTCTACAAGTTTATACCAGAAAAACAAGGAAAATTCCTGAGACTATTTTGCAATCTGGTATTTGTCGAGAATTAGACTTGAGTTTGACTACCTATGAAGAAAATAGAGGTCATGACTCAATTGATATTCCTTCTCATTTGCTTGAATTTGAATGAGTGTCATTGCTAAAAGAAAATAAGTTAGACAGTGTACTAAATACCCTATTTAGATGTATGCTGCTTATAGGAAGTTGATGCCATCATTTAAAGCATTTACAACTTGTTTAGATGAAGAACATGTTCTTAAAACCATCGAAGAAGCCCTACAGTGTCCTAAGTGGAGAAGGGCAATGAAAATGAAGTTGAGGCACTGAATAAGAACAGTACCTGGACTATTACTGATCTTCCTCAATGTAAAAAATCAATTGGTTGTAAGTGGGTATTTGCTATTAAATTTAATTCGGATGGCAGTATAATGAGGCACAAAGCAAGGCTAGTTGTTAAGGGCTTTGCACAGACCTATGAAGTTGACTATAAGGAGACTTTTGCTCTAGTAGCTAAACTTAATTCTGTTAGGGTTTTATTGAGCTTAACAGTGAATTGTGACTGGAATTTACATCAACTTGACACTAAAAATGCTTTTCTTAATGGAAAATTGGATGAAGAAGTTTATATGCAGATTCCACCAGGACTAGAGGATGATGGAAATAGTTAGAAGGTTTGCAAGCTCAACAAATCACTCTATGGCTTGAAACAGTTATCAAGGGCTTGGTTTGATAGATTTACCAGAGTTATCTTGAAAATGGGTTACATACAGTCCTTGTCTGACCATACATTGTTCTCTAAGGTAACCTCAAATAAAAAAGAGTTATCTTGATAGTTTATGTGGATAATATAATCCTAACAGGTGATGATGACGATGAGATTTGTCAACTAAAGAAACTGCTGAACAAAGAATTTGAGATTAAAAACCTAGAAAAACTTAGATATTTCCTAGGCATGGAGGTGGCTAGATTCAGCGAAGGACTACTCATTAATCAAAGAAGATATGTTCTGGATTTGCTTGAAGAAACTAGGTTAATGGGCTGTGTTGAGCTCGATGGACACACAACCAATTAATTAGCCAAGTGGTGAAGAAGGTTGATTTTTGGGTGTAATTGGTGGAAGCAAAATATAGACAAAAAGGACAAAGGATTTATAGTGGTCCAAGCTTCTAACAAGCTCTATATCCACTACCTTAGCTCCCACTAAGGATTTTCAACCAAATTCATTAGAAATTCTACCCCTTTTCAAGGCTTAGGAGGAAACCTTTTACAACCTAGACTCATTCACCAAGTCTAGCAACTAAAGCTCACAAACCGAGCTTTGGGAACACTCTTAAACAAGAGAAAATCTAGCAAACTAAAAATCCCTCTTACAAGGTTGATGTTTGCACTCTTAAGCACTCACCCAAAACCTATAACACTTGAGCATACATTTACAATTGAGCTCACAAGTGCTTGTCTATACAAGAATTGACAATTTAAGTACAAAGACACTTTTTGATCATATTGTTGTTGATAATTGAAGCATTAGTCATCCATAGATGCTTGGAGGTCCCTTTTATACTCCCAATTGAGTTCATAGCCGTTGGTGACCGTTGGGATTGAATTGGAGCCATTGGGGTCTTTATTTTCCACATTAATTGCAGTTCTAGGGCTGTTCGTATCGGTACACGGGTAACCGTATCAGTACGACCTTCTTTATAACTAGCCGTTGAGCTCTGATTAGCTGATGCGTATCGATACGCGTATAGGCGTATCAATACGATCTGCAATTTAAAAGACCTTGGAAATATGACCGTTGGGGGGTTTTGGTCGTTGGGATATATGTCGTATAGGCGTATCGAAACGCCAAAGAGGTGTATCGAAACAACCCCTCTCCGTATCGATACGGGCAGGCCCTGTATCGGTACGGGTTTTGACAGTTTCACAAACTGTAGCTGAAATCCTTGATGCGTATCGATACGGGGTATCAAAACATTTTAAATCATCCCAAAACCTCTTAAAAAGCATTAAACATTATTTTAAGTTGTTTGGACTTAAAATCATTTTTAAATCTTTTCAATTTAATCCAAAACTATTTTTCAATTATTATATCAAAACACATATCTCAATAGGCAGTAAACCAGCAGATACTCCTATAGATGCTGGTCTGAAATTTAGCAAAGCAGAATTGGGCCCTAAGACAAAGGGTTATATTAAAGGCTAGTAGGGAAGTTGATCTACTTATCCCTAACTCGACCATATATCTCTTTTCTAGTTAATATTATTAGTCAATATATGACTGACCCTAGACATGAACACATGGAAACTGCAAAAAGAATACTGAGGTATTTGAAAGGTACACCTGGACATGGTTTGATTTTTAAGAAGAGACTTGACAAAAGTGTAAAGATGTTTTCAGACTCAAGTTGGGCTAGTGAACTCACAGATAGAAGGTCTACAAGTAGTTATTGCACTTTCGTTTGGGGTAACTTGGTGACATGGAAAAGCAAAAAGCAAACAGTGGTCTCAAGGAGTAGTGCTGAAGCTAAGTACAAGGCTCTAGCCTTAGGAATGTGTGAGGGTATTTGGCTACTTAAACTACTTGAAAAACTTGGAATGTGTCATGATAAAAAATCTGAGATTTTTTGTGACAATCAGTCTGCAATCTAGATTGCTAAAAATTCAATACAACATGATCGAACAAAACATGTTGAGATAGATAGACACTTCATAGCAGTGAAACTCACAAGTGGTGTTGCATCACTATCCTATGTTCCAACAGAGGAACAAGTGGCAGATATAAAAAGGCTCAGCTAAAAGTTCTGTTTGATAAATTTATGTTCAAACTGGGATTATACAATGTATACTCATCAGCTTGAGGAAGAGTGTAAGTTTATCCGAGTAAGAAGTAGTGTTGTAAATAATTCTAATTTAGTAATTGTACTTAAAGTCTACTACTTAAGAGATTAGAGTTATTAGTTAAATGTATCTAGGACTCTTAGAGTCTTTAAAAGAGTCTGGAATTAAGCATTATGTGAAAAATATAAAAACTGAATACAAAATACACAAATTCTGTTTCTTTACACCATAAGTGATTACACCATAAGTGATTACATCGGAGTTTTCGGGCTGAAAAACTTAGCCGTCACTCTGGACTCCAGAATTTCAATTGCTTCTTTAGACTTGAGGCAGCTAGGTTTCTTGTATTGGCTCATAGAAACTCCCCTTGACACATAGTAGTCCATTAGCACATCAAAACTTCCTTGTTTCACCCCCCTAATCTCCAAAGCTGCAATTGCATTTTGCTTCCTATAGCTTCTATATATACAATTCAACGATTCTTCCATTCTATAGCAACATTCTGCCATTATTTTCGGATTGACCTGATCTCGGCTATCATTGCAGTCCTTTGCTTTAAGCTCCCAAAACAGGACATAGTGACCGGGAATTGAACTTGTATTAGAGTAGCTGGCGTGGCCTACTAAAATGACTCCGAGCGGATCGAGAGGAGTCTTTGCTTCTGTCACTGCCTTTAAGAGCTCTGCCTCGCTTGTTTTATCCGAGTCGATGCTTAGAATAACATTCTGTCTTTCTATGAATTGGAATCGAGGATAATTATTGTAGAACCCTGTCACCTTAAGAACATCTCCGACTTTAAATCGATATAATCCCGACCAAAACAAGAAAAGAATATCAAAGAATTTAGAACATGGAATTTAACCGAATCGATAATTCCCATTTCTGTACTAATGTTACATGCAGAAGATGTGACAAGTAATTCATAGTGTTGATCAAGCTTCACATGTGTAAGACCAACAGGTTCAACATCTTCTTGAGACATTGGTAGAGTGTCTTTGTTGACGGGAAGAAATTCGAAGTAACCCATGTTGGGAATAAAGGTGTATGAGACATTAGAAGGTTCACTTAGAGGTTCCAAATTGATCCTGGAAAATGCTTCAGAACCACCATATAAGGCTGATACTAAAGGCAGCCCACTGCTGTAAAACTCGAGTGTTTCAACATATTGACTCATAACACCTGTGGTAATGGCACCGATATACTTTGCTTTCGGCCAAAGCTTTTTTACTATTCCCTCCCACGATTTGCACCCACATATGCTCTGTATCGAGTCAGCTAATCGAGGATTAGGCTCCATGATCGACGGTAACGCATTTCTGCAACCCGAGTCGGTGATCCAGCCGCTAAGTTGACCCGATCTTATGTTGGAGCACAACTCTTCCCAGTAATCTTCTAAGAACTTGATAGCTCTTAGTACTGCCATTGCAAAGTTTGAAGCAACCACTACAACCTCATGTCGTCGTATTAAACCGACCAGTAATTGACAGTACATGCTTTGGTTGGGGTCTGAACAAAAGATTGCTTCAACAGGGCTTGTGTGATGCTTGGAGAGAATGTTTCGAAAGCTTTGGTCCCTGTAGAAGCTTGTTGTGACAGATCTTGCTTTGAGGCCAGAAGGTGTATCAATCTCTTGTTTTGCGAACATAAATTCCAATCTTTTACCTGCCTGGCCTATGTTACCAAAGTGCCTGTAAATGAATGTGCACATTTATTCAACCAATTATCCAAGCATGTACGTAGATCGATTCGATAAGTCTAATATAATCTCAGTTTCTTACTTTTTCATCACGGGTGTTAGCATGGTGAAATATAGGATCCTTAGGCTATGAATTTCAGCCGTGGCAGGTATCAACTTCGGCTTCCTTCTCGAGGTGCCACTGCTGCAAATCAAACGAGATTCAATCAGGAGAATGCTTCAGTTGGGAAAATAGACCACAAATCAGAATAAAACAGATTTAGACCTTCGATAGAACTCGATGACGGAGTCGGCCGAAAGGACATGTGATGTGTCCCCATTCGCAATCCGATCAATGTAAGGCTTAATATCTTTATAACAAACGATGGGAACATTCGTTTTGAACAGTTTCTGGTCTGTTTTGCCGTTGAGGTATTGGCTCAGATATTCTGTTCCTGCATTCTTCTTCAGTATTTGGGCTAATAGCTGCTCTTTGTATTCGCTCGGCGTCGGCGGTTAGTTCCTCGATCATCTTCAACCTATCTTCAAACTCATTTGTAGTTGCCATTAATGTGGAACTCTTAATTTCTGGGCTCCGGGTTACAATACCTCAAAGTTGGATTCTTTATTTAACAATCTTCTTGTTGTTTGTGTATGTAGTATATAGATAACTTGGTTTTGGTGGAATATAATATACCACCCACTTTTTAGTGCAAATTTGGCGTATCCATGTAAAATTTTACTTTTTTTTGAGGGCGTGTATGGACTAATTAACATACTTAAATACTTAAGGGTTAAATAGTATCTTAGCCCCTAAAATTTTACTTTATTATTATTTTGGTATCTGAAGATTTTTTTTTTTAAGTTTAACTCATGAACTACAACATTAATGAATTACAACATTAAAGATTAATATATTATTTATCCAATAATTGAACTAAGTTATATTATGAAAATTTCAGGTGATATTACCATAAAAATGTTTAAATTATTTTGATGGAATAAATAAAAATATAACTATAAAAGATATTTTTTAATGAGAAACTGAATTTTATTAAAATAAAAATATAACAAAACAATAAAAATGTCATTTTTAATGAAAAACTAAATTTCATTAAAAAAACATAACAAAACACACTCTAAAATATCAAGAGAAATTTGATGATTATGTTCACCCACAAATTTGATAAAAGAACAAATAAAATATGAATTAATGCAATTGTCGATAACGAAAGAAGAATAATAAAAAGAAAAAATAGAAAAAGAAAACGACAATGACAAAGAAAGAAAATAAAGCAAATAACCATGTACAAAAATGTCAAAATATTAGTATGTTTAATTATTAAAAAAAGAATCCAAACCAGAAATATTCGATGTAAACTTCACTACTTAATTAACTTGTTATATCAGGCTATATTTCAATTTTATATTTATTATAAAGTAATTTGTTTTTAATTAAGTGACAAAATTGTTATTATTTAAATAAAATTAATTTATTTGTCATAATATTTTATTTTAATATAATTTTTTAATTTAAAAAAAATGTAATTTGCTTATTACTAAACTTATAATTAAGTGGTATGAGATATAATTTAACTTTTATTTTGATGTTTTATAAATGCCAACAAAAACCATCCATCATGGAGACTGCTCTAGTTAGTGTTGGGTGTGCCCACAGAGTCAGCTTTCTTTAAAATATAATTAAAAATTAGAATATAAATGGGACACATACACGTGCGATAGAGGTTAATTTATCCATATATATATATATAACTTTAAAATTTAACTCCATAAAATATAAAAATAATATTGATATTAATTTATATAGACATAGTTAAAGTGTTAACTTTTTTATTATCAATATAAAATTCTCGAGTTAAAGAATTTGTCCATAAAATTTAGCTTCAAAAATCTCACATTAATAATAACAAAATCTAACCCTTTGACTTATATAAACCAATGTCAATATAATTTTTATAATTTATAGAGTTAAATCTTAAAGTCGATTTTTTGTAATTTATATTTTTCAAGACATGATTAATTTGTCATGTTTTTGACAAATAGGACTCAAATAAATTGTTTTTTATCAAGTATGATTTCATAAGATGAAGGAATCATACAGAAATTATTATCGTGAGTCTCGTTAAAAACCTCCCTAAACTAAAGAAATCATACAGGAATTATTATCGTGAGCCTCGTTAAAAACTTCCCTAAACCTAAGTGTAAGAAAAGAGTACAACACGATAATAAGAAAACTCAAAAATCAACCGCAAACAAAACATATCAAACAAATGTGGAACTATAATTAGAACAAACACCCAGTGAACTACTACACACACCATAAACTACTACACGCACAACAACCATCCAGCACAAAGCCTCAGAGCATGGCAATTCACTTTCCACCCTCCTTGGTTGACACTAAACAATCGCATGAAACTAAGAGGAGCGACCAACACCTCCCTTTACAAGCGCATCGGCTATTTCATTCGCCTTCCGATAAGTATGGTGAAAATAAACACCCGACAAAACTCGACAAGCATCATTAATTTGGTGAAAACAACGCCATAGAGGCCATGGTCTCCTCTCAAAATGCAACACCCATATAATCGCCAAAATAGAGTCCAATTCAATAATAATAGACGGCGTCGTCCACCATGCCGATTGCAATAGCATAGAAAGAGCATAGGCAATAGCTCGAACCTCTGCCTCATTTGAATCCATCACACTCAAAGGACCCGAAAAGAAAGCCAACACTCGCCCCTTCGAATCTCGCAAGACACCACCACATCCTGCAGGACCGGCTTACCTCGAACCAATCCATCAATATGAAATTTCACCAAGCCTGCCATTGGCGGCTCCCAAATCACCCCCCTCCGAACCAGTCTACCCTCACCCGAACAGGAGCAAAACCTCAAGCATACCCACCATTGTGCCTCCGCAACATCAGCCCCATTCTTCGTTGCCTTAATCCATTACAAAGCTTGCAACTTAACAAGAAAGAAAATCTCTCGGGGCTCCAACCTTTTCTTATTAAATATTAAATCATTTCGAGCTAACCACAACGACCATAAGGTCGACGCACAAGTAACGAGTCACCAATTACAAAGAGTGCCAGTAAAGCAACCATCATAACTCTGAAGAATAAAATCATGAACGGTACACTGCCTACACACTCCCCACCATTGAAAGAACATATCCCAAATTGCATGCATATATCGACATGAAAACAAAATATGTTCCAATTCATCATCCCCTCCCCACACCACACACAAAGCAACGATATATTCTCCAACACAACCCCTTATCGTGAAGCATACATAGTGTCGACAACCTACAAAGCAAAATAAACCATAAAAACATTGAACTTTTGGGGTACCTCTAATTTTCATACCACAAAATTATCAAGATTCATCTCCTCCATGTCCGGCGACAACATCAAATGCATCAAATCCTTTGTTGCAAACATCCCTTTCGCGTTAGGCTGCCACACCAACCTATCAAACAACCTATCGGCCAATGGAAATAACTACACCAGCCCTCTTAAATCCTCAAGCTGCTTCCACTCAAAACTGCGCAGTTCCCGGCCAAAGAACACAAGCCACGCATCATGGTCCCAACATCTCACACGCGTTGCAAAAGAAAATGGGTAATGCCTAAAGCACAGAATTTACCAATGTCTCGTATAGAAAATGGGTAGTGCCTAAAGCACAGAATTTACCAATGTCAACCTTGTTGCAAAAGAAATGGAACTCTTTTTCCATCCAAGCAATCGATTACAAACCTTTTGTATCACCGGCTCCCACGTTGCCAACTGTCTCGGATTAGATCCAATCGGTATCACCAAATAAGTGAACGGTAACACCCCTATCTCACAGCCTAACACGCCTGCCATGTTAGCTAACAATTCCTCACCAATTTTAATCCCAAACATACATGATTTAGAAAAATTAATCCTAAGGCCCGAACAATACTAAAAGCAGATCAACTCCCTCTTTAAATTACGCACATCCGTAACATTACCGTGTAAAAAAATAAAGTATCATCCGCAAACTATAAATGTGACAAACATATGTTCCGAGCTACCCCCTGAACACACCCCTTCGCCTCTGCGCTAACCAGAAAATGACGCAACACCTCGACAACGACCACAAATAACGAAGGCGATAAGGGATCACCTTGATGTAGCCCACGCTCCATCTGAAACTCTTTCGTCAGACTCTTATTTACAAGGATAGCAAGTCGAGCAGTAACACATGAATTGATCCAGCCCCGCCATCGCTCCCCAAAACCCATACGCTATAAAATTCGGTCCAAGAAATTCCAATTGATACAATCGTATTCCTTTGCAAAGTCGAGTTTAAGAAGAACACCTCCACTGCTCGTTCGGTCTGTTCATAGAGAATGCATAACCTCATTCACAGGAAGCACACTGTCAACCATTTGCCTTCCTTTTACGAATGTAGACTAAGTATCGCTTATCAAAGCTCCCGCCACTTGTAGCGACTAAAAAATCCGATAAGTGTTCCCTCGCTTTAAAAAAATTTGATTCGCGAGAACTTAGAAAAAGCTCGTATTTTAAAAATGAAAAAAGGAGTCACCACCGATCATTTTAAAAAGCGTAGACTAGACACCGGGAAATAAACCAGAGATTTAAAAAGGGCTCGGGAGTCGGTTACGTGTGGGGAAGATTAGCACACCACAACGACCAAAATTGGTACTTAAATGTATGTATTGTAAATGCAAAGAAAATCTAAAATTCTGTTTAATTTAAATTTTAATCCCTAAAAAATGCTTGCATGCATAGTCATACGATTCGAATAACCTAACTCGCAACCCATGATACCAAAGAAGATGACGCCCGAAGACTCGGGACGACACTGCCACTAAAATATCGAGACCTCAAGTATTAAACTAGATTAATGCAATTAATTAAATATGACAAATAATAATACATGAACATAAAGATAGTGACATAAATAAAAGGTGACAAAAAATAAGGGTAACTACATATTGGGACAAACAGTATGTAATATAATAAATTATATACTCACATTATAACATATACCAAATATACATGTAATACATACTACTATATACGTAACGTAGCAATATATCTATGTTATATACAATGTATTACATACTAAACATACACATTTAATACATACGTAACATACATATACAATATATTATATGCCAAACATATACATAAAAATATACATATAATATACAATTTAATAATAAATAAAAAGGTGATTTACATATATAGACATAAGTAAAACTTGCTAAATATATGTAAGAAATTTTGAAAAGGAATCTAAGCTATAATTATACTCATATCATGTGTATATGATATATATATATATTTAAGTTTATATATTTTGTTTTTAACTTAAATATTTTTTTTCTTAAATGTTGTATATATATAGGTTATTGAGGAGAAGGGGTGTGTATAGGATTTGAGAGAAAAAATGGAGAGAGTTTGAGTTGAAAATTGAGAGAGTTTGAGTTAAAAATATATTCAAAGACGCTGAAGATTGTTGGAGTATATTTGTTTGTAAATCTTCTCGGTTTCTCAGAAGTAAGTAAGTAATTTGTTTGTTTAAATCTATTGTTTTTTTTTAATTATAGAGGGGTTTGTAGATTTTTTTTCTGTGATTAAAAGCATATGCGCACAGTTTCTTGTCTAATCTGGTAAATTTTTGTTGAAGGATTTGGAGCACATTTACACGGTTTCTCGTCTAATCTGGTAAGTTTTTGTATTTTTGAAGATATATTTGTATAGATTAAATTTTTTGAAGTTAATACATTTTTTGGTTGTATATATATTCGAGTGATAATTATTTTGCAGATTTGTTTGAAAATGGCATATGAAGAAGTTTTGTTGTACTGTGACCATGAGCATATTTCGTCTCATATTCATGAAGAACAAGTAAGTAATTTAAAATTTATTATGTCATGTGTAAAACGAAATAGTTTATTATAATAAATTAATTATAGGGTGCGGAGCATACCATATGTCGTCGTGGAATAAAGATCAAGGGACCTTCGGACCGCATAATTTATTACTTACAACTCGCCGGTTTTTATAATGCTTCATTTCTCCGTGGATTTAAGATTTTTCCTAGGTTAATTACTGGATTGATTGAAAGGTGGAGGCTAGAGACGCACACATTTCATTTTTCATTTGGTGAATGAGCAATAACTCTAGAAGATTGTTAACTCCTCAAAAGTACTAATTTTTATGCTTATTTAAAAATGTCTTTGCTTGTCTTTGAGAACATTTAGTTGCATTTAGTTGTTAAATTCATGCATTTGCATAAGGAGTTAGGGAGTGGTGTTTATGCTAGTGTGAAGAGTTGCTTTGTTGGCATTATTATAGGCATGGTAGATCAGGACAGGCTTGGCAGAGCAGCGCAGAATGAAGGAATGTCAGAGAGAATGTCGAGATGATGTTGGCAGAGATGGACCGGAAATTGACAAAGCTCGGTTGGCATAAAAGAGGTGTCTAATGCCCGGCCAAGTAGCCATTGGACCTTGTACACGTCATCCCTAGGATTCAAATTTTAGATAAGATGATCATGTCTCTTATCCCTTGCGCATTCAAAATTCGGTATTGTTTCCCTATCTGGCATGTTCTCCAGTTTTTATTAAATTCTTTGCCAAACGACCACTGACATTGTTTGTTTATTGCACCTTAATATCTTAACAGACTTGAGGGGCAACGATTGTTACCAAGGAGAGAAGCTTCGAAAGAAGATGCTCAAGTAGATGAGCTTACTTCTAAAGTGAATCTACCCTTTAGGAGTATAGAATAGAACGTAATCAAATTAATTAATGAACTGCAGTATAGACATATAGGGGTTTAACATGGTTAATTTTGGGCATTGTCATCGACAAAGGCAATGCCATCTTTGAATTTTCTCGACAATAATTCCAAGGCAAAACATTATTAAGGCTGGCATGAATAGTGTGAAAACCATGCATCTCTTGTCAACGTTGTTTTACTTTCTTTCCATTTCTTTAAATCACTTTCTAAAACCACTTCAAATCAAACCAACATTTTTCCTTGACAAGTAATAATTGAAGCAGTCAAATTTCTGGTCAATTCCTGTGGATTCGATACTCAGCTTATTGTTGTATTACTTGCTAACCGTGTATACTTGCATGCAAATGACTCGTACTTGGCATTATTCTTACATATTTCTATTACATTTTCTACCCTTTTGCCAAGCGTTAGCACAGTCGACAAGTTTTTGGCGCCATTGCCGGGGACTACGACAGAATTTATTGTTTTTAAATTTTTACTTGTCTTTCTTTTGTTTTTTATTTTATTTTTTGTTTTGATCGGTGTATGACCAGAAATCGTCATGTGGTGGAAGATTGGCCATACAATCCAGAAATTGAAAGAACCCTGCGAAGGTTAAAGAAAAAAGTTCGAGAGATGGCTTAACAATGCAATGGAGGAAATGACGTGTTAAACAATAAGGAGAATCCACCTAATAACAATGAGATAGCACCAGCTCTTGTTGCCTCAGCCGTTAATGTAGAGGAAGAGAGACTTATTAGAAAACACTCGGCACCAAACATTAACAATTTGATGCCAAAACTGATTGGTCCGAGGTAAATACACCTAATTTTAAACTCAAACCGGTAATGATACAAACGCTTTTGAATGTAGGACAATTTGATGGAGCACCTAATAGAGACCCGAGGCAACACTTGAAGCAATTTATGGAGGTTTACCAACTATTTAAGCAGCCTGGAGTATCCAAGGATATAGTGAAGCTGAAGTTGTTTACATTTTCCCTTAGAGATAGAGCAAAAAACATGGCTAAATTCTTTGCCACCTAGTTCTGTCACCTCATGGGGAGATCTATGCAAAAAAAAATTGCTACAATTCCAGCTACCTAAACTCACTCCCAAGCTGAGGAGTGAAATCATCGCATTTAGGCAGACTGATGATGAGACTCTATATGATGTTTGGGAGAGATATAAAGACCTGTTGAGGAAGTGTCCTATGCATGAATTTCCAAAATAGACTCAGATGGAGACCTTTTACAATGGACCTAATACACAAGCCAGGACGGTTGTTGATGCTTCGACAAATGAGAAGAATAGATTGATACCACACGGCAGTTTTAAATTAAGCAACCCACAACGAATAGAACAAGTAAAACTATTTCCCCTAATAAGAAATTACATTGGGGTTTTTGGGCTGAAAAACTTTCCCATCACTTTAGAGTCTAGAATTTCAATGGCTTCTTTAGACTTGAGGCAACTAGGTGTCTTGTATTGGCTCATAGAAGCTCCCCGGGACACATAGTAGTCCATTAGCACATCAAAACTCCCTTGTTTCACCACCCTCATCTCCAAAGCTGCAATTGCATTCTGCTTCCTATAGCTTCTGTATATATAATCCAATGATTCTTCCATTCTATTGCAACATTCTGCCATTACTTTTGGATCAACCTGATCTTGCCCATCGTTGCCGTCCTTTGCTTTAAGCTCCCAAAACAAGACATAGTGACCAGGAATTGAACTTGTATCAGCGTAGCTGGTGTGCCCTACTAAAATGACTCCAATCGGATCGAGAAGAGTCTTTGCTTCTGTCACTGCCTTTAACAGGTCTGCTTCACTTGTTTTATCCGAGTCGATGCTTAGAATGACGTTTTGTCTTTCTACGAATTGGAATCGAGGAGTACTATTGTGGAACCCTGTCACCTTAAGAACATCTCCAACTTTATATCTGTATAATCCTGAAAAGAAAAGGAATGTCAAAGAATTTAGAACATGGAATTTAACCGAATCAATAATACATCTATGAACATGTAATGTTACCTGCAGCAGATGTGACCAGTAATTCATAATATCGATCAAGCTTCACATGTGTAAGACCAACAGGTTCAGTCTCTTGTTCAGACATTGTTAGAGTGTCTTTGTTGACAGGAAGGAATTCGAAGTAAGCCATGTTGGGAACAAATGTGTAAGCGACATTAGAATGTTCACTTAAAGGTTCCAAATTGATCCCGCAAAAAGATTCAGAGCAAGCATAAAATCCTGATACTAAAGGCAGCCCTCCGCCGTAGAACTCAAGTCTTTCAACATACTGACTCATAACACCGGTAGTAATGGCACTGATAAACCTTGCTTTGGGCCAAAGCTTTTTTATTATTCCATTCCACGATTTGCAACAACATATGCTCTGTATCAAGTCAGCTAATCGAGGATTAGGCTCCATGATCAACAATACCGCATCTCTGCAACCCGAGTCGGTGATCCAGTCGCTAAGTTGACCCGATCTTATGTTGGAGCATAACTCTTCCCAGTACTCATCTAAGAACTTGATAGCTCTTAAAACCGCTGTTGCAAAGTTTGAGGCAACCAATACAACATCGTCTCGCTGTAGTAAACCGGCGAGTAATTGACAGTACATGCTTTGGTTGGGGTCTGAACAAAAGATTGCTTCAATAGGGCTTGTATAACGCTGGGAGAGAATGCTTCTAAAGCCTGGGTCCTTGTAGAAGCTTGTGGTGACAGATCTTGCTTTGAGGCCAGAAGGAGTATCAATCTCTTGTTTGGCAAACATGAATTCCAATCTTTTCCCTGCCTGGTATATGTTACCAAAGTGCCTGGAAATGAATGTGCACATTTATTCAACCAATTGTCCAAGCATGTACGTAGATCGATCGGTCGGTCAGTCCACCGATCCATCTATGTACAAGTATGCTGTAAGTCTAATAAAATCTCAGTTTCTTACTTGTTCATCACGGATGTCAACAGGGTTAAATATAGTATCCTTAGATCATGAGCTTCAGCCGTGACAGGTATCAGCTTTGGCTTCTCCCCTGAGGTGCCGGTGCTGCAAATCAAACAAGATCGAATTAAGAGGACGCAACAGTTTGTTAAATAGATCAGAAATCAGAATAAACAGATTTAGACCTTCGATAGAACTCGATGATGGATTCGGCCGAAAAGATGTGTGATGTATCCCCGTTGGCAATTCGATCGATGTAAGGCTTGATATCTTCATAAGAAACAACGGGAACATTGGTTTTGAACAGTTCCTGGTCAGTTTTGCCGTTGAGGTATCGGCTCAGATATTCTGTTGCTGCATTCTTCTTCAGTATTTGGGCTAATAGCTGTTCTTGTATTTGCTCGGCGTTGGCGGTCAGTTCCTCTATCATCTTCAGCCCCGCTTCAAACTCATTTGTAGTAGCCATTAAAGTCCACCTTTAATTTTCTTGGCTCCGAGTGACAGTACCTGGAAGTTGGATTCTTAATTTAACAAGCCTCTTGATGTTTGTGTATAGCTATATATACTAATACCATTACCACCCATTTTTTAGTACAAACCAAGCCGTTGTCAAGTCTAAGGATAGACAAAGATATTCAGATTTGAATCTTTTATCTATATAAAATTTCAGTTCTTTAAGAACCCAACAAATGTCCTAATAGAAAAGCGGATGATTTTCATTATAAGAAATACAGATTTAAATTGTTTTGTCTACAAGGTGTACTTGTCAAAAGGTTAAAAATATGGATGAACAGATATTACTTTATAATCACCGACTATTAAAAAATTCAATTCTTTAAGGGAAAAAATTTTCTACGTTTTGACACTAAAAAATTAAATTCTAAACACTAATTCTAAATTTTAAAATTTAAACCTTAAATTGTACACCTAAAAATAATCCTATCCTTAATTCTTTAAACCTTCAACCTTAATTATAAACATGAATCTTAAATTTAATTTTTTAGGACGAAAAATGAAGAGGGAACCAAAAAAAGCAAAAGATTTTTATTATTTTGAAAGGGGCGTATGTGATCTAATTTATTTTATTTTATTTTATTATTACTTTATTATTTGAAGAAATTTTTCATAGTGATCCCTAAATTTTCCAGGTCCTGAAATTTTCAAATATGAAGTACGTTATCTATTCTATTTTTATGCTACAAAAAAATTACATGACAACCTATGAACGGCCACGTGACACAATTTTTTTTAGATATTATTTATCTAAAATTTAGGGGCAAATTACAAAATCAACTTCTTAATTAACTTGTTAAAATTTTAAATTAACGGTATTTAATGTTTTAGAGACTAAAATATTATAAACGATAATGTGAATGATCGAAACATTATAAAATTATAATATAAGTGACCAAAATATTATTTTTTTAAATTTAATAAATTAAAATAAATGTTTATAAAAATAAAAGTAATCTTTACAATAATTTATTTTTTAAAAACATATTTATTTTTTAAAACAATTAAAATAGGCAAAGCATATCGTTAAACATTACTAATGCGCACACCGATGCGTTGGCCTCTTGATTCTCATCAACGCCAACTATTTTAGATGGGGCAAGTGGGGTTGGGGGAGCCTCAAGTATTGCAAATGGCCGCAGGTTTGGACTTTGTAAAGTTTGTGGGGAAGAATTGTGATTCTATTTCTGGGATTGGAAAATCAAGAGGCCAGCGCGGCCGTAGTATTTGGCGAGAAAAATAATGGCGTTTGTTTGGAATTCAAACGTTAATTTTATAATTTTTAATATATTATAATTAATTATTTTATTTTTATTTTTTATTTGTGTGTTAAGTATTTTTAGTGTTTTTTTACGATTTTATTCATTAGTATGTTAGAAATGTACGGGACATGGGGAAGAAAATGATGATTTGTAACTTTTAATTTATTATGATAAAAATAAAGATGATATGATTTTATTTAATTAGATAAGACCATGGTAAGAATGGTTCATATAATAATTTCTTTTAATTTTATTTTAAAATATAATTAATTGCATGTAGAGCTTTCAAAATTTTTATTAAATATTAAATATTTTAAATTTTGAATATTAAGTTTATGGTTAGTGGAATCAATAGATTGAGTTTAAATATTTCTGGGTTTATATGATTAAATCGTTCATTTTCGAAAGAAGAAATAGAGTAATTTAGTCCATATATATATATATATATATATATATATTTCTGAAGTGCTGTAGTGAGAACGGTCTATAATTGCATTGACTTTTCCATTAGTCATAACACGTGTGCAATAACGATTGAATAAGTTTTGAAATTTTAAAAATTTTATATAATATTCTAAATAATTATTAAAACAAAGTAAAATTTTTTAAAAAATCGTTAAAATTACTACAATTCAATAAAAAGAATTCTTAATTTTTGAAGACAATTATCAAGAATTTACAAAAAGGGAAAACTAATAAAATTTAAAAGTATTATTTAAAATTCAAAAAAAATATAAAGAATTGATAATTACAAAAAATAATCTTTCAAAAATAAAAATACAA
Organism: Hibiscus mutabilis; assembly: GCA_019671005.1. NCBI lineage: Eukaryota > Viridiplantae > Streptophyta > Magnoliopsida > Malvales > Malvaceae > Hibiscus > Hibiscus mutabilis. The sequence continues at coordinate 6,694,574 of CM033727.1, read as the reverse complement.
TAAGTAGCGCATCTTACAATTACAAATATAGTTTTATTAATATTTTTAAATATCTTAAAAATTTCTTGGAAACCGCTCAATATTTTTTTTTATTTTCTAAATTTATTAACTTTCAACAAGTAATCTCAGTAAAAATTCAGATGATATTCATGGTAAGATGTTCATGTTATATTCATTTATTTATTTTCTTATAAGTTAAAACCTCTGAACTTAGAGTTTAATTGAATTTTGATTTTTTTACTAAGAGTCATGTCTACTACTAAATCTTAATATTATTAATATTATTATAAAGTTTTATTTTTATATTTTTCTTTACTTTTATTATATAATATTAAAAAAATTAAAAAATCACAGTCTGAAAATCTAACGAGAAACAAATAGGCTTGTAAAAAAATTCACTTTACCTTTAGTCATTTGTAAATTAAATTTTATAAATATATTTTTTACATAAATTATTTTCATTTATGGCTTTACCTTTAATAATTTTTGTTTAAATTAATAAACTTTGTTTCTTAGTTGAAATTTTGTGATTTATTAGGCCAGTCTGGGTGTGGTTGTTGGGGAGTTGATTGTCGAAGGTTGAAGAATTGAAGAATAGATTTTAGGATTTTTAGCTTCTTAAAATCATATTAATTTCATGTTTTAGTTTGGCTACTTGAGTTTGTATTTTGAGTTGGGCCTTTAAAATGATAAAATATTTTATGCTAAGACAGTAAAAAATTTATTTTTCACAAGCCCTTAATTTTTAGGATTTAGAAGCTATAGCTTAGAGTTTAAGATTTAGGCGTGAAGTTTAGTGTTTGTGGTTATGTTTTAAGGTTTGTGAATAAATTTTATGATTTAAAGTTTATAGTTTATGATTTAGAATTTACGAGTTAAGGTTTAAGACCCCTAAAAGGACTATATGACAGCCTTGGAAGCCCGCTTGTAATAAAAACTTTTCAGTGGTAATGCATCAAATAATTATCCATTTAAAAATAGACGTGTAATTATCCTATACACTAGTGATGGAAACAAAAGTTTCCTCAAGTGCTTTAATTTTAGGGTTTATAGATTTAATTTAGGGGTTTAGAATTTAAAGATTGTGATTAAAATATAAGATTTATATGTTAAAACTTAAATTCATGATATATTACCATAAAACCGTGGCAAAACTCAACATTGTTTATTGAGGGGTCATTTAAAATATTTAAATTTATGAGGGCCAACAATATAGATTATATATTTTCAGGAGACAAAATATAATTTTACAATTGCGCCAACTTAAAATTTTTCAATTTTTTTTAAAATTTTGGGGGTAGGGCATGACCCTCGCTAATCCTCACTAGGTACCGCTCATGTCATAAAACCTTAAATTATAACCTTAAATCATAAATTTTAACTATAACCCTTAAATTCTAAACTCATACACTTAACCTAAACTAAATCCCCAAACCTAAATTTTTTTATTTATATCGTCAGTGCATAGAATGCTTTCCCAAAATAGGCGGGATATAAATGAATTTAGTAATTAAAAATCTTAATCGTTTTGTTCGGTTTGGTTTTCTAAATCAATAAACAAATCGATTTAGGGATCTAAATGGAATAAATTAACCAAATATACAAGGAATTAATTAACTAAAGTTTTCCGATTTATTCAGTTTGATTTATCTAATTACATCGCTTTAACCGATTATTTACTCAACCATGCGCGTATATCACGTTTGAAATGGTTTACCCCATGCATGTTTTGAATGTATTGGCAACTATATGGTGTTGTTCAAGCAGGAACGAAACCATGTATTAACAGTCCCTTGCAGTTTTTTTATATAATAATATTTTAGTTTTTTAAATTTAAATATCGGTTAAGTAATTTTTTTAAAATTCAAATACTTAATAATTTCTTTCATTTTTCAATGTTTGATTATAGTTTCGTCTATGTGTTTAGGGCATTGACTTGCAATTGGATACTGCTGGTTGGGGTTGAACTGAAAGAAGGATTAGCGGGTTGTGGTTCATCTCCAGGATCACTTCCGGTCACACACAATTCTATGCTGGGTGGCGAGATGATTATGGGCCTATTAATATCTCAATTTCTGAAGAGCCCGACCATGATTATTGTCACGCCTGAGAAGAGGTGGGGTCATTAATCCTACATTGGAAAAAAAAATGGAGGTCTTGAGATATAAATACGGTGGCACTGCACATCCTATTAGACATGTCTTTTGGGAAGAGGGTAATGGTCTCGTGACAAGTGGTATCAGAGCAACCCTTTGACTGCCCGATTTTATGCCGAGTGCCCATGAGTGGGGTAGGCAGGGTGGACAACTGTGACAAGGTAGCCTATTACGAGAGCGGAAGCTCATGACGAGGGCGTCACGAGGTTGAGTGGAGGAGAATGTCACGCCTGAGAAGAGGTGGGGTCATTAATCCCACATTGGAAAGGAAAAGGGAGATCTTGGAATATAAATACGGTGGCACTGCACATCCTATTAGACATGTCTTTTGGGAAGAGGGTAATGACCCCGTGACATTATGCTTGTGATATTAATTACATATGGTTCAACTTGGGGCACTAATGGAATAGATTAATCTATTTATTTTTTTGATCAAAGATAAATCTATTTCTTCAGTTGGATGAGAAGTAGGATGATTATTTGACTTGGATCAAATTTTATAAGGTTGGGTTTTTTAATAAAAATTTAGGGTTTGAGTCTGATCAAATTTTTTGAAGATAAAATCGGATTGATATGATTAAGATTTAGGGTAAAAAATATTTGACGTGACTCGATATAATAGTATACTTTGTATTCTAAATGTTAGGGATAATTGTTATAATATTCTTCTCTTTATATATATATATATTTAATTATTTCTCTATTTTGTCTAATAAAAGCGAAATGATTATTGTAATGTTTCTTCTCTGTATATACTTTCAATAAACTTCCCATTTTACCGAATAAAAATTTTAAAAATACTTTTTATTTATGTCGAGTTTGGTTAGATTCATGTCTTTACTTTAAAATTTGGATCGATTTTAAATAAAGAAGGGATGAGCACGGCTCGAGTTTTTGGTTGACTTGAACCCAAGCTGAAAATATGTACGCTAAACCCGAACCCGATCAACCCGATATGTTAAAACAATTTAAATTTTAGGAACCTAATTGTAAAAAAATCAAATTTCAAGAACCTAATTGTAAAAAAAAATAATTTTAGGATCTAATTGTAAAAAATTTAATTTTAATGACCTAATTATAATATATATATATATATAAAGAGGGAGCATTATTGTGAATATCCCTAAAATATACAAAAAAATTATACTATTAATCTTGGGTCGAGTCGAATATTTTTCATCCTAAACTTGAGCTTGACCTGAAATCAACATAAACAACCCAATTTTTTAAAAAAAAAATCGACGTGACAGGGTAAAATACCGATCTCTAAGATAAAAATCGAAGGCTTTGAATTTTTAATTAAGTGCAGGTGAAAAAAACCGACCCGACTCGACCCGACCCGACCCGGACCATAACCATCACTAATGAGAAGACAAAGGGGGGTGTTGGGGAAATGTACAGAAAGCATCGAACATCTTGGACCTCTCCTCGACGATAAGAAACGCCAAGAGATATCTGATTTCCCCTTCCTCACATCCAACCATTTCCTCTCTCGCCTTTCACGTCCACATCTTTCCCATTCCCACCCTGGTTTACATACCCAATCTCTCTCACTTGCCTTCACTCTCCTCCGCCTTCAATCCTCTAAACTCACCTACCGCCACTCTCTTCCTCGCTTCGCCTCCAATGGCTTCTGCCGCCGCTTCCACCACACTTTCCCTCCTCAAAACCGCCTCCTCCGCCTACCGCCCTTCTGCATCCCTCATTCGACTTCCCTCCGCCCGCCGTCACCACCTCAAGTCCTCCACTCTCACCCACGGCCTTGGCTTCTCCTCCGCTGCTTCTGGGGATTCTCTGCTTTCCCTCCATGTCTCCTCCAAGGTTCGGTCTTTCAAGGGAAAAGGGTCGAGAGGGGTTGTTTCGATGGCGAAGAGGAGTGTTGGGGACTTGAGTGCGGCTGACTTGAAAGGGAAGAAAGTGTTTGTTAGGGCTGATTTGAATGTCCCATTGGATGATAACCAGAACATCACGGATGACACTAGGATTCGTGCTGCTGTTCCCACCATCAAGCATTTGATTCAGAATGGTGCTAAAGTCATCCTCTCTAGCCACTTGGTAACTTATTTTCTCTTGATTCTTATGTTGTTTAGTTTTTCTTTTGTTATTTAATGCCTAGTTGAATTAATTCCCTGAGCTCCATAACTTAGTTTGATGGAAATTAATGTTTCTATATTAGATTTAACCAATTCAATGTTATGTATGTCGACTAAGTTTCATAGCTAATTGTGTCTCTTGTGCATTCATGTATTAGTGGGTTCTTAACTATTTGGGCTTGAGCTGTAAGAATTAAAGTACTGGTTCATTGATTTTTCAGGGTCGGCCAAAGGGTGTTACACCAAAATACAGCTTGGCTCCTCTTGTACCCCGGCTCTCTGAACTGCTTGGCATTCAAGTAATCATCCAAAGCTGAAAATTTTCCAGTTATAAGATGTGTAGTTCATGGATTATACGAAAATAACACTCGTTAACTGAACAGGTTGTCAAGGCTGATGACTGCATTGGTCCAGAAGTAGAAAAGTTAGTTGCTTCACTTCCTGATGGTGGTGTTCTTCTTCTTGAAAATGTTAGATTTTACAAAGAGGAGGAAAAGAATGAACCTGAGTTTGCGAAGAAGCTTGCCTCCCTAGCTGATCTCTATGTCAATGATGCATTTGGGACTGCACACAGAGCCCATGCATCAACAGAGGGTGTCACCAAATTCTTGAAGCCATCAGTTGCTGGTTTCCTTTTACAGAAGGTAGGATATCACATTCCAAGTTCCTGAAGAAACTTGGTTAGTTTTCTATTGCTGCATTCGGTTAGGCATGTTTTCAAGCAAATTTGTCATTGGTTTAATTCTGACATTCATCTAAACTGCTATCAAGTTTTCTTTTATTTACATTTTAATGTTTAGGTTCCCCTTATATTCATTTGTTTTCCCTATCTTGTTACAGGAGCTGGACTACCTTGTTGGTGCAGTTTCAAGCCCCAAAAGGCCATTTGCTGCCATTGTGGGTGGTTCTAAGGTCTCTTCCAAGATTGGAGTCATTGAATCACTCCTGGAGAAATGTGACATTCTCCTTCTTGGTGGTGGTATGATTTTCACATTTTACAAGGCACAAGGCCTATCAGTTGGTTCATCCCTGGTAGAGGAAGATAAGCTCGAACTTGCAACATCACTCCTTGCAAAGGCCAAGGCAAAGGGAGTGTCTCTTTTGTTACCCACCGATGTTGTTATTGCAGACAAGTTCGCCCCTGATGCAAACAGCAAGGTTTGTTTCTACTTTCTACCCCCTGCAAAGTTTGCTGAATAATCACAGTGACATGGAGCTATAATTGGAAATAAACTGCTCTTATATTACCTTTATTCTCTTGTCTTTAGCAAGATTGAAAACAAATTTTGCTTCTTGCAGATTGTGCCAGCATCTGCTATTCCTGATGGCTGGATGGGATTGGATATTGGACCTGATTCTATTAAGACATTCAATGAAGCTTTGGATACTACCCAAACTGTCATCTGGAATGGACCAATGGGAGTGTTTGAATTTGACAAGTTTGCAGTCGGGACTGAGGTATGCTTGAATTTCTTGACTATGGGGTTTAGCTCTTGATGATATTGCTGCCTACGTAGAATTAAAAGTATCCCTTCAGTTTTAAGTTCATAGCCACTTGCTTTCTAGGCCACACTAGCAAAAATGAAGCCTTTCTCCAATTACCTTTATAAATTCTTAAATCTCATTTACTAATATGCTTTGAATCCCTCTGCTTCCGGGGGAGTGGCAAGTTTTTGAGATGACTGCTCTTATTTTATTTTATATTTTTGCATAAGTGAATGGGAATTAAGATTGCTTTCTACTTGCAGGCTATTGCAAATAAGCTAGCAGAACTCAGTGGCAAGGGAGTGACAACAATCATTGGAGGTGGAGACTCTGTCGCCGCTGTAGAAAAGGTCGGAGTTGCTGATGTCATGAGCCACATATCAACTGGTGGTGGTGCCAGTTTAGAATTGTTGGAAGGGAAGGAGCTTCCAGGTGTGATTGCCCTGGATGAGGCAACCCCGGTTGCCGTGTAAGATCAAATCAAATTTTCTACATCCTCGCTGTTAGTAATTTATCCGGTTTTGTAATTGAGAAATAAAATGTTCTATGATGAAATGAGTTTTTGATGTAAATGTACACCTTAAATTGCTAGGACCCATTTCTGTCTCTTCCTTTCTTGCTTCTTCCTAAAAGGTTGCCAGAACAGTGTTGATTTTAAATAAAATTCTTCATTTTTATCAAAACCTTTCTATATGGTTCTCTTCTGTAGGTATCATAACATGCCTCCTTTTTCTTGCCTTTCCATTACATTTTATATTCCTCGTATTACAAAAATCGAAACCACATAAAAGCATGATTGCTTGTTTAACTCTATGAATTTGATATCATTGTAGTTCCAAACTGTGACGTGAATATGCTTGATTGCTTGCAACTTGAAGAAGACTGCAGATGCCTACTTTTATCACTTCTAATTTGAGCTGCTGTTATAGATTAGCCCCCAGAATTTCAATCAAGTGTAGATTTATGCTAAAATTGTTACCGGAACCAGAAGTCTACTTTTTGGGAGCCTGGAAATATTGCTCCAGCATATGAATACAAACAAGTCTCCTGTAGATGTAGAAATTGATTCACCCCAGAGATTTTGCTATGTTTTTTTATCTGGTTTAAGCTTTGCAATTATTTTGGTGGTTTTTAGTTAAACTGTGGAAAGGGATAGAAAGGCCAAAATCTGATCAGAAATCTGTCGTTGGTAAGGAAAGCTACATAAAAATGAGAGGCCTTTACTGCTTCGTTGGGGTTACGCTATGTGTGGTGCAGAGATGATGAGAAGTCCAACCCCTGAAATCTGTGTTTGTGGCCATCATCCTCCAGATATCATTATCCACCAAACTATCACTCATTTCAATTTGTGGGTATTATTCCCACAAAAGATTTTGCCATTATTTTGTAAACAAAATAAATGGAATTTAAAGGGAAGGTCTTGGTGTCGAACTAAAAATATTAGACTTTTTGATAATATTTTTAGTTTTTTTTTTTAATTTTTTTGCAAGTTTTGATACTTATTTTGTAAGTATCGGTACCTAGTTTTTTATTATAATTTTCAGTTTGAGACAAAGTATCGCAACTTACAAAATAAGCATCGATACTTGCAAAAAAGACTCAAAAAAACAACCGAAAATGTTATATAGAAATCTAACATTTTAAGTACGAGGTTAAGTTCAAAACTTATCGTCTTTTAACCACACCTTACATGCCGCACGTTAGATTCGCCCGAATCTTAAAGCTACCCAATTTCCCGGGACTATTTTCTTTTTATAAAACCAACATTTTTTAAGTTTTAGGTTCGAGTTTTATCCTAGATAAATCCGTGTTGATTTTCTACCGAGGTAAGTTAATATTTAGTTTAATATTTTGTAACGATTGATTCTGATGTATATACCGATTATAATTGTTAATATAATTGAAAGTCCCACCTAATAATCAGATACATACATGATTATAATTGGCATTCTCAGGTAGCAATTGAAACAAGTCATCTGATAAAAAAAAACGAGATTACGAGAACATATTGCCCCGTTCAGTTAGTCTGGCAAAGGACCAAGCGAATAACTGTGTTGTTCGGCCAAATTGCTTGGGCGAAGAGGCCACTCAGGCTCCACATTTTCTCAGCCTGGTCTTGCGCGTAAGGCAAAGATCAAACCCCCTCGATCCGAAGATTACTCTGGTTTCCGAGCCTGATCTATGCAGGGTGGGGTTCGGGAACTTTTCTGAGTCTGACCGCACAGAAAGCTTTGGTCCCGGTCCATTCACTTCGTCTCGTAGCTTGTTGTTGGAATAACTAAGACTATTTTATGTGGTTCCAAATACCATATAAACCTAATATAGCATGAAGTTTTTTAAAATTAAATAAATATATACTATTTTAATCACAAAATATTCATGACACACATATATAAATTATAAGAAGTAATATATAATTTCTTTTTGGATTGGTACAAATGGTAAGCAGCTTGATATCGCTTAGGTAGATCTCGAGTTTAAGACATTATGTATGTAGAAAATCTCCACTGAAGACTCATCTACTAAAATTAAGTGTGCAACGCGAGTCGGTCTGAATTAGTCAAGACAAAACCCTGAGAATCGGAAGGTCAACAAAAAAAATATTCGCTTACAAAGATTAAAAGAGACTCTAATCATATAATTATGAAATATATTTTGAGTCAACTACAACTTTTTATTTATTTCGGATTCAAAACTTAATTTTAAAAAGTATATTTTGCGTTTCTTTACAAAATTGTTCTGAAAAGCAACAGAAAACATACTCTAATTATTTTGTAGTTTTTTAGTATAGTTTGATAAATGACGGAGGTTTACCTTAAATTAAATAGTATCAATATCACTTAATCACTCGAATAATATGACTGTAGATTATGATAATCTGGATTAGCATTGAGATCGTTTTAAAAGTTAGAGTTTCAGTAATAAAGTCCTATCATGTGTAAATTATGCGTAAATTCTCGATTTATTTGTTATTTGAATTGAACTAAAGTTGTATTAACTATTTATTATCATCAGAAGAGTCCTTCAAATGATAAATTATTAGATGACTCAGTTCACCACATCATCCACGTTCCATCTAATAATATTGATCTATTTGAGTGTAATTTACAAGTAATTACCTACTCTTTTATTATATGTAAGAAAGATGTGAAGATTTAACTCGAAAAAAATAACATAAAAATAATATTATTAAACAGAACCATAAATAACGTGACGTGTCAGACCCATTTAATAATTTTCCCCTTAAACATTATCTTTCAAAACTCATTTGAGCCAATTAAAAGCTAACAATTTCGTCATCTTAAATAAATTAATGAAAATGAATTGCAGGGCATGCTTCATGAGTTAAAAACAAATCATGATATTTTTCTATACATAATATTTTAGCAACACATTGTGTAGTTTTTTCCTCCTAAAGTATTTATTGAAACAAATTCAATAAATAAATCTTCGTGTTATGTCGATTTATTTAGGAGTAGGCGCCGTTATTTTTTTCTCCTAATGAGTGCAATTATAATATTATGAATTATGTCATTCTTTTAGTGATATGTTTTGATAAGTTTAAGAATTATTTTCTAGCAGTTTGATAAATTTGAACGATTATTTTATAACATTTGGCAATAGTATAACCGAATCAAAAATTTAATGAACAGGTTATGACCTGCAATAATTTAGTGATCAAAAAATTATTTTAAAATAGTATAGTTGTGTAATTTATCATATTATTTAAGTTTAATTATAAAATAAATGCTTAAATTTTGTTTTTTTACGATAGACGTCTAATTTTTTTTTTGCATGAAATAAGTGTTTAACGTATTATTTTGCCCGTTTTAAAGTTAATCTATTAAAAAAATTTCATCACCCAATTATAACTTGACATGTGACTTTTATTTTTATATTTTCAAAAACAAAATAAAAATAAAATAAGATAAAAATTTTCCAAAATTTTAAAAAATTATAAAATAATCTCAAATCCTTAAAACACCAAACTCTAAAATTGATGCCATTGCGCCGCCAATAGCTTTTTCGGACCTCATCACGGCCTCCACAGGAGTCTCTCGTCCAGTTTTTCCAACCACTCATTATTAGTATTCGATGTCGAACAACAAACGATGAATGTGAAAGGTTCCAATCGTTCGACGTTCGATTGACATGCCTTCCGCTGATTTCTAGCGATGGGTAGTTGAGGGAAATGGGCGGGGGACTCTTACAACGGCGATGGCGAGGTCCGGCGAGGCTATCGACGGTGATAATGATGCTAATTTTGGAATTTAGGTGTTTAAATTTGGGACTATTTTTAAAATTTTGAGAAGTTTTATATTTTTTAAAAATATTTTTTTTCATTTTTTGAAAAGATTAAAAAATATAATAAAAAACACGTCTCAAAATTTAATTAAGTGTTACATTTTTTAATAGCGTTATTTTAAAATAATAACGGAATAAAATTTTTGATATTTATTTCGGACAAAAAAATATTAAACACCTAAAATAATTTAAACATTTATTACAATTAACCCACCAACGCAAAAACAAGTATATTTTCCGAATTATGCTCTTCTCGTGCCTCGTGTCGTTTCGCTTGTATTTAAAACCCTCACAGAACTCTCTCTTTTCACTGTTTTGATCTATCCGCCTCTCCAATCTTCGTAAGCTCTCTCACTTTGAATACTTGCATTCTATTTTCCATTTTTCAGATCTGGGCTTAACCGATTTTCATTTCTTCATATACTTTTTTCTGTGTGCAGCGTTGATTTTACATTCGATTGTTGAAGAACAAGTGCTGATACTATGGCTACAAAGAAGAGCGTTGGGGCTTTGAAGGAAGCTGATTTGAAGGGAAAGAGAGTGTTCGTTAGAGTTGATCTGAACGTTCCTTTGGATGATAACTTCAACATAGCCGATGACACCAGAATCCGTGCTGCTGTTCCCACCATCAAGTATTTGATGGGCCATGGCTCTAAAGTCATTCTTTCCAGCCATTTGGTACCTCCCTTTTATCCTTTCATTTTGATTTTTCTTCTGGGGTTTTGTTTGTTTGTTTATTTGATTGTTTTGATCTTGTGTTTTTTGAGCTCTGATTACTAATTGTTTATGGGTATTTGCGTTTTTTCGATTCTTTTGTTTCTTTTAATGTATGTGCTCGGAATAAGCTAGATCTGTCTGAATCGGATGGAGGCAGCACATCATCTCATTTTTTTTTGTTTATATTTTCTTTTTAGCTCAATCTGATTTTGTTTTTTTACTATGTTGCACTAACACGGATGTGAGTACGGAAATAGGGACGAGAAACGGAAAATTTAAAATTACAGTGTAGTGCGGCAAATATAAAATAAATTTTATATTTTAAAAAATGGAAAAAATAGTCATAAAAAATCATGCTACTTATATACTTATAGTTAAATTATTTGAGCGAGAGAGAGTGAAAAAACAAGAAAAAGACAGAAAAAGTGTGGCAGAATAGAAAAATAAGAAAAAAAATAGTGAGATGAAATACAAGCAGTACCCAAGTTGTACCCAACAGTACCGGGGCGTATAGTGTACGCTCAACGGCATTAGATTGAAGGATCCGTACTTCATAGGGTTTTTTTTTATTTGTTCTTTATATTTTCATAGTTGCGATTTGTTTTTACTCGCAATGTCTCTTGAGTTCGATTTCTTGTTTTTGATCTTGGTTTATTATTTGCACCATTTTGGCAGCAATAGTTCATCTAAAACCTACAGGCTACATATTTGCCTTTTCTAATGTTAGGGACTTAGGGTAGAATGTCTCCATTCCTTGTTTTGGTAAATGATAGTCTAAGATCTTAACAAAGATCTCAGGGCACAAATCCCTTGCCCCTTGTGTGTCAGAGTTTGCTTTTCAATATCGAAAAGTTACTATTAATTTGATTTGTTCAGTGTTTTACTGCAATTAACAATTGAATGGATGAAATGTTTCCTTTCTATGTTGACCTTTTAACATGTTGAAGATTCCATAATATGTTTCATATCTCCTTTCCTTTTCAGGGACGACCAAAGGGTGTCACTCCTAAGTACAGTTTGAAGCCTCTCGTGCCAAGGCTATCTGAACTCCTTGAAGTTGAGGTTTGTTTTTAAAAACCAACTCTTTAGCCGCCACAGAGTTTCATTTTCTTGTTTTGTTTTTCTATTAAACATATGTATGTCTTGTAAAAGGTTAAAATGGCAAATGACTGTATTGGTGAAGAAGTTGAGAAATTGGTGGCTGCACTACCAGAAGGAGGTGTATTGCTTCTTGAGAATGTGAGGTTCTACAAGGAGGAAGAGAAGAATGATCCTGAATTCGCAAAGAAACTAGCTTCTCTTGCAGATATCTATGTTAACGATGCGTTTGGCACTGCTCACAGAGCCCATGCTTCCACAGAGGGAGTGGCTAAGTTCTTAAAGCCTTCTGTTGCCGGTTTTCTTATGCAGAAGGTATCATGAATATCATTAGTTTGAAAATGAAGTGTTGTGTGATCCAGCAGATTGGTTTAAGAATCGTATTTGTGCCTATGTTTTATATTAGATTATTGGATGTGTCAAGTAAATTCTATGCAATAGTTGTGTGTTTTGAGTTCTCTGTTGACCATCTTTGACATGCTATGTTCTATTCTCTCTTTTTAGGAGCTTGATTATCTTGTTGGAGCTGTGTCAAATCCCAAGAAGCCATTTGCTGCAATAGTCGGTGGTTCTAAGGTTTCAACCAAGATTGGAGTGATCGAATCCCTCTTGGCCAAGGTTGATATTCTCTTCCTTGGCGGAGGAATGATCTTTACCTTCTACAAGGCCCAAGGATACAAAGTTGGATCATCACTCGTGGAAGAAGACAAACTTGATCTAGCAACATCACTCATGGAGAAGGCCAAGGCAAAAGGGGTCTCTCTCTTGCTGCCCACTGATGTGGTTATTGCGAACAAGTTTGCTGCTGATGCTGAGAGCAAGGTTTGTGCTAAGAGTCATTTGAGAGTGCTATATTGCAATACACCTAATTTTACGGCCATAGGCTACATGGAAGCAGAGTGTACCAAATACCAAATCTTCTAGTATATGTGCTGGTGGATACGTAGGATTTTTGCTTCAGTGGTTTTTCTGTTGATGCCCCGTATTTGAATTGTTTTCAGATTTTGATTTATTAATTTTTAAAATGTTTATGCAGGTGGTTCCAGCTGCAAAGATCCCTGATGGTTGGATGGGCTTGGATATCGGACCAGACTCCATCAAATCCTTTAGTGCGTCTTTGGACACTACCCAGACCATTATTTGGAATGGGCCGATGGGTGTGTTTGAGTTTGATAAGTTCGCTGCAGGCACCGAGGTAAAGCCTGTTTTTTACTCTCAAGAATCAGGTGGACGTGATGTGGAATTAGGTCTTTTCATTTGGTCATGCTCACGAATGATTTTTTTTCCCAATACTATTTACAATGCAGGCAGTTGCGAAGAAGCTTGCTGAGCTCAGTGGAAAGGGAGTGACAACAATCATTGGAGGCGGAGACTCTGTTGCAGCTGTGGAGAAGGTTGGGCTTGCTGACAAGATGAGCCACATCTCGACCGGTGGTGGTGCCAGCTTAGAGCTTCTTGAGGGCAAACAACTTCCTGGAGTCCTTGCTCTTGATGATGCATAGGCTTTAATTTTGCACCTCTATGCTTTTGTATCTGTTTGTGCAATTGTTCACTGCTTCTAATGTGGCTGGTGTATCTCAGCCAAGAGAGAACTTTAGTAGAGCTGATGTATTGTAGAGGCTGATAAGGTGGACTTACCATAAATAAAAACAGTTTCTCCTCTTCTTCATCATGACTATGCTTGTTTTATTATATCCTCTTGGGTTTTGCTTTGCTCCTGTCAATGTTCATGACAAAATTATTCAATTTTAATGTTTTTTTATTTTAGGCTTAAAGTATACTTTTTTTAGCCGAAATATATACATAATTTTTTCTGTTAAAGTAGATGTTTTCAGTTAATATTAAATAAGCTAAAAATAAAATTTTAGATAATTATTTTAGTTAAAAAAATATTTTAAGCACATACTTCAATTAAAAAATACAAAAAATATAATTTGTAGTTAAAAAATACAAAAAATATAATTTGTAGTTTAAGTCTTTATTTTATGTCGATTTTATTTTAAATGTGCAAAAAGCGTGTGATTTGAGATTTGTTATTAATTAGGATTACAACAATAACTGGTTTAATTACCTTCATATATTGTATTTAATATTTTTTATTATATTCTTTTAATTATAAAAAATATATTATTTTTATGAAAGTATATTAATTATATGTAAGTATTTATAACAAAAATTACAAAATCAACATATGTTTAGATAATAACAAAATCACAATTTAAAACAATAATATTTTTGTCGACAAGATTAAAAATTTTGCTTCATGGATAAGGTCAATTTTGGATTAAATAAAAAAAATTATGGACCAAATTTAGCATAAATAAAATTAAGAGATTTAGACAGGTAATACGCTATAATTGGCAAAAAAATTCTTTAACAGACCTAGAAAGTAGAGGGGACTCAGGGACAAAAAATTAAATTCAAAGTCCTCATTTGTTGAAGATAAGAGTTTGACTTCCATCTCTGGTTCAAAGATACAGTCCAATATGCAGATTTTGTGTTGAAATGAGATCAAATTTTACAGAACAAAAAACTGAAAATATACCATGTTGACTCTAAACTCAAAGTTCCCATCTTTTCCCTTTCTTTTTTCTTTCCATTCAAACAAACAGAGAACAGAAAAATCTAAAAGTATGATGGAGGAAAGTGAAGGAAAACGATGGAAGAAAAGAGAAAATTAATGGTGAAATAACAATAATGCCCTTGAAGACAAATGACTTTAGTCAACATTATTGGGAAGTCAAATAGACAGCCTGCGTGGAATACATTTTTTTAGCTGTTAGATCATAAAGTTGTTACCGTTTAACGGCAACAAACGGCTAAGTGACAAAAAATTTACACATCGAAAACGTAAGTAATCTTATTGGTCGTTTTTTAAAATCGATAACCAACTCTGTACTGTGAGAGAAACATAAGTGACCATCCCAGGAGTTAACCCTAGAAATAATTATTACAAAACCTACTATCCCACAAATTTTGCCAAGAGAGCATCAACGCTGCTAAAATCTGACCTCAATGGACTAAGAGGTGATAGGGACGAAAATTTTAAATTCTCATATATTTTATCAAGTATAAAAGTTCACACTATAACATAAAATTCCGAGTCTCTATCATATCTAACCATAAGCAGGAACAAAACGCTTATTGATGTTAAGACAAGAATTCCTGACCTCTTGTTAGAAAAAAGAATTCCTGCATTAGGTGACATTTTGCTTCTTCAGAGATTTTTGTTCTATTGTTCAAGAATAGCTTGATCCGACCTCATAGCTAAAGGTTTAGTCGTAGCCGATTAATAACAAATCTTTGAGTCAAATTAAATACGACATTTTATGTATTATTTCTCCCCAAAAAAAAGCAGTGGACGGCTAAGTGCCCGTTCGTTGGCGCTCTTGTTAGTGTGTTTGTACCAACGAACAACCAACTTTTGGCTTAAAAAAGTGTTGTCCAAAAGCAATTATGACTTTAAGCAACAGCTGGAAAATTCTAGCTTTGGAGGGGATGTTGAGAAGTGCTTTTGGAGGTAAAATTATTTTTTTAACCCTAACTCCCTATGACATTACATATATTAAATATATTTAATATTTTAATTTATTTTACCCCTAATTTCATTCATGTGTATTACTTATACATTTAATATTATAATTATAATTATAATTATTAAATATTATTTTATTTTTAAACTTTCATCATAAATAAATTGTATTAATAATATTATTATTAAAATAAAGATCCACTAATTGGCCTAGCGGCTAAAGATATTCATAGTGTCTCATGTTATATGAGTTCGAATTATGATATAAAAATAACACTATATTAATACTAATATATTAAAATAATATTAATATATTAAAACAATACATAAATTAATATAGCACTAATATACTCAAATAATATCAATAGTAAATATGGAATATATTGAATTATTATATTAAATATTAAATTAATATAATAAATGTAATAAATTAATTAATGTAATAAATTAATTAATATTAGAATAATAATATATTAAATATTAATATTAAAATAATAATAGAATTTAATATTTTAAATAAAAATAAATAATAAAACACCACCTACATTTATTTATCTTTACTTTACAATATTATATCTAAAATGGAAGTTTTATCTTTTCAAAAGTATTTTTTGAAAATAATATCAAACACTAAAATCTTACAACCAACTTTTAAAAATTATTTTTAAAATTACTTTCTAAGCATATTTAAAAGTAATGCTAAACTGATCGTTGACTATAAACTTAGACGGTACTTTGAGACTGACGATCAAGTAGATTAAAGTAAAAGATTACTTTTACCGGATGTGTCAGATTAGTGAATGATGTAGAAAACTACTTGATCAACAATGTGTTGATATATGCCATTTGGTTGATATATGCCATTTGGTTATAAATAAATTTCTTCCAAAAATGGATAAATTACATAAATATTTTATCTGTTGAATAATCTGATTATAAAAAAATATAAAATAATCATTTGACGGCTAAATGGTAAATAATGGTGATGGTATGTGGCGAACTATATGGCGGCTAAATGTGCTGCAACGAGTTCGAACCTTTATGTGGTTATGTTTTCATAGTAAGGTGCTCACAAATGTGGAGCGACGTCGTAGGCATATTACCATGGTCAGTCGCTGTTCGATTTGTTTGAGTGGCGAGGAGGACTTGAATCTTGTCTTACGGAATTGCTCTCGTGCTAAACTAGTGTGGATGCAACTGGTAAGGCTCGACTTGCAATTGGGCTTTTTCTCGGGTGATATTGTGTCATGGCTACGTGCAAATACAAGGTCTAGTGGCTCGACTCATGCGACATATACAAATTGGAGTGATTTGTTTGCCATTACTTGTTGGGTGTTATGAAAACACCGTTGTGGTATTGTGTTTAATGAGGGGCATGATGGTTTTGGCGACACTGTAGGATATATTCGTAGGATGTGGAATGATTCGTGTGGTGCTCAAAATCAGGGTATGCGTGGTATTCAACCGTGGACTATGGAGATTGTACAGGGTGGTGCTGTGACATCGCAGGTTGCCGTGGCATCGCAAGTTATTGTGGCATCGCTAGTTACCATGGCATTAGGACGAAGTAATGGTGATAGCATGTCATTATGGAAGGCACCGTCCGCGGGATGGATTAGGGCCAATGCGGATGGAGCAGTTGGTGATCCGAATCATAGAGCTACGGTTGGAGGAGTGCTTCGAGATGAGGGCGATGTTTGGCTTTTTGGATTTGTGAGGAGTCTAGGTATTTGCTCGGTTCTTATCGCAGAGTTATGGGCAGCGCACGATGTTCTTAGCCATGCTTGGCGGCTCGGTTATCGTTGTGTTGAGTAGGAGATTGATAGTCTAGGCGTTGTTCAGATTCTCAAAGGTGAATTGCTAATGTTACTAGGGGATGCGCTTGTTAGTAGATTACATGAGGTCCTCAATTGAGACTGAGAGGTGCGAATTTTGCATATTCGCCGAGCTGGGAATAGTGTGGCCGATGGTCTGGCTCATCTAGCACGGGGAAGAGACGTTGGTGAGATGGTTTATGCAGAGCCGCCGCTTGGAATAATTTCGCTGTTTTATGTGGATTGTAGTGTCTCTTAATATTTTGTGTTTTTTGTTTGGTTCGTTACAAACGTTGTGCTTTGGTTGAGTAATTATTTGTTTCCTTTGTAAGTATCACTATGAGTATTCTTTTCTTCTATTTAAGTTTATGAAGGTTTTTAATGAGGCTTGTGATAGTACTCCTTTTCACATAAAAAAAACATTTGACAAATTAATTTACTCATTAAATTTTTAAAGACAAATGATGTGAGTTAATTAAATTTTTAAAGACAAATGACGTGTCAATTAATCAAATTCTTAAAAACAAATGACGTGTCAGTTAATCAAATAGGCATAATAAAATTTTAACCCTTGACTTTGAACCTTTGTTGTAATTTAGCCACCATCTTCACTGCCCATTCCCTCTCTGTTGTCCTGCCTCAAAGTTCTTCACTTTAATAAAACAAAATCAGTTCCCACATGTCGAACAACACGTCCACATCGTCGACAAGTTACTCCGGCTCGATGGTTTTAGATTTAAAAGCTAAAGTATGGGTTTACTGTTTTTACAAAAAAAAAAACGATGGATTTATAATTTGTTAAAAAGGATGGTAAAGTCAAAGAATTTGGAGAGAAGATTAATGGTGCATGGGTGTGGAATATTGAGTGCCGAAGACCTTTGTTTGATTGAGAAAAGAAGTCTTGGGCGAGTTTCATGAGAACACTTAATGATGCTTCGAGGTCCCAAATTGATACAGATACTATTCTGTGGATTGGTTCCTCAAATGGTGTGTACAACCCAAAAACTTATTTGCAAGACGGTCTCAACTTGTGGTTTGGAGAAGGACACGATCTGGAAACTGGTTTGGGCGAACCTTGCTCTGCTTAAGGTGGAGGCGTTTGTCTGGAAAGTTGTTTATGGGAGAATTTTAACTCGTACAAAATTAGCAAAACGTGGGGTTCTTTGTTTAGAGAATGTATTGTGTGTGTTCTGTCTAAAGGAAGCCGAAATAGTGGATCACATCTTTTGTCACTGTCATTTTATTTGGACAATTTTTCAGAGTTGGTGGAGCATGTGGAATCTTTTGGTTACAATTCCAAATAACTCTAGGGCTCTCATTTTGATGTGGTACTGTTTACCTATTAAGCAACCGTGCAAGCCAATTTAGAGCTTGACGTTTTTTGCCTTCGTCTGAACTATATGGCTTAGTAGGAACGACATTATGTTCAACAATAAATCGTTCTCTGCAGATCAGATTTTTGATACGATACTAGTAAGGATCGGGCATTGGGCTAAAAGCTTGTGGCCTTTGGATATCATATCTGTTCAGCCCCTTCATCTTTTATTGCAGCAGCAAAATCGTGTAACTTTTTCTGTACTAAGTATGGTTGGGAGGTAGTGTTATTGTGTCGAGAAAGTAATGCTGCTGCACGCAGTTTGGCTCGTCAGGGTATTGGCAGACAAATAGCCCTCCTTTATGTTGAACCATGAATGGAATTTTTGTATACTTACATGGTTCTTGGTATCGTATCTGGGCTGTAGAGCTATAAGGTTTGTTTTTATTCGCTTAGAGTGGCTGTCTGTGTTGTAATCGGAGTTTGTGTTGATCTTGCTTTGATTGATGGTTAATAAAATAAGACTCTTTTTTTATCTATGAGGTCTTAGACGAAATTTTTAATGAGGTCTGTTACTTTAAAAAAATGTATATAATTTGTTAAAATTGTTGACTTTTTTAATTTTTTAATTTTTTATTCGAGTTTAGTTTTTTTCCTGAACAATTCCTATTAAGAGAAAGGAAAGGAGAAATTTATTCATAATGGATCTAAAACTCACAATTTAAAGGAAGAGAGATGTTAACTGAGAGCTTTTAACTATTTACTCTAAATATTGTTAATTTTCTTTTTTCTTTTATCGAATGATTTCATATTACATAATTGCTAATTATAAGCTTAAGATTTCAATATTTTCCAATTAAAATTTAGGTTTTCTTTTTGGATTTCAAACGGGGACTAACCCCCATTCACATTGGGAGAGGGTCTTGCCCACACGCACCGAATTTTGTACATTTGTATTTTATATTTTTTTTGAAAAAATTAGATTAATTATGAATTCATCTATCGGCAAAATTGGTGGGACATTGTATCCCAAAAAAATATTTAAAAATCTAACGCATAGTTAAAATTATTTCAAGAAATATGATATTTTCAACAGTGAGGTCGGATTGCTTTCTAACCGAACTCATAGAATTTAAAAAATTTAAAAAAATTGAAGGCCCCTTGCTTTCTATCCGACCTCATGGTCAAATATAATAAAAAAAATTTGTGGGCTCCTTGAAAGTATTCCGACCTCATGTTTGAATTTTTTTTTGAGGGAGCATGGATTACAATCCGACCTCAAGGTTAAAAAACAGGCTGGGATATCCCAAAGGGTGCAGCATGTGGTCACGAGTTAAATTAAAAAAAGGCTGGGATGTGCAGGTCATGAGTAATAAAGTGAGAAAAATAAAAGATGGGATGTGATGAGTGTATCATAAATTTGAAAAGTAGGTTTAATTTTTTCGGGAATGGGGTGGTGGGTTGAGTGATTGAGGTATAAATTTTTAGTTGTTAAATAAGGGTTGGAAGTTGAGAATTTTAGAACAAAATTTGTGAAAAAGCTCGGTGAAGAAATAAAAGAAAAAAGAGGAGTTGAAGAAAATACTGTAAGTTTTTAAGTTTATATATTTTGCTTTTAAATTTAGTTCGAATATTTTTCTGGAAATTTTTGTGTATTGTGTTTTTGTGTTAAATAAGCGAGGTGAAAGGTAAAAGTTGAAGAAAGTGAAAAAAATTGAGTGAAGAAGGAGAAGAAAAAAGTAGAGAAAGAAATTTTGAAGAAATTTTTAGTAAGTTGATTTTTACATTTGTTTTGAATATGTAGATTCTTTGTTTATGTTTATTTTGTTGTTTAGGTAAAAAATTCGTAACAATATAATATAACATTATGATAATTTTGATTTATGTATTTTGATTCAAAAATATATTTGGTTTTGAGCGTGCAGAGACAATGAGCAACATGTTTATGACCGTTATCCATTACGATGGAGAAATTGTGAAAACTGATATCGGTGTCGTATTTGACTCGAAAACACTACAAATATGAGGTTTTAAAAGAACATTTCCCTTCGAGACTGAAGCATGACATAGAAAGAAAAATAGGAGCTGAGATTGTTCATTTGCGGTACCGGTGGAAGACATGTGATGATCCAGTCAAATATTTTGCAATAGCTCTTAAAGATGACGATGATGTTGGACTCATGATTGTAGAGCATGATTCAATATGTATTTGAAATGTTAAGTTACATGCTAAGTTGCATGAGAGACATGATGACTCAGGCCCATCCAGAAATATATTTGGAAGTTCTTCTCAAATGAGTTTCGGTAGTGTGGTTGAGGACCAACCATATAGGTTTGGAGACAGTTTTGTTGCTCTGTTGGAAAGTGGGACACCAGATGCATTTCATCCATATGTCAGACCTTCGACGTTCCCAACGGTTGAGCCGACAGTTGATCCAAGTGTTGGTATTAACGTTGAAAATCTCCAAGGCCGATGGAGAGAAACGCTTGCTGATTCTACTGAAGATGAAGATGAAAAAATCGGAGATCCCAATTTGAGTGGTGATGACCTTGGTGATGAGCTTGCTTTTGGTGGTGGTGAGTTCGTGTTGGGGTGGGAATGACATTACATGGTACAAACCTCCTGCTCACATGAACTTAATAGATTATGATGCAATGAGGGCACCTGAATATCCGGTCATGCCACAATTAAGTTCGGGTTCCTCTGATGAATTATCGGTTGAGATGCAGTTTAAAGACAAGGAAGAAGCTACATTGGCGATTAAAGAGTATTCTATCAGAAAGCATGTAGACTTTACTGTTAAAGAATCTACTCTGAGAACAATGTTTGCGAAATGTATTAAATATGGAGAAGATTGTAATTGGAAGATTCGAGTGTCTAAACTTCAGAGGAGAACTGCTTGGGAGATTACAAAGTACAACAGTGGACACACTTGTTTACGAAATTCAATCAACCAAGACCACCGTAAGTTGGACTCCGATGTAATAAGTCGACACGTGAAGATGTTGGTTGAAACAAATCCTAGGGTTACTATTTCAACGATTATGGCATCTATGAAGCAATAATTTGAATACCAAAAAGAATATGGAAAGGGTTGGTATGCAAGGGATAAGGTACTGAAAAAAGGTGTACGGTAATCATGAGAAGTCATACAATGAGCTACCGACACTATTACAAGCAATGGTATACTTTATTCCGGGACCCATAGTCAGGTATAAAAACAAGAATGTATGCAACCGAGAAGGTCAGCTTCTTCAAGGGAAGAAAATATTTCACCAATTATTTTGGGCATTCAAGTCATGTATCGAAGGCTTTCTATTTTGCAAACGGATGGTCCAAGTTAATGGTACATGGTTGTACGGAAGATACAAACATGTTCTGTTGATTGCCGTTACACAATATGGTAATCAAAATATATTTCTGACTGTTTTTGCAATTGTTGATACAAAGTCGGCAGACACTTAGAAATTATTTTTAAGTAATTTACGTGAACATATTGTTCGAGAAGATGGAGTTTGCTTGATTTCAGATAGAGCAACAGGCATCTTAGCAATAATTGATTGAGAAAACAGCCGGTGGACACCTCTGCATTGCATATCTCGCGTACTGTGTACGCCATATTGGTAAAAACGCAATTGAAAGATGGAAAAAACCCCACATTCGCAGCGCGATTTTAGGCATGGGTAAGTAATTTTCATTTTTTTTCAGACTCGATTATTTATGTGCTATGAATTTTGTCAATGCTACTGCGTTATTGCCTAACAATATGTTACGGAACATGATACAAACTACTACAGCCAAATTTTGAGCGGAAGTTGGCAAATTTATACATGGAGTACGACGAAGATGTTTGGGGGTGGGCAAACAGTATAGAGAGGGAAAGATGGACCCAATCGTATGATGATGGTTGACGACACGGGAAAATGACAACCAGCCTTGTAGAGTGCATAAATGGTGTATTAAAAGGAATACGTCATCTTCCAATAGCTAGCTTGGTGAAAGAGACGTACTACAAGTTGGCTAAGGTTTGGTTCGATAAAGGGTCAGAAATTCAAGCTATGATAAAATGGGACAAGTCTGGTC
The DNA here is from genome assembly GCA_019671005.1 of Hibiscus mutabilis. Lineage (NCBI taxonomy): Eukaryota > Viridiplantae > Streptophyta > Magnoliopsida > Malvales > Malvaceae > Hibiscus > Hibiscus mutabilis. Next base: position 6,671,975 of record CM033727.1, on the reverse strand, counting down.
TCCCGATCTTGTGACAAAAATGTAAAAGAACGTGGAACTGGCAAGATCGATGGCTGTTCAGGGGTTCGACCTAAATGGACATATTTTTGATGTCGTTGATTCCCTGCGCAACAACGAAGGAAGGCACCACCAAACATTTCGAGTCAATTTTAGGCAAAGATGGTGTGACTGTGGTGAGTTCCAGGCATGGTGATATCCATGTAGGCATGCAACCGCAATATGTATGTCTAAAGGGGTTGACCCGTACAGCTTTGTGGATGAATGCTTTAACTTGTACATGATAATAAATATTTACAGATGTGAGTTCCCACCTATCACGTATTCACAATATTGGCCACCACTAGAGCATGACGAATGGTTACTGAATTCGGCACTCAGTAGAGAACCAAAAGGTCGTCCTCCATCTACTCGCATCCATACCAGTATGGATCTTCATTATAGGGAGGAAGGAGAACCAAAGAGATGTACATAATGTAAGGGTACATGACATTCCAGAAACAAATGTCCAAATTGACCGAATTACATGGCAATGCCTCAGTGATTTCATTTCTTTATATTTGTATTTGAATGAACATTTTTTATTTGATTATGAGTACGTTATTTGATGCATATGGTTTTTTTGGTTAGTTAATGTATGTTTGGTGTTTATTTTGGTAATGAATTATATACTCAATTTGTTGAGATGTTTATTTTGATATAACAAAGTTAAAAATATTTTTAGACTAAATTCAACTATTGCAAAATATTTTTGGACTAAATTCAATTATTGCAAAATATTTTTGGACTAAATTCAAAGTACATGAAATTATTTTTTATACAATTTTTGTCCATGTAGGGATGTGGTCGAATCGTAATGCCGTGGTGGTCGTCGATCTCGTTGCGGTCTTCGGGATGCATCATCATCATCATCATTTTATTCTTCTTCTTCTTCTTCTTCATCATCATCAATCACCCGAGGCATAGGAGGTGGCGTTGTAAACACATAGTCACTACTATGTGGTGAAAACGTGAGACTACTAATCGATGTAACCACCATAAAATCTCTGATCCCTTGATAGTCTATGTTTACACCAAAGCTCGGGTACATAGGTGTTTCTGAATGATTAAAATCTGGTACGTATGCTCCAGAAACATTCGCACCTGAACTCCCGCCCATTGATGGATGATAAATAGGTGACTGTGAATGATAAAAATCTGGTACGTATGCTTTAGAAACATTCACACCCGAACTCCCGCCCATTGATGGATGATAAATGAGTAGCTGTGGATGATAAAATATGTCATCTACTGGATTAGAAACTGAGCTTCAATCTATTGCTGGATGATAAATGGGTGGCTGCGAATGATAAAAGCTACCATCCACCGGATTGGCAAACGAGCTCCCCACCATTGCTGGATTTTCACCCGTGGTTGAAAGAGTACCGGTATACATATCTAGTGTACCAGATTCACTGGGGGACTCGTCCTCTTGACTTTGGCCCGCATTACTCTTAGATGATTGACTACGACCACTAAATTTATTTACAAATATTCGGTATTATTTTCGTTCGTCCACAATAGTCAAGTACGATTTTCCATTATTTCGATAAAATATCAGGTACTCTGAATTATCCGACTCCAAATCACCGACTTGCATTCTAGAGCGAGGTGGCAACCGTTCACATCTGTTGTTCCACCTTTCAATGTACTTTCGATGCTTTATTTCCCATGTATGATGCCTCTTACCGCGAAAGTCCATAAGGTGTAGGTTGTCATGATTCCTGTCATGATTCACTAGATCTCTCGGAATGGGCTGGTGGAAGCCAAACTGTCTTAGGACTCTATTTCTGAACTGGTATTCCACAAAAGCAAAATGGGTCATCAGTGTAACCGCACACCAGAGATAGGAATCAATCATCAATAGGTCTGGTATGGTTACACGTCTGCTGGCGTATGACCTCCAAATAAACTGTAAAAAATAATAAATTTAACTTTAAAAATAAATAAATTAATTATAGTAAAAATATAACGTGTAAAAGTAACTTAACTTCGATACCTCATTTTTGCAAGATAAATCAATAGAAGCTCTAAACACTCTCACATTGTTGTGTGCTAACCTTGTGTGAGCTTTTTTCGCATTCCATCTGCATACACATCCAAATAACAGCCGTTTGATTATTTTGTAGATAAAAAAATTATTTTAAAACCGCATAAACTTAAACTTCCAAATCAAAGTAAAGAAATTACTTACTGACAAGAGGAAAATTTCTCGAACTTCGAGTAACATGTGTAAAAAATGGAAGGCGTTCCCATGCCCAAGCTTACAATAGCAACATACATCCACCAATACCCCTTGCCTTTACACTATTACTGTCTAATAGAGCGGCTTTGCACAACTCACGATGCAAGAACGCTAATATTGTTGATCCCAACTATAATTAGCAGCTTCTGAAGGCGATGACAGATATGGTAGATACCGTGTGTGAATAAGGTTGCCAGATTTATCTGATATCAATATTCCCCCAATAAGCTATAAATTATAGGCTCGACTCGCACAACTAATTTCTTACGGTGTGTTATTGCGCCCGAGCTCGAATTCTCTCTGCAACCAGCTCAATTTAATACAAGATCCTCTAATATCAGTTCCAGTTGGAACCTTCTTGAGGTAATCATAGCAAAGCCTTTCAGCTGAATTCTCCGTCTCCTTAACTAATGGACTCCCGTTTATCGAGACCCCGATTAGCATCACCACGTCTTTAAGCGTAATGGTATATTCTCCACACGTCATGTGAAATGTATGAGTCTCTAGTCTCCAACGCTCAATTAGTGCGGTAATTAAACCGGGATCAGCTTGTAGCCACGAATAAATGTGGCATGATAGAATCTCGCTTCTTGCAACCATTCAGTCATATCAAGGTATGGTCCATTACTCCCCATGCTCAGATGATGTTTGAAGGTTTCCTCGGTTGCCTGCATTAAATTAAAAAAATTCTTAATAATAATATATAAGATAATAAAATAATACTAATCTCAAATTAACTTTTTAAAAAATTTTACCATATCATCAACCGCAACACTAAAGATGTGTCGATTTTCTAATCTCAACATAGGATTTGAGTCAGCCATCCTTCTAACAAGGCTACATAGAGGACAAGTAAGAAAATATTAGTAAAAACAAATACCACCAAATTTAATCGTAACTACTACTTTAAAATATTAATAAATATAAAAAAATTGATAAAAAATCAAGCCAAATTACTTGTTTACAATTTGACACTAAAATATTCGAACTAAAATTTCTTCAAATCTTCTTTCTTCTTCTTCTTCAAATTTCTTCAAATCTTGTTTACAATTTGACAGAAAAATATTCGAACTAAATTTAAAAACAAAATATATAAACTTAAAAACTTACAATATTTTCTTCAACTCCTTTTATTTCTTCTACTTCTTCACCGAGTTTCTTCACAAATTTTCTTCTAAAATTCTCAACTTTCAACCCCTATTTAACAACTAAAAATTCATACTTCAATAACTCAACTCACCACCCCATTCCCAAAAAAATTAAACATACTTTTCAGATTTCTGATACACCCATCCCATCTTTTATTCAAGTCTGAAAATTGCCCTACACCTCTTACCTGCACCCTATGACTACCATTCCACCTTTTTTAATCAAACCCGTGACCTACACCCCTGCCACATTTTCTTTTATTTCAACGCGTGAATGAGGCCTGCAACTTTTCCCCTTGAGGTCGGAACCAAAGCAACCCGCCCTCATCATTTTTTTATATTTTAAACAGTGAGATCGGATAGAAATTAACCAGCCCTCATCAATTTTTTTATTATTTTCGACCATGAGGTCGGATTGATTTCAAGGAGCCCTCAAATTTTTTTTCTTCATATTTGACCATGAGGTCAGATAGAAAGCAAGGGGCCTTCAACTTTTTTTTTAATTCTGTGAGGTCAGTTAGAAAGCAATCCGACCTCACTGTTGAAAACACCATATTTCTTGAAATAATTTCAACTATATGTTAGATTTTTAAATATTTTTTTTGAGATACAATATCCCACCAATTTTGTCTCATCCCATCATTCATCATTTATGTTTTGTCCTCTACTTCAAATCTTGACTCCGTATTGGTTTTAAATATTTTTTTTTACTTTCAAAGAGTTGAATTTCAAATTACAATTTTATTTATCTGCGAGTGACTCTTTTTTAAGATTTAAAGTTCCTCTTCAAAATTATGCAAAAATTATTTTTTTTATATTTTTTATGCTTTTATGACACGAGGAAAGACCCCAAAAAGTCACTATTGTTTAAATTCCCTTCACCAATTTAGTCTTTTGCAAAAGCTCAAATGCCATCTTTCTTTACATCCCAACAAGAACAACAACTCTTCTTCTTGAAGCTGCTCTCAGGATTCAAAAAAATTCTTAATTTTATTGTCTTGAATTTCAAATTAAAAGAAGAATAAAAACTTGTAACTTTTAGTGAAGTAGAATTCCAATATAAATGAGTTTAATTCGAAACCCCTTTTTTTATACTTGCAATCTGACCACATAACGTGGAAAAATCATGAAAACATTCATAAATCAACCATTATCATACCTAGCTGGTTAACTGATGTAACATGTTCAAGTTCAAAAAAGTAAACTAAAATTAAAAAAATGCCAAATTTCTCACGGACATAATTTTGACAAACATGTGGTGAATTTTAAACGATTTTTGAGGGTCTTGATGGTGAATTCTACTGATGTTGGTGATTCGTGGCGTTGGCAATGATGGTGTAATGGTTCTTGGGTTGAGTTTGAATTAACTGAATTCAAAAAAAATAGAGATTAATTTGGTAGAAAATTAAAATGTTAGAAATGATTTTTTAAAATTCGGGCCAAATTAAAACAAAGTGTAAAAATTAAAGGCTAAATTTATTGTTTACCAAAGTTGATTAACTGAAACATCATCTTTTGTTAAATTTTTAACGATACCAGGTCATTTGGTTACTTTTTTAAGTCGAATGGCAATTTTGTAACTTTTCATAGTCGGAGGACCTAAAAAGTCGTCATATAGCCGAGGAACTATTTAGGCAGTTTACCCATAATGAAAGCTAGAAACAATAATAAATTAAAGCAACAATGGGACTAAATTGTAAAGAAAGGAAATATCATGAACATAAATTTAGAAAATTGAAATTAAGACTAAATTGCAAGAAAACAGAAATAATAAGGATAACAAAGTAATAAATTGAGATCAATTAATAGTAAAATTGCATTAATAAAACAATAGAAGGACTAAAAGGAAATAAACCTAGTTTACAAAAATGCACGGACCCAAAATGAGTCAAATTCGGATACGATCGCCAGACCTAATACATCATCATTTTGAGCCTGGGCCTAATACGTCGTCGTTTTGAGCCTGAAATCTGATGTCCAAAATGGCCTATATATTCCTATTTCAACATGTATACCCATTTTTCCTTCCAAAAATAAAAAACCTTTATGTTTTTTTTTTTATGTTTTCCATCGCACTAAATGCAAACTTTCACTGTTATTTATTATAACGTTCGTTATATTTTGATGTCAATCATTAATTTTGACCGTCGATTTTGATGACCAAAAAATTTACTTCAAAATTCTTTTTACACTCTTAAACACAGATTAAATGGTTTATATATACTTATTCCAACCCTTTTTTTTATTTTTTTCGCTTCTAAAACAAAAGAAATTGTTTTTTTTTTATGTTTTTCCTCAAACTAAACACAAACCTTCGCCGCCTTTTGTTACATCGATCTTCGTATTTCTGCATCTTTTTAAAATAAAAACTTTTTTATTTTTTCAAATACAGATCGATATACAATTTTTTAATGGAGATGATCTTCGTCAAAGCTGCTTCCTTCAATAATGTCTTTTTCCTTGCGACTTGAATATACTGAAAGCAACTTTAGCCTAATGGTTTTATTCAAGGCTCGGTAGTATAGTTGTTTTTTGTAGATACATTTGAATTTTCAAGTTGTTTTGTTGGTTGAAAAGCCTTGTTAGAAAGTTAACGATCTTTAATTATCACGCACTGGCGCGGAGCCTCTATATGACTAGAGGGGGTCATGGCCCCCAAATTTTAGAGAAATTCGAATTTTATTATTAAGTTTTTTAAAAGATTTAATTTTCTCCCCTCAAAATTTTTAAAAATCATATTAAGCTTCAAAAATTTGAATATTTTTAATTAAATTCTCTCTTAAAATTTTTGAAAGTTATAAATCTTTCAAAATTATTAAAAATTTTAGTTAAACCATCAAATTTTTAAAAATTTTCATCTAAGCCTCTAAACTTATTTGCACAAGTATAATGGATTACAATTCATATCCACAACAAATCTACTACATCTCAAATAAGGAATTTAAGGTATTATAACTAAAACAAATATATCAATATAGAGTATTATTTTATTCGAGAAATGATTAAATAGTAGATATTTTTCCTAAAGTTATTAAAAAGGCATGAAGTTAAAAAATATCTAACGTTAGACTGAATAGTTATTTTAGCGCTTATTTTTTTAGAGCAATTCAACTTTTAACGTTTTATTTTGGGTCAAAATAGCCTCTCTACGAATAAAAATTGTCAGTCAACTGACGACAAATGACTTGAAATGACGTGACAAACTTATATGACAGTGCACACTGACATAATAGTATCATATAAACAAATATGTTGACTTAAAAAAATGTTACATCATTTAAAAAATAATTTTATAAAATTATTTAAAATATAAAATAATTTTTTCTGCCGACTTATTATTATGTCAAATCATTTCAAATTGTTTACTGTCGGGTTTTTAACATTTTTATCTGCAAAGGGATCATTTTGACTTCAAATATAACGTTGATGGTTGAATTGCTCCAAAAAAAGAATAGGAGCCAAAATGACTATTCAGCCAAACATTAACGATATTTTTAAACTTTATGCCTATTAAAAAAATACTGAATTGTATGGATCGTTTTTATTATCAATTTTTATAATATTTAATCAAAATTAATTATTTTATAAATTAAATACTAATGGTTATAGAAAAGCATGTTACTATAGTTGGCCAGAGGTTTCCATAATATCGGTTAGAAAGTCCATAATAGAGGTTTCAGCAGCTTGAAATGTATGCCGTAAAGTTAATGAAAAGAGAGAAAAAGTGAGTTTAAATTAGGAAACGAAAATAATATTTTTTCTCCGTTTCATAAAATTTGGCTTAATTTTTTGGTCAAAATTTTTTAAATTTAATTTTTTATTACTTTAAATTTATTGAGAATAAAAATGTGAAAAAAACATGTTTTAAGAATCTTAAATCAAATAGTTTTAAAATATATTATAAAATTTAATTAATTGAGTTATTTAAAATAACTACGATAAAAGTTCAAAAAACTTAGACTTTTAAAAAATTAATACTAGAAAAATGTAATGGTTGTAGTTAGGGATGGATATTTTATCCGACTCGATCGGGTTCCGACCTAATTCTGTCCGATTGTGTCGGATTATTTTGTAGAAAATTTAGGTTCAAGTCGGGTTTTTATCAAGAGTGATTTTGGGTCCGGTTAGGTTTGTGTTTAGGGTGAAAAATATTCAATCTAACCCGAGTCAGGACTAATAGTGTGATTTTCTCATATATTTTTAGGGATATTTGCAATAATGCTCCCTCTTTATATATATATATATATATATTACAATTAGGTCATTAAAATTGATTTTTTATAATTAAGTCCCTAAAATTTATTTATTTTAAATAGATCATGTTGGGTCGAGTTTAAGTATATAATTTTTAGGTCGGGTTTTTTAAAAGATGAGGTAGAGTCAGATTGTGTTCATGTTTATGGTACATATTTTTGGGTCGATCAAAAATCCGACCCGTGCTCATCGCTAGTTGTAGTTGGTATTGCAAATATCACTTAAGTTCTAAAATTTAGGGTGAAATATATAACATGTCACTTAATTACAAATTAGGTAATAAAACATTTTTTTTCTTTTAAAAGTAACTATTTAGTCATTTAATTAAAATTGTATGTCAAACATGTCATTCTACCATTAAAATTGAAACAGACGGGTAGATATAATAACAATTTAGTCTCTAAAACTTATAGATTTTATTAATTGGATTTTAATTTAAAATAATTTAATAAATTTAACATTTCATATTTAACATTTGGCTGTGGAACAAAACTTGATCTTGAAACTCAGTCACGAGGAATTTTGTGGATATACTTATGACTTATACCCTAAATAGACCATAAAGATGTGTGAGCACTTTTTCTTGAGCATGTGTGGTTGCAAAGGGTGATATTTTAAGATGCAGTCTTCGGATGGTGTATACGGGTATTGTTCGAATAACTTGTACTATAATAATATTTTTTGAAATGTAAAATAGACAAGAATTGTTTGAAATCAAATTTAAAACTTAATACCAATTAAGACTAAAATGATGTACTTTATCGTTACATCTCATATTTAGTTTATTAAAGATGTTAATAAGTTAAAATCGATTATACTTAACAATAAATAATATAACAATTTGCTGATTGAGTTTAGTTTAATTGACAGTGTCGTTAGTACAACATATAAGAAGGTGTGAAATCGAACATGCTTAAACGCTTAATATTTTTTTGTTTATAGGTGGGAGGGTTCTACCTAGTATAGACATTGTACTTAAATTATATGTTCAAAATAATATAACACGTTAGAAAACTTGTTTGTAAAAATACCGAGAAACAAAAAAAGGAGGGATGGAGACTCAAAAGCTTACTAGATTCTAAGAAGTGGCGTAGCCGATCTCGTACTTCCTCATGATTGTGGTGTCATCTTTATCATCGTCATCATAATCTGTTGTTGAATTTGAGCCACTACGGATGCATGAATGTACAGTTGCTGATGGAGTTAGGTGCTGAAATGGGTTGGGAGGCGTAGCTGCTTCAGCTCCACCTTCCAATATCTTTACTACATTCCTCATTGAAGGCCTAGCCTCCGGCAAGTATTGGACGCACCATAGAGCCACACTTGCCATTGTCTTGGCCTTTTTCCCTATCCTTTTCTTCTATTTCACAATTCTCCCAAATCTCCTCCAATTCTCCCTTGTCGTACTTGTCCCATACTTGCTTCGGGAACCAATCTTGACTCTCACCTACAAAGTTCCTCTTCCTTCCGATAATCTCGAACAACATCACCCCGAAACTATAGACATCGCACTTGTAGCTTACGCGATATGGCATCCAAATCTCCGGGGCTGCATATCCGGGAGTCCCTCCGACTCTCGAAATGGTTACATTCATGCTGTCTCGGTTGCACAACTTTGCAAGTCCGAAATCAGCATTCTTCGGGCAAAAGTTGGAATCGAGCAGAACATTTGCAGGTTTGATATCATAATGGATGATTTTCCTAAGGCTGAAATGATGTAAATACTCGAGCCCTCTTGCAGCTCCAACTGCTATCTCATATAACTTGTCCCACTCGATTTCATTTTTGTACTCGAATATCAGCTTGTCCAGAGATCCATTTTCCATGTATTCATAAACTAAAGCTTTTGTGTTTGGTTCAAAGCAGAAGCCATAAAGCCTTACTAGATTCCGATGATAAGTTCTTCCTATGGTGCTGACTTCCGCCATGAATTGCTCCTCAACCCTCTTATCTATGCCGTAATTGTTGAGTAGTTTAACCGCTATCGGCCGCCCATCGGGGAAATGTCCTTTGAAAACTTCGCCATACCCTCCTTGGCCTAGTTTGGTAGAGTAATTCGATGTGAAAATTTGAAGTAAGTGGGAAGAAAACCTGGCTGGTTTTTCATCCAGCACCAGCTGTATGAGTCTTTCTATTGTTTGTTTCTCTGTCACTGCTTCCACATCCACCGAGGCTTCAACCGGTGGCACCGATTGTTTCTGGTAATAAGAAACGAACTCCCTTAACATCTTTGCGAACTCCCTCTCTTTCTCTGTTTCTTCGGTCCCATCATATGTTTCCTTGTCCCCATTGTCTGTCGCTTTTTCAGTGTCCCTTAGACGTAATGCGACGGCAATAATTATTACAAGACCTACTATCCCTGAAAATTTTCCAACAAGGCGTCATGGCCACCGGAATCCGACCATAAACATGAACAAACAAGATGCTTATTGATGTTAAGACAAGAATTCCTCACCTGCAAACGTTCCAAGCACAATTCCTACATTAGATGACATTCTTCTTCTTGTTCAAGAATAGCTTGATCCATGCTCGGAGCTGAAGGCTTAGTCATACCCGATTAATAACAAGTTTTCGAGTCAAATTAAATGCGACATTTTGTCGTTCTAGCACTACACGTTTACCTGGTAATTTCCAAGGGAAAACAGTAAATTAAGTTGAATATAAATTCAGACGGCACTTTGAGATTGACAATTAAATAGAATAAATGAAAAAAGAATGAAGTTTAGTGAACTTGAGTTTACTATGGCCGTGCGTGAGATACGAAGTTGAGGCCATTTGCTACACTTTATAGATTGCCGGATGATATAGAAAACTACTCGGTCAACGATGCCTTGATGTCTGTCATTTGGTCATATATGATATATATATTTTGAAATTAAAGAATTACAATAGGCTAAAAGTTTAATTATAATAATAACAATAATCATCCCATCACCTCCAAGGTGGATGTTTATAGCTAAGGAATAGTTTTACTGGAGTTGGTAAATGGAGAAGCCCTGCAATGGGAATTCACTCGAGTGAAGATGGTGAAGATCAGACATGTTATACCCTTATAGTCTCTGACGCTTATTCTCCGCAATAAAATTCTCGGGCATTTCATAAGATATTCTCTGCCTCCAAGTCTAACATCTCCAAACGTTTCATGATATAGACCTTCGAAATCGTCTTTCGAAATTTATATGAGCTCATCTGGAGTCTATTTTATTATACTGTTTGAATGACGCTCATCAGTTTAAATTTACATGTTTCACTAGTTAAGTTCATCGTGTGATACACAGACTTACAAGTTAGGCTAGCAAGTTAATAGGCGTCAATTTAAGATTAAATATCGAGAGAAACAAAGTTCTTTAAGCCTTTAAACTTAAAAAATTAGAGGGACAAACGCGTTATTTAACTAATATTTATACTAAAACCACCTAAAATGTTATTATGTCAAGAACAACCTTATCTCTCGCACCATATAAGGCTTCTTCCCTACCAAGGCTCTACACTAGTCAATTAAAACTGTCGGTCATCCTTTGCTAAAAGAGGAAAAGAGAGACAACACAAAGAAATGAATTGCTTTGCTAAAAGAGGAAAAGAAAAGAGAGACAATACAAAGAAATGAATTGCTTATTGAACTTTTGCAAAGAATAACCGTGTGGGCAATAGCCCAATTACAAATGTATTTAAAGCCCAATCTGTTACAAGTAATCTAACTAACTTGTAACCAATTGAGCGGCCCACTTAACAATTAACTGTTCTATTATTCTACATTCATCCTGCTTCTTCAATTATTTGCTACTTGGATGTCAACTACACCCAGCTTCCTTGGAAGACCTTGAAATCTGGAAATGGCCAACAGAACATCAGCTGGAACATAGTTGACTTGAAAATCATGGGCAACAATTCTTTTAGGAACTAAGTAAAAGATAAAGATGGATTACCCAACTTAACATAAGAAGGTTTTCAACTTTAGAAAGAAATTTCTAGGGTCTGGCGTAACCCACAAACAAGAGAAACTCCATCTGGACCCTTCATCTCCAAATAAGGTGGTTGCACCGTAAAAACTTCTTCAATTAAGTCTCTCTTAAAAGAAAGAATTATTGACATCTACTTGTCTAATATGCCAACCTTTTGAGGTAGCAAGAGAGAGCAACACACTAACAGAAGAAAACCTGATGACAGTGCTAAAGGTTTCCATGAAATCACACCCTTTCGCCATTAACCTAGCTTTGAACCTATTAACAGTACCGCCTGAGTTCTCCTTAACCCTGAAAAGCCATTTACACCCTATGAGTTTACGATTAGATGGTAAAGGAGCTACTTCTCAGGTACTGTTATCAAGAAGAACCTGTTACTCAGCCATGACTTCTGCATGCCAACCTGGATCCTTCAAGGCTTCTTGGATATTGCTAGGGACTAGTGTTCCTTGTAAAACTAAAAGATTTTTCTGAAGCAATTGAAAGTTTGATTAACAGATTGAATAATTTATCAGAATTCAATTACTATTTATGTACTTTTTTTGAACCATAAGACTCACAAATGAAGAACTCCAAATACAAACTACTCATTCTGAACAACGGTACCATCTTAACACAAAACCAAAACATTACAAGCATTCCTAGTTGAATTCAAAACTGAAGTAAAGAACTCGAGCGAGTGATACCTTCTTTCACCAACAGATCGGCTTTAGTATTAGCCTCTCGAGGGATATGAATGAATGACCACGAAATATCCTCCGGAACTTTCTACAAAGCGGGCCTCGAAAATTGATGGAACATCACAATAACTGTTAATCCAATCCAAGACTAAACTGCAATCCGATTCAAAGATTAAGTAGTGCAATGCTGCCTTATTTGAATCAAGAAAGATTAGACAAGCTTCCTTAAGGACTTTCAACTCAGCCCCTGTTGGATCAAGTAACCCGGCAAATTTAGAAAAACGAACTAAGATTTTTCCAGTATGATCACTGATAAAACCACCAATACCTGCAGCCCCGAAACTCCCGCGCACAACACCATCTGTATTAAATTTTCAGAGCCCCAAAAGGTGGAGGAGACCAAGATTTGAGAGCCATCGTATGCCTGATTACTTCCTTGCTAACCACCACATTATGACATAGAATAAAAGAAGATGCCGAAGGGAAGGAAATAGGCCATTTACCATGACACCACCAACTAATTCTTTGCAAAATTGTGTCGAACAATTGGTTCTCATCCAATTTCAAGCCATTGAACACTATCTCGTTTCTAAAGATCCATAAAGACCAAGCGATACCGAAAAAAGCCATTCTCCAAACATTAGGAGACTTAACACTATCGGCCACTTGCCACCAAACTCTCAGCAAGTTGTTTGGAGATGAGGGAACGATAATGATTGTATCCCACAGAAAACACCAACGCTGTCAAATTCGCCAAGAAACACTACAATGACAGAATAAGTGATTAACAGTTTCAACATCCGAATGGCAAAAAACACACTGAGTAGAATGTTGCCAAGATGCACTCCTTTTCGACAATTCGAACTTAGTAGGTAATCTTCCAAGGACAAGTTTCCAAGTGAAAAATTCCACATTGGGAGGTGCTAAGTTCGACCAAACAAATTTCCACAACTCATCGGAAGAAAGAGATGATGAACTAAATAATGAGCAAAAAGACCTTGGAGAGTACCAACCGTTAGAGTTAGCAGCCCACCTTAAGGAATCTTGTTGGTCAATACTAATGGAATATTTATGAAGGATATTCTAAAAGTTTTCCAGCATAACCTTTTCCCAATCGAACAACTCTCGGCGAAATGGAATGGACCAGCGCCATCTATTGCTTCCCCATTCCCCAAATTCTCGGACAGACCCATCTTGCTTCCTGGCTAAGCTAAAAACTCTCGGAAAAGCGAGTTTCAAAGAGCCAACTTCCGTCCAATGATCATTCCGAAAATCTATCAACACTCCATTCCCAAGCACAAGCCTCAAATTTGATGAGAACATGCCACTATTATTACTTGCCGAGATGCAAATATTTCTCCAAATCCAGGACATCTTACGCTGATTAACCCCTGAAGAAAGCAAGGAACGATGACCACCTTCATACTTGGCCTCTATGACTTTTCTCCAAAAGCTATCTGGTTCGCATCCATAAGGCCACCAAGTGCTTGGGCAATCACAAGGAGTCCAACTTAACCCAGTAAATCCTCTTTGAGTCAAACGATCGCAATAAAAACCTACCTATCAATTTAGATAACGCATTTCCAACAAATACATGCATCTTAAAAATAGACATAAAATACACATAGCATGGATTTGATAAGAATGACTTTACTGTTAGAGGACAGCAGAGGCCCAGAAAAGTCTGTTTACAGCTGGCCCGTATCAGATTCAGTTAGTTTGTTAGATGAGTTTGTATAAATAGGGTTTTTGGGTTGTTTGTAACCACTATAAATTGTATCAGTTGTTTTAATAAAAAATAAAATTTCCCCAATTCTCTGAAATTCTAGGTTTCATCTCCTCTTAACCGTCTCATCCCTTTTCGGTCTTATTTCAACATTGGTATCATTCGCCGTCTACGGTTCTGGTGCCGCTTTCCTTTTACTCCGATAACTGTGTTTTCTCTGCGTGTTCGTCTGACGCAATCCGTGTTCTTGACGGTTAGCTATGGTAACGTCGATCGAGTCTGTTGCGGTTGAATCCACTGTGGTTCGTCCCGGTGATGAGTCTCCAGCTCATATGTTCTCCAACAAATGCATCAATGTATGTTTGGATGACTCTAACTTCCTTCTTTGGAAGCAACAAGTCATCCACACTATCCGAGGTCTCGGTCGGAAACTCTGAAACCGGTGAAGATTATTCAACGAGCCAGTGGAGAACAGTTTGTGAATCTTGAGTATACTTTGTTTGTGAAGCAAGATAGCTCCCTCACGTCGTGGCTCTTATCGATGGTAAGCTCTGATATCCTTCCTCAACTGGTTGGCGCAGACACATTTGCTGAAATATGGAGTGTTATTACCGGTCTCTTCTCAAAGCTGTCGACAACGAAGGCGATGCACCTTCACTGCAAACTGCGTTCAATGAAAAAAAGATTGATGCGCATGCGTGAGTACACGATAAAAATCAAAGAGATTTGTGACCTGTTGTCTTTAGCCGGTCATAAAGTCTCCGTGGTAGAGCACATCGCCACTATTTTGAATGGACTGCCACTGGAGTTTGCGCCATTTGTTGCTGTGATCACAACAAACCAAGAGCCATTTTCCTTAGATGGAGTTGTGTCTGTGTTAGTGGACGCCGAGTCAAGACTCACAGAGCCTATTTGGATACATATGTCTCAATTTCATTCTGATTAACACACTGGAGGACCTGAATATACAAGGTCGTCCACTGGTCCAGATCGAGGCAGAGGCTGGCGGGCTGGTGGTGGTCGTGGTGGAGGTCGTTCACGAGGCCGATTTTGACCATAATGCCAGTTATGTGACAAGCTAAGGCACATGGCTGATACCTGCTGGCATTGTTTCGATGAGAAGTTCAAAGGAATCACGTCTCAGCATTCTCGACAATCTAATGCACCATAGGCCAACACATTTCAATATCACTCAAATCCTTTTGAACAATGCTATGAACCGTTTGTTGGTTCTTCTGCAGGATCATCGGGTGCAACAGAGGCTCACCAACCAGTGGAGCCATCCAAGTAAACTCACTGACAGCTCTTCAGTCGAGCACAATTCGATGTGGTGGTATCCTGATTTCGGAGCGACACACCACGTTACAAATTGTAAGTCTACTATGACCATTGTTATGCCTTATAATGGTTCTGGTAGAGTGTATTTTGGGTGATGATGCTGCTATTAGAATAGCTCATGTTGGCCAATCTACTATATCTGCTTCTAATCAAAACTTGGTAGTTGATAGATTGCTCCATGTGCCTGATATATCTAGAAATTTACTGTCGGTGTTTAGATTTGCCTCTGACAATAATGTCTTTTTTGAGTTTCATTCGAATGAATGCTATGTGAAGGATGAGACTACAGGGGCAGTGTTGCTTCGTGGCTTCCAAGATGGAGGTTTATATTATTTTTTGCTTTATTAGATTTTATTAGTGCTTTAGTTCATACTGCTGCAATGAATAAAGGAAGCTCTGGGTATTGGATTTGGCACAAGAGGCTCGTTCATCCTTCTCCAGAAGTGCTCAATTCTGCATTGGATAAAATAGTTCAAGTTGACAGGAAAAGTTTTGTAGGCCTGTTAGATGGGCAAAGCACATGCTCTTCCCTTCAAGGCTTCTTCCACTGAGTATACAACTCCCTTTGAGCTAGTCGAAATGGATGTATGAGGGCCAGCTCCTGTCACTTCTAGTGGTTTTTCTTATTACGTTTCTTTTTGTGGATATGTGTACACGAAGCTGTTGGGTTTGCTTACTAAAGAATAAAAGTGAAGTCTTTGTGGTCTTTGATGATTTTCTTGCATTAGTTAAAAATCAATTTTCTTAGAATGTAAAGGCAATGCAATCGGATGGTGGTGGAGAATTTCAAGCCTTAGTAAGTAAATAAATTGAGATCTTTAGGAATACAACTGTGTCACGTGCCCCTACACATCACAACAGAACGGTGTTGTGGAAAGAAATCATCCTCAAATCATAGAAACATTGTTGTGTTTGCTTGCTCAAGGGTCAGTTCCTTTAAATATTGGTCGCAAGCTGTGTTGAGTGCTGCATATATTATAAATCGTCTTTCATCTTGTGCGATTCAAAATATATTACTGTTTGAAAAATTATCTGGAAGGAAACCAAATTATGGGTTCTTTAAAGTTTTTGGGTATGCATGTTACCCGTCTCTTCGGCCATACAACAAGCACAAAATGGATTGCCGATCTCAGCAGTGTATTTTCTTGGGGTATTCCCCAAAATATCAAGGGTATCAGTGTCTTGATCCTCGAGGTCATATGTATGTCACACGGCATGTTACATTTGACAAGAACTTTTTCCTTTTGCTACAACTGCACATTCACTAGTGGAACCCCAGTCCATTCAACTTGAATCTACTAAAGTTTCTTTTGTTCCAGTTTCAACTGTGTATACTGAACCTGAAAATACGGCCAGTAATGGTGCAGTACATGCTCCAGAAAATACTGTTATATCATTTTCACCTATAAAAGCTGTAGAGGCTGGTGATCAGCCACATGTGGAGGCTGTTGACCAGGTTAATGCAACTGAGTCTGAAGTGAGAACTCAATGTGAGGAGACATGTATTCCTTCCGCAGCTACTGATGTTGATTCTAGTTGTGCTCCCATTCTGTGAGTGTCGAGGCTGCAGAATATCCACCATCTTCGCCTTCTAATGAGCCTCAAAGTGTAGTCCCAACTGGTGCATCAAATGAAAAGTGCTGGGAAATACACACTCGATGCTAACTCGCAGCAAGCGAGGTATATTTAAGTCAAAGGTGTTGCTGCTAAAGTGTGATTAAGTGTCTAGGTCTATACATGAAGCAATGGAAATCATGGATTGGAGAAATGCTGTTATGGTTAAATTTTTAGCCTTATTAGCCAATGACACGTGGTAATTGGTTGAAGTGCCAGCTGAGCGTAAAGTCATCAGCTGCAAGTGGCTCTTTAAAATTAAGAGAAATACGGATGGTTTGATAAGTCACTACAAAGCTTGATTCATAGCGAAAAGATATTCGCAAATTCTTGGCCATGATTTTACAGACACGTTTAGCCTCGTGGCCAAGTCCCTCACTATTAATGTTTTGATTTCCTTGGCCGTGTCCAATCATTGGTTGATTTATCAAGTCAATATTAATAATGCTTTCCTAAAAGGGGTTTTACGTGAGGAAGTCTACATGCAACAACCACCTGGCTTTGAACAAAGGAGTTCCAGTGGTGCCCCTCTTCTGTGTAAACTCGTGAAAGCTCCACGACAGTGGTTCCTTAAACTGAAAAGTTTTTTGGTCTCTCTAAATTTTCTGTGCTCTCTTGCCGACACGTCTTTTTTCATGTACAAAGTGGACAATGTTATCACGTACATCGTCGTGTATGCGGACAATATCTTGATCACGGGAAACTCCGAAGAGCATATAGCTCATGCCAAAAAACTGCTCCAGTATAAGTTTTCCTTGAAAGACCTCGGGCTATTGGGTTATTTTTTGGGTATGGAAGCTTCGATAAAAGATGGAGGAATCTCCCTTAGTCAAAAGAAGTATATTTTGAAGCTGTTGCAAAGGACTCAAATGAGTGACGTAAAACCAGTTGACACTCCTATGGTGGTCTCACCAAAACTAAGCAAGTGTGATGGTGAGTTGTTTACTGAAGTTACTAAATTCTGAAGCATTGTAGAAGCATTATTATACATATGCCACACTCGACAGGATATTTCGTACACGGTCAACAAAGTTGCGCAATATATGCAAAGTCCTACCGTAAATCATTGGAGTGCGGTTAAGAGGATACTTAGATATTTGCGACAAACTCTTGATTTTGGGTTATGGTTCTCAACCCAACATAGAAGTACTACTCCTCTTATTGCTTTTTCCTATGCGAATTGAGGGAATGATGAATATGATAGGCGTTCAATTTCCAGTTATTGCATATACTTTGGCGATCACGTACTTTCATGGAGTTCAAAGAAACAACATTCGGTTTCAAGATCCACGGCCGAAGCCGAGTATAAAAGCTTGGCCGATGCTATGGCGGAACTAATTTGGGTTCGAAATTTGTTGCGTGATATGAGTGTGGAATTGTGTGATTTACCGATGGTATGTTGTGACAATACGAGCACAATACGTTCAAACCTCTAATATTAGCTCAAAAAGTTGTTTACTAAACATGGTCTAACTCTTTTATTTTTGGATGATAGAATTTTATCATTGGTTGACGATAGATTTTTATCATCACTTGGCGGAGAATACCAACATAGGACACAAGTCGACAGAGAATATTAGTGGAGAAGATCGGCTAGCAGATAACATATATCTCGTTCGAAAATAATTCGAATCACAATTTTAACAAAATCAATATCTTTTACGAAATTCGTTTAAGGGGTACTATTTAACAATGAACATCATATTGATCTGAAGGTTTTTAGTAAGTTCACTAAAGAGTCCCTTTAAGTAGTTTGTTTCCTTACAAATTTTAGAGATTGTCATATACTCAACTTCTATGGGAGATTTTAGGGTGAGGCACGCTAAAATGAGGCTATACAGAAATTCTTACAAAAATGGTAATGATTTATGTATCGACTTTTATGTACATACATAAATGTTTACAAAAACGGTAAGAATTTCGGTATATACACAAATTCTTATCATTTTTGTATGAATTTCTGTATGTACATAAAAGTAGATACATAAATCCTTACCATTTTGTAAGAATTTTTGTATAGTCTCATTTTAACTGTCTTACATTAAAAAAATCCAACTTTTATAGTTGGTGAAGCAACTGTGGTTTTTAGGGTAGCTTTTTAAATAATGGCGCAACCTCCAAAAGTGAAGATGTAACCTATGAGAGACATTGTTTTATTCGGCAAAATCAAATCTAAGTACCCTATAACTTTATTTCTAGTTCTTCCGAACTATACAGATGTATCGAAAGTATCCCGGGGTATTTAAAGATCCATTGGTCAACTTTCCAATGTTCTTTCGATTCGTCAAAGATCTTCGGAGTAACTTCATCACAATGCTATATTGATCTCGACAAGACAAACGTCAAGTCCATTAACTCACCAACTAATCTTATCGATTGGAAAATATAATTACTTTGTCTCATCCATCACATCGTATGAGGACTAGACTTGAAATTGTCGTCAGACCTCCCCAATATACATACAAGAAAAGGTATCAGCTTGCCCCAAGTTGAATCCTACATAACAATCATTCAGACCTAGTGGCAGGTGCACCTTATGTTCAGGGTTGGCATGTGCTCACCCTTGAATATGAATTTTCTCCTATTGATTATATCTGCCCTGAAATGTTATTTGTCCATACCCACGTATAAATTGTAATAAACTATTGAGCAAAGAAGTCTATAAGTAGTAACTTATTTTTCTTAGGAGTCTACGAACAATTTATTTGAGCCTAGTTCATTTACAAGAGAACATGAAAGCTCACTAAAAATATGTAAATTATTATTCTAAGTTTTGACGTTTTTCTTCCTCAAATACAAAATTCTCAAGTATTCAAAATTCAAGAATCTCAAATCTCTCAATAATAAAGATATTTATTTATTTTTTATTTTTTAAACTCTTCATTTATTCAACATATAAAAATATATTGCAATTATCATTTAAATGTTTCTCTACAAGAATTTAAGAATTTAAGACATTTTGTTCTTTCTCTTATAATTGTAGCAATACAAATAGAGATAGAATAATTAAATATTTAATGAATTTATGTATACATTTTCTTTTTCTAACTTTAGGTTTTGTGTTAGAGATTAAATTAAGGCTTAAGGGTTCAACAAGCCTTAAACTTTTGCAAAAAAATCAATTAAGTCTTTAAACTTTTTTTATACTCAATTAAGCCTCAAACTCAAGAAAAAAAATTAATTTGGCCCTTTGACCAATGTTGACAGTTAACTTTAACGTTTTTTTTAAAATAAATTATGACACATGTCGCAACATGACAGTGCCACTTGTCATTTCTAGGCATTTTTAAAATTTAAATTTTAAAAAATATATAAAAAACAAAAAATATCCAAAAAATAATAAATTCTGGAAAATTCATAAAAATTATTTTAAATATATAAAAAATAATTTTTAATTTCGAAATTTATTTATAAATGATAAATAATAATTTTTCAAATGATTAAAATTTTTTAAAAAATTAAAAATATTAAAAATTATTATCATACATTATAAAAAATAAATTTTAAAATAACTTTTATTGTTTTATATTTTTATAAAATATTTTTTAAAATATAATTTTAAATATATTTTAAAAATCAAAATAACGTTTATTGTTTTATATTTTCTTCCAAATTATTTTTTTATAATTTTATAATAATATTTGTTACTTTTTAATATTTTAATATTTTATAATATTTTAAAATTTTGAAAAAAATATTATTTTTAAATAATTTCGAAATTAAAAAATATTTTTAATATTTTAATTTTTTTAGAATTTTCCAAAATTTTTGAAAAAAACAAAAATTTATTCTATTTTTAGATATTTTTTAAAAAATTTAAATTTAAAAAATCTTTAAAATGACAAGTGGCATTATCCTATTGCGACATGTGTCAAAAGAATTTTTTTCAAAAAAAATTGTTAAAGTTAACTATCAACGTTGGTCAAATGGTTAAATTGATTTTTTTTCTTGAGTTCGAGGGCTTAATTGGGTGCAAAACAAATTTAGGGGCTTGATTGATTTTTTTGCAAAAGTTTAAGGGCTTATTGAATCCTTAAGCCATAAATTAATTGAGAGTAGAAGTAGAAATATGATTTTATGAATAAATGATTCTTTATACTAATTTCGTTAAATCAATTTAACACAAACAATAATTTTTGTCCTTACTTTTTATTGATTAAATATAAATCAGTAATATGCACAAATTAGGTTGTTTCAAGTTTCTTGTAACCTTGTAGGTACTATACATCACATTACTTTGTTAATTGTAATTTAGAGATTTCTAATTTACTAATGTGTTTTTATGGCTAGCTTGAATGATATGTTTTTTTCCCCTTTGTTATGCAGGATTATACTCAATCTCCACTACATTGGGGAAGCAAATGTTTGCATAAAATTATCCATATCACGAAGATCTTATATAGGTTCGTCTCTGTAAGTTGTAATGAAATTGTCCACCGTATAATTAGGGTGAGCAAGTTTATTACATAGTCGTTTTATGATTCTCTAATATTTAAATTGATAACTTATTTACACTTTTGTAAAACAACCATGAAAAGACATCAAACATTAATAAGACCGTCGACTATCTCAAAGGAGATAACGGCCACAAAGACAAGCATACGTGTCATTAGGACCATCTCAAAGGAAATTTAAGTTTTAGATTTTATACTTAGATATAAAGGGTTGTATAATTTTTTTACACAACTTATGTATCAAAATATAACTTAATATATAAAATGCAATCAATTTTTTTTTCTAATTAAAAGATTTAAAATAGAGTAAAAGCACACAAAACCCCCCCTCAATGCACCTGATAAAGTAACAAAATTATTTTTTTACCACCACCTGTACCCTTTGAAATTTTAACATTCTTTTTCTTTTTCTAAAAATGGGTGTGCAAAATATTTTAGTTTTTGCTTTCTATTTTATATACATAACTATACTTAGTAATTTTCCCCAAATAATGGATGTACGGTTGCTACTACAAGAGCTCTACAGATCCGCCATTAGACCCAACTTAATACGTCATCTATGATCTATCTAATAATAGTTTAGGAGTAAAACTACACTCATGTTTTTCCACTTTTAATATGAATAAGACATGAACCCTAGTTTGGCGGAATTCCCTCTCTCTATAAAATGATAGTGATGGCACTTGAACCGTAGTTCAGTGGAATTCCCTTTGTAAGGTTAAAAAGGCAAAACACAACGATTGCAATGGGACTCGAGAACCCACAATCTCCAACTCTGGAGGTGAGCGCCTTATCCATTAGGCCACACAATCAGATGATAGAAAAAAGCCATATAATTTATTCGTGGTCAAGAATAATCTTCTATTCTTACATAAATTTTCAGTATGGTTTTTGCTCCACTTCTGATCTGATTAGTTGGTAATCTGTATCCCAATAGAGCTGCATATTAGTTGATTAAATATTTGTATTGATTATATGTTATAGCATTTAATTAAACTTGATCAATAATTTACAAGAATTAAGATTATGCATTGACACTTGGTATAAAATTTGATTCCGGATTTTAAAATCTCTTTCCCTTAATTTGTAAGTTTGTAGTCTAGGAGTATAAACAAACACCCGTTCAGCAAGCACGAGGTACTTGTTCAGCATTGCTTCTCCATTAGAGAAGCATTGTTGAACAAGCCCTTAATGATTATCTTCTGGACCAAGTCTTATAGACTATAGTTAAAGCTTAAGCCACCGTTGTAGAACTTAATCCACTGGTTGTTAGAATCAAATCACAAATTAATATGAAACTCAATACTCGATATCTATCATGTCAAATCATCAAAAATAATAAACCGAATAAACTGAATGCGGAAGCATACCTGATTTCATTGATGGACTGAAAACCTTGAATCCTTTGATGGAGATCGCCTAAAAGATGATTGCGATCTTCCAAGAAGATAGGTTAGCCCTTGCCGTAAAAACTCTCTGACGGGGACAAGAGTAATACAAGTTAACCTATTTCTTGGAGACCACTACCTCTTTATATAGTTGGTTATTAAATCAACTATTAAATATTTATAACTCTGTCTGTCATTAAATTATAAATATATCTTATGTTATATACACTTTTATTTCCAATGACACTTAATACCTATGACACGCCTAACATAATTGGTCACTTAATTTTGTGTCATATTTTATAATAGCATCATACATTTTACATATGTGCCCACAATTGCGGATTTTAATCCAACAATCTCCCACTTGGGCAACATATGTTTCCTGATAAATGAACAACTTTATGAGCTCATAATTTGCTATTATATAATATGTATTCTATACCAATCTCGTCCATCAACTATACCCATATAGGATCAAAGTAGCCTTTGCCGTATCAATCATGACTAAACCCATCAATGGTCACATATACAAATATAGTCAAATGACATAGATCAATCATGGATGCATAGCATGAAAAATTACATGAAATGTGAACCGTACATGTCTATTTCCAACTGGTCATCCTAAACCTTAGTGAGATCAAACTTTACTGAATTCAAAGTGTGCATAAACCAAAAGAAATTTATTTTTGTAGAAAATAATCTTAAAATAACTTTAAACTGAAGTAACCGAAATTGTGTCTAAACCAAATAAGCATTTTCAAAATTACAAACTCCCACTAAAATTGAATATCCTTAAATAACATTACACCCACATGAGTAGTGTGCTCATGAAAGACATAGGGTAACAATTTCGTAATATGCGCGCAATTATGAAGTTTGTACCAACATGCTCTATAGACACAACCACTCTGAATTTTCTTTAACAACTAGGAACTTAATATTTATGTGCTTCAAATTTGAAGTGTTCCTATTGTTTATAGAATAAATGAATGCATATTTATTGTCACAAAATAACTGAAGTGGTTTTTCTATTCAATCTATAATTAGCAGCTCATGTGACAATTTTTTTTGCATCAACATTCTAATAGAATCAAAGTCTATAAACTTGATGATCTCTAACTTACCAGAACTCCGATATGTAAGCATGTAATTTTTGTTCTCTAAAGATATCTCATAACCCTATTGGCTACTATCCAATAGTTCATACTATAATTGCTTAAATATCTGTCTAACATTCCAATAATGTACGCAATATCTGAACGCTTACATACTTGAGCATAAATTAGATTCTCAATAGCTCATGCATATGGAATCATTTTTATTTTCTAAATTTCAAGGTTACTTTTAGGGCATTGATTAAGACAATATTTGTCTTCTTGAGCAATATGAGTATCACTTGGTTTACTCCCACTTAATTTGTAGCACATACAATTGTCAACCAAATTTATCTCAAAACTGAATGAGATAATCAATATGAAATTTATAATTTCATTAACAAGAGTCATACTTGAGCTCATAGATGAATTTCTTTAATTTACATATCATTGATATTGTATCATAAGACACAACTATATGATTGTACCATATAAATAGTTTCTTCAATGTCGTCATTGAAAAACAAGCTTAACATCTATCTAATGTAGCTTAAGATTAAAATGAGCACCAAGTTTCATAATTATCTTGAAAGATTCTTTCAATGACACTTGAGAGAAAGTCTCTAAAAAATCCATGTCTTCTTTAGAGTATATCCTTTAGATACAAGACGTACTTTATACTTATCCACATTACCATTTCCATCCCTACTGGTTTTAAATATCTATTTACAACCAATTGGTTTGCACCTTAAGGTAATGAAACAAGTTCCTAAACTTTATTGTCTTGTATAAAATTATACTATTCTTGTATGTCATCAATCCACTTTTGAAAGTTAGAACTTTTATGGTATGATAAAAAAAATAATTGAGTCACTTTCTATCATTCCATTGCTATCCTTATTTTCTTGATGAAATACAATATAATAATCTCGAATAGTATTTCTCCTTCCTCTCGTAGACCTCTTTAATGACACTTGTTTTTTTAGGTTGTTGAGTTTGTTCTTCTGAAATAATTACCTTATCTTGAATGAGAGTTGTTCAACATTGTTTTGTTGAATTACTCGATTCATTTCTTGATTAATGATGGGTATGAAAACCTAAACATAGTCAAAAGTGATAGTAGGAATTAAATTATAGCAATGTATCTAACCTTATTTCTCCCTCCAAACGCAACATCCTAAAAAAGTTATAAATCTCTCCTTAAAATAATCTTAATTGTGGGATCATAAAATTTACAGGCCATGGATCACTCAAAATAACCAAAGTAGTTGCTCACTTTTGAAGTTCAATTACTTCACTTGTGTCCTAACTTGTTACAAAAGAAATCAACCATTTGTAACTTATTGTTATTTCTTTTGAGTTGGACCGTAGCAACTTTATTCTAATATTTTTTATTGCCCTTATTCATAAAGACACTAACTAAATAAGCACTGACCAAATGATTATTTTTACACTTATAATGCTTCAACCTTTCTTCCTCTTGAACACAATTAGAAATGAGCCCAAATAGAGTCCATCTCTCCATTTGACAATTGTAACTTGAATTGGTTAAACTGTATAGGAAGCGATTCCAAAATCATAAGAAAAAACAATTGTTAGAGAGTTTGATCTTATGTGCCTTAGATTTTGAAGCAATATTAAGAATTTTCATAATCTACTCCTTCACATTTCCTTGACCCTTATACTTCATAGACATCAAAGAATGCATAAGTGATGTCATCTTAACCTTAATGTTTTTGGTAAAACATTTTTTAATTTCGTCAAAAAAAACCTTTGTATGAGTAATCTCTTTAGATTTGTGCTCCTAAAGACTTATAGAATGTTGTTCTTTATGATCATTAAACTCATGCAATTTGAACAATTTCACTTGTCAAAATTCCTTTTATGGGTGCTTACCGTGGTGAAAGGTGCAAATTGTTCTTCCCTTAGTGCGAAGTCTATGTTCATACAACCAAATATTATAGGTAAGTGTCTTTTTTATTCCTTGAAATTAGTTTCACTAAACTTGAGTGTAGAATGTATATTAAAAAATATTGTGACAGACAAAGATAAATTAACTAAATATAGAACAAAAATAAATAAAATACAATAAAACAAGCTCACATAAATATTCATAAGTAAACAATAAATTCAAAATAATGGCTAGTTCCCCTCAAGATACCAAGCACAACATTAATATCAAGTCTTTGGACAGTAATATTAACTGTAAGTGGTACTCTTGTTGTAGCAATCAAACATTGACAATAAACTATGTCAAATAATAAATTAATCTTTGGACTAACGTATTGCTCACATAAAATACCTTATAATTGTCACACATTTATTGCTACAGTTGTCGTTGTAATTCTGTCAAATATTAACTTTCCTTTGGACCAATTAATAAACGCATGAATTACAAAAACTCATAATCATCTTAATATTTTAAATAAACTAATCTACACAAAAGCGGTCACTTTGGTGACATTATGTTTCAATTAATCCGTTAAAATATTAGACATCTGAAGCTAAAATATGAATTTAATTGTTTCAAAATATTTTCCTTAATTTTATCTTTTATTTAAATTAAAAGATAACCAAAATAATAATAAATTTGAATAAAGGTAAACCTCATATCAAGATACCAGACACTCCATTAATATTTCATCTTTGGACAAAACATTAAATTGCAAGTGATATCTTGGTATAGTAATCAAACATTGATAATAAGAACTTGTCAAACATAAATCTTCTTTTGGGCCAATTTATTGCTCACATATAAAATTGAATAATTATCACATGTTTATTATCATAGTTGCACATGTAATAATATTAATTATTAACCTTCCTTTGGGCCGATTAATACTAACATAATCCGACTTACATGCACAAAATCTTCTATATTTTAAAATAAAATAATTTACACAGTAGATGTCACTTTGGTGACTTAATGTTTCAATTAATTTATCTCAAAATATATACTATAAATATATCAATATTCAAATTTAAAATTTTGTAACAGTTAAAACTGAAATTTTAAAGGCTCACTGGCTCCACTCCATTCCCTGAAGTGAATGTGAGATTATAATTACAATTGTAATTATAGTATTTTGTGTAATAATAGCAAAATTAATTATTATAATATATTGATAATTGAAATGTATCTGAATTTAAATTAAAATAAATTTTATTCACGATAAGATTCGAACTTAAAAATTTAAAAATATTTTTCTTGCCATTAAATTTGACCTTTTTAGAATTATAAGATGATATGAATGTGTAAAACCAATATGATTGTATTCATTGTAAAAAAGAAAAGGGAAGAAATGATTGGGTTCACCATATATCAGTAATGATTAGGCATGCCGATTGCATTTGCAATTGTGCAAATCCACAGCACCTCCACACGAATCATAATAAGGCTTAAAAATCTAATTGGTCCTCGTATTTGTCATTTTTCTTAATTTGGTGCCTAATATTTCTCTCTTAATTGATACCCGTAATTTCATTTTGTCAATCAATGTGATCCCTTTTTTAACGGTGTTAATTTGTAGAGATGACTTTTTCAGCCAATCAACGCATGAGACTTGGGCTTTACTTAAATCCTTATCAAGAGAAATTATTTTACGGGCCTATTTACTAAGTCATCTATAGTTCTAACCAGTAAAATCTATCAATTTCATCATTTTTTCTTTTCATGTCATTAATCCACTCAAATTAATTTTCAAGTAATTCATATGTGGTTCTAGACATGTGTAATAGGTGCGACCACACAGTGCCTTGAAAAAATGAGAGCCCAAAATGAATTAAGTTAAAAGTTTACAAGGAAAAATAAAATATTAGTTATGGAGTAGTGGTAAAAACACTTGGGGAAAAACAAAATGTTGTTGTACTATATAGATTTTGAGTCTTATTATACTCGCTTTTGTTTAAAATCAGTCTACCACGCACACAACTAGTTAATAAACATTTATTTTTTAAAAAATCGAGAACCTCATTACGCATGGCCCCTAATCTTTTTGAATCGCCCTTGAAGTAATCACCCACTCTATATATACGTAGTTGAAGTTAGGGGCGGATCCAAGAATTTAAGTTTGGTAGTTCACCTATTTACCTTATTTAGAAGTTTAAGGCTTCGAATCCCTACAGACAATCAATTTGACTACAAGTTTACAACAAACTAGATAAGCATAAAAATGCATTTTGTCAAAGAAATCTCTCTACTTAAAAAAGAATTAAAAAAGTAATAGCAATCCTCAATTGATAAAAGTGACAAGAAAGTTGAATTGATAAAGGGATGAATAGAGAAATTCGAGATCAACTATTTTTTCTTGTCGAATAGAACATCTAAAAAGATAAGTGTGATATCGTAAAAGTTCTTCCGAGTTGCAAAGACAAAGATTATCAAAAGTTCGAGCATTTGAGGATTGACCCAAATGTAATTTTGTAGCCATAATTTTTTTAAGTATGAAGGGTGACTCAAATGTAACCTTACCCATAATTGAGTGACCGAAATATAACATTACCCATATTGAGTGACTCAAATGTAACGTTACCCATATTTGAGTGACTCAAATGTAACTTTTAAAAATTAAATGACACAAATATAACATTACCTATAATTGAGTGACCTCCGTTGTAGTTTACCCAAAAATTAATGGTGGGTCACGTGACCCACGAGGCACCTACATAGATCCGCCTTTGGTTGAAGTGAATGATTTTCATTAGTTGATGTCATAGATGACGCAGTAGAACAGATTAAAGATGTTTGTCGACAAATACTAACAAGATGTGAACATGTAGAAAATTAATGAATAAAATTTGTTTATCATTTTTTAGGTTCTTTATATGTTTTGTCAATAATTTTATGATACATGTATTATCAATAAAATATAAACAATTAGTAAAATAGTAAAAAGATCATTAATACACATGGCATAAAATTATTGGTGAGACATATTAAAGGATTTAGAAAAGAGCAGGCGAATTTTGTTTGGAAACTAATTGCATATATTATACATGTGATAAATAAACTTGGACCATCAGCCCAGTTTCTTGTAATAGTGACTTAGCTGAATTATTTGGCCCAATATTATGATTGATCATTCCTTAAGCCTTACCATTCCCATATCCTACAAAGAATTGTGAGGGCCCCTTAGGCTAAGGAATTGTTTTGCAATTAAAATCAACCTTGTAATTGAAGTATCCTAATTATAGGGGAATGCAATTGTACCCCATGCTTCCTTTTATTGGTTGTAAAAATGATATTAATGCTATTAGTTGGGGGTGGGTTATACTTTTTTATCCCAATCCAATAAAAAATAAAATAAAATCTATATTCGATATATATAAATTTATACACCGATAATGATTTTTTTTAAAATTTGATTATTTATATGTTTTTTAAGTTAATAATAAAGTATTGTTATATAATTACTCGTCCACTTATAAATTTATAAACCGGATAATGTATCAAATACAAACTCATATATTACAATATGTCTAGATTTAATAATTTATTTTTTTGTCAGAGACGCTTCTAGTGTTTGATAACTATGATGGACCTTAATTATATCTGAAATCGAGTAAGGTTAGATCCTTAAACAGAAGATAAACTTTATTCAGAAGATTTAAATCTAGTGTTTTATTTAAGATACATCGAATTCTTTATCACTTACCAGATAAGAATCGGTTATATTTAAAAACAACTCTACTTGGTAACGTGTTTCGATGCCTAAACAACGACTTTAGTTTTGTCAAGCAGATGCCCACATTAAATATTTCCAACTCCTTCCATTTATAGCTTTGAAATCACTGCACTTAAATTGAAAACCTATCTTTTTGTTGATAAAATTAGGTCAAATTTTCATTTAATCATTAACTCTTCTTCCAATTTACAGCCCCACAGTTTCTGGTTTATATTTATGTCATTTGCTCAATGCCATTGTCCACCTCAATATCTATCTTTCACTACATGGAGACGGCTAAAGTCCCGGCTTGTCTGAGCATGAAGAGGTACATGAGGAAGAAGAAGTACGTGAAGCTGAAACGTACGGCCGCTACGAGGACTCGGCTCGAAGACAAGACGGTTTTGGTGTCGGGAGAGCGTCGTCGGAGGGGGATGGCCAAAGGCAAAGTAGTGAAGGTTGAATCCCCATTTAGGAAATGGAGAGATGCATATGTTGGGATGATGCTTGGTTTTGCTGGACATGTTACGCAGCTCAACAATGGTAATGTTCACTTGTTTAAGAGAATTCCAAAGCCTAGAGCTAATTCTCAATGTTTGGGAGAATATTAGTACATAAGGGTTTGATAATTGTATGATTTGCAAAGAACTATAATATTTGTACGTGGAAATTCAAGTTAAGAAACTCTGTCACAGTTGGATTTTTTTTTTGGAAATAAAGATGATTTCATTTAACTATTAATTGCATCTAACAAAACATCAGATAAGATACAACTCGAATGAATCATACCGAAAATTACTGGAAAATTCCCTTCTAAAGTCCAATGTACTAGATTATGTGCCACAACATTAGCCATCCTATGAACATGTTATTTATCACTTCATCCATATTTGTTTGTTGATTAAAATAATATATTTCTTTTACGTAAAATACTTTCGTTTACTCGTAAATTATTGATGTAACAAAATTTAGAATATAATGAAAAATCTAGGTGACATTTCGTTTTCGAACTCAGTATTCCACGTGAAGCTTTCATCATGAACAATCATTATTAGAGGTGGGCAAAAATATCCGACCCGACGACCTGAACTTAAAAATGTCGAGTAATCTTATAAAAAAATTACCTGATCGGGCCGGGTACTTAACACGGTAATTTTTCCGGGACACGGGCCGAAAGTTTTTTCTTATTGGCTACCCGATCCGACCCGATAAATTTTAATATATATATTTTTATATTTTAAATTATATTTTTATTTTAAGTTTCTTAATATTTTTACTCTAAAACTAAGTTTAAATCTCTAAATTTTTTATATGTTTGTATTATATACTTTTAAGTTTAAAACTTTTTAAAAATATTTTTGTGTTTAATATGTAATTTTTTTAAATTTTAGAATTAAAAAATAAAAAAATATAAATCAGGTATTCGATACCCGATTTTCTGGGTACCCAGATGTAATGAGCCGGGACACGGGCTGAGCAATAAGGTACCCGACAATGCCGACCCCTAATCATTACATGTGATCCTAGTTAGGACTTCATTAATATATTGGGCTGGGTCAAGCCTAGCTTGTTTGTCCAAAATTAGACTGGATAAATTGATATATATATATATATATATATATTTGATTTTTATATCTTACATGTTTATTTTACGATTTTATATGCTACATTCAAATTTAAATTCTCTTATTAGTATTATAAGTATTTTACTGGCAAGAAAGGAGGGACCAAAGGGGACTACGCATTAAATTCATGTCATAAATCTCAAGTATTCGATAAATTTTAGTTTAGTAATAATTTGGTCTCTATTAAAAATATAAAAATTTATTAAATATTTAATCGAGCAAGAATAAAGCTAAAGAAATTCTTGCACCTTCAATTTTTTGTCTAATAATAATTTATGTCCTATAAATTTAAATATTAGATAAATATATGTTTCATCCTTACATTTTAAGTGCAAATACTGAAATTTCGATAATTTGACTCTTCTCGTTGTTGAATATGATTCCACCGGTAAAACAAGACCATGTATCGTGGTAACTATTTTCATGTACAAAGCATATGGCACAATGGTTAATTTATATAATGTATTAGACTATTAATGTATTAGACTATTAATGAAATTTTAAAATAAAAGCATACTCAACTTTTCATGCAAATAATGTTGTCCTCATACATAATATTGTGAAAAAATTTTTTTAAAGGCTCACTGACTCCACTCCATTCCCTGAAGTGAATGTGAGATTATATTATGGAAAGAATAAAGATCACATTAATAGTTGTGGTCGCGATTGAAGCTATGAATATAGACATGGAAAATATGGTCATTTTAAGAATACTTCTACCCACCGGTAGTGAGGTTATAAGGATGACAAGAGTAATAAAGATTATTCTAAGGAAGTAAAATCCTTTTTATTACCAATGTGACATTATAAACTATTGGTCTCGTACTTGTCGTACCCTGAAAAATCAATAATCATTGATTGATAAAGAAAAGAAAATGAAAGCAAATTTTGTTTGCGAAAATAAAGAATATGATATTGGTCCAACTCATTTGGACGTTGTTGATTTCCTTATAACCCTTGAAAGAAATATATCATCTTCTAATTATTATCACAACCTTAAAGAGAATTATTGATCTTTTAATTTATTTACTTTACGCATTAATTATTTTCGCTTTATATATTAATTTAATGCCGAAGGTATATTCTTTAATTAGTTAATATGTTATCTGTTTTTGTTGGTTTAATCCAAATATATTGGCTGGACATCCCGTTCTGCGAGGCTACTGGTCTCAAATGAGGGTTCTAAAGGACCTTGTGAACTGGTTTAACAATGTCGCGTACGAGGATTAAATCCTTGTTTTATGTTAGTTTGTATATATATATATATATATTATGACATTTATTTATTTTGTTTCACGTGATTACTTGTCAAATACAATTTATGGTGATGATTTATGCTCAATAAAAGCATAAGATATATTTTCCCATTTAAATGCAAGAGAATAATGTGAGTACTATATCTTAAAGTACTGAAAATATTGATGCACAGAAGAGCAATAAGTTCTCGAGAGAAAACACATTATGAAAAGTGCAGCATTGCGAATATTGTAATAATTATCGCTAATGGTAATGATATCGTCATCACTAGAAGTGGAAATTTTAAGAGAGCAATACGAGTTCGCAAAATAATCCTTCAAGAATTATAAATAACATATGTTATCAATTGGCATTTGAAATAAGCCAATCTGGATATAAGTTATGGTAGCCAAAAAGTCAAGTGAAAGCTCTAGAAGAGTTATATATTTCTACCAAAAGAATAATTTCTGTTGAAAGCTTCGAGAGAGCTAAATATATTCCTATTCAAAAGAACAATTTTTGGTGGACAATGTATTATCAAATTTTAAAGAAACTTGTATTTTAAAATTTGTACCACACATGTACAAGTGAGATTAAATCACATGTTATGGTAAACAAGAAGTTTACAAATTCAGAGATATATACACATGTATATATAGTTGGCATGATCGGTTAGACCATCCTGATCAATAATGATGTGAAAGCTATTGGGATTTATATGCACATTTATTAAAAGAACCTGAAGTTCTTGTGGTGCTTGTTCTCAAAGGAATTGATTAAATTCCACTTACTAAAATAACACGAAGTTCTTGTGTTGCTTGTTCTCAAAGGAAATGATTAAGATCTCACTTACCAAAAGAACTTGAAGTTCTTGTACTAAAGTTGAGACTGCATGTCTTGCATATTTGAATGAAATATGGGCCCATTTATCCACAAATGTGGAAACTTTTATATGATTTTAGTAGATGTATTTACATTGTTTTATCAACTTACAACCAAAAGTTTGTGAGATTGATTATAAAAGGATTCAGATTATGCAGTTAGAATATTCGTCTTGCAAAAGCTAGTGGATTTATATTTTAGGTTATATCAGTTGTTACAAAGCCTATTGATTATGAAAAATATAGTTTAGCAAACTTTTAGTTGGATGCCTCCTCTTTAATAGCTAAACTATGAGAACAAAATTATCTATATGATATTTCACATATAGCATCACTTATACGCATCAAGCCAACGAGTTATAATAAACTCCCCGTTATGATAGGTTTTGGTCAAAAGCCATACATTTCTCATTTTATAATTTTTGAATGTACGACATGAATTGCTCCACCACAACGCACAAAATGGGTAAATAAAAAAGGTTGAGAATATATATTGAGTATGAGTTTTATTTTATGTTTAAATTCTTAAACATTAATTGGAGAATCATTTATGAGATGATTTTTTTCTCAACATCAGGGGGAGAGAATAATTAGCTGGATAAAGAAGGAAATGAATTATCATTATTTAGATCCTTAAATATGAATTAAAAGCTCATAAGATAATTCAAGTTATTGTATGTCAACTGTCAGACATATTTACTGACCTAATGAGCGTAATCAAGTATCATATACTAGCTGAAAATGCTCTAAATTTGAATACATGTTAGAGCAAATAGATGTAAAGCATGCTTGAACACGATAGTTGAAACTGGTTCCAATGATCAAAATTCTCGTAAATGGAAAGTAGTATGAGATGATCATATATTGGAGGCGGGTGCTCCTGAAGAGACCTAAAACATAACTAATAATAAAACTCTTGAAGAGTTTCAGGTACCTGAAATAATTGAAATCTTGAAGAGATCTCGATGAGTTATGTCACTACGAGAATGGAACCGAAATAGAAAAGTTTCCAACAACGATTTTTCAAACAATGTTTCTGTAGAAGTAAAGGAACAAAATGAGGATCATGTATAGAAATCTATTCAAAAGTATAGTTATTGAATTGACCAATGTAGAAAGACACTTTGAACTTCTAAAAGAGAAGTAATTGGACCAACAGTCCAAACATCTAAAGGTGTACCGCAAGTGAGGCACAAATAAGTAGTTGTAAATACGACTTGAATTATGATTTATGAAGAGTTTTAATTACTTCATGGTGGATGCAATCACTTTGGTAGTTATGAAATATTTTATATGCGTCTAATCATTTTGTGGATCCCTATAAAAGGAAAGTTATCATTGATGGATTTAAAATGCTAGAAGCATTTAGAAATTTCCAAGAAAATTTATTTAGATATGCCCCTTGAATATTTATATTTTGACGCATTTGGTATAATCGCCTTTGTGAGTACTAATTGAGGAAATACCGTAAGAATGATCATATTTCCTTATGTATTTTATAAAGGAGTTTGGATCAAGATTCATTATGATAATTTGAATATCATTAGAACTCCTAAAGAGCTTCAAATTGGAAACTCATGAAGAGCTTTCAAATATTTAATGAAAGTATTTGAGAAAAAGAATTTTGAGATGTGGTTTTGTCTTGACCTAAAGATCAAGCGCATGCGTTTTTGTCTATGAATGGACATAAGCTGAAAGAATCTTAAAGAAGATTCAATATAGATAAAGCATATCTATTGAGAATCTCAATAATTGTAAGATTGTTGGATGTGAATAAAGATAATTATATCTTTTCTTGGTCTTGAAGCACCATATATTAGTTGGTCAAGAAATATCCATGAATATACAAAGATCATTACCTTTAGATCTTCAAACATTTGTCGACGCCTCCTCAAATCTTGTAGAATTATTTTATGCACGAGGCAAGCCAAAAAAATGTGTTTGGCTAAGACCATTGACCCAACATATCCAGAAGATATGTGATTTACTTTAACAAGATATGATACAAAGCTATCTTGTGTAGAGATAATGCAAGGTGGATACATCATGGATATATCATGGAACATATTACTCCAAAATTTCACCCCTCACGATCTTTAGAAAAATAGTATCCAAGATTGAATTATGAATATTCAAAGATCTTATGTGATATTTTAATGAGGATGAGTAAATACACGTTGTACTCTTTTTCCTTTAACCTAGGTTTTGTCCCAATGGGTTTTCTTGGTAAGGTTTTTAACGAGGCAACATGTTATGCGTATCAAAGATGTGTGTACTCTTTTTCCTTCACTAATTTTTCCCACTGAGTTTTTATCTTAGTAAGGTTTTAACGAGACACATTATCTTCATGGATATCCAATGGGGAGTATTATGAATATCTTTATTTATGGTGAATATTCACATATTAAATGAGACTTTAATGTACTTTATTATTAGGGTTTTTATCTTATGCCTATAAATATAGAGTTTAAAAAGCATTGTATACAACCTTACTTTGAGAATATAATACAAGTCTCTCTCTTTGTCTCTCATCTTGTTCTTGTTCATCTATTTTGTTCTTGCCCTTTACTTTATTCACAATATTGTTTTCATATTTTCCATTTCCTAAAACATTTTCAATGAAAACATATTTTTTATGTTTTCAAATTTTCACCTAATTTTATTTTTGTTTTCTAAAAATTATTTTCTATTTTTACAACCAAACATGTTTTTTTCATCGAAAAAAAACGAACTTCATTCTCTAGAACCAAACGCTCCATAAGTTTTTCTAATCTATTTTCCATTTCATTTCATTTCTAGCTCCCAAAAAAATATTAATTAATGTCAACTCAAAAAACTTAAAACTCATTTTTTTTAGTTTTTCGGATCGAAATGAATTTTGCTAATCTCTACGCTTTGTAATTGGTTTGAAAATTTCTTCATCTACGTCTTATTATACAATAATTTTGTTTTTACAGTTAGAGTCAGTTATCTGTTGCTATTCTATTTTGAAACACTTTTAAAAATGTAATGCGAAAAGTATTAAGGAAAATTGTGATTTATTAATTAAAAGTGTTTGATATTGTGAAAAATTAAAATATCTATTACAGACATGATAGGAAATAAAAAAAAATCTTAAATGATATTCTGATAATTTTATATCCAACAGTCAAAAATTTAATATATATATATATATATATATATATATATATATTCTAGTTTTTCTGAAAGCTTGTTTGCAAAACTTTTTTTTATTCTACAACCTGTTTTATAACCTTACTTTTCATTGTTTTTAGTACGGTTTCCATCCCAAAGTTATTTTATTTATTGCTTTTTAATTCAAAGCAGTATCCATTTACAATAATAATTATATCAATCGAGCTAATATATATGTGTTAGGATCTATTTATACAACATATAAAATTTATAGTTTTATATATTTTTTAGATTGTTGGATGAAATAAATGGATGACTGAGATTAACTCTTTATTTTTTCAAGTAAGATAATTCCTTTTTTTTTGAATCATTGGTTGAAAAAAATAGATGTCTGAAATTAACTCTTGATACAAATTGTTAAAAATTCTTGTAACTGGATTCTATATATATATACATATATATATATATATATATATATATACCTAACTGTTGTACTTATAAAGTCAAATCATTTTTATGAAATGATTGGTTTAAAATACGTGATTGACTTCAACATTTCTTACGAGCGAAGGACAAATGTAATTATAACTAACAAGAGCACCAAGTAATTTTAGTCAAAATGTTGAGAAAAATAAAGCATTTTACCAACGCAATGGGTTCGGCTCAGACGTGTTTTTTCGGTATGATCTTATCACAGACATTTTCTTTATACCGGACCTTTATTTAATTCCCTGTCTTTGATTATAAAATTTACATATCAATTAAAATTTATATTTCTAAAAGAAATATACGATGTGATTCAGTTTAAAATTTATATTCCTTTATTTTTTTTTCATTCAATCAGGTTGTGTTATTCGATTGGTCGAATAAAATTAAACAAAAATAATGTGTTGATGAGAAAAATATAATTAAAAAAATATTAATAAAACTTCACGTCAGCATCACCATTAATTTTAATGTTATGTTTTTGTCAAAAAAAAAATAGTTTGGTGGCTAGAATAAAAAAGAGTGAATAGTTTAATAACCAATTGTGTTGTTTACCCTTTATTTTATCAACCATACATCTGGCACGCCTATTTTAACCGACCAAGTTAGGGAAACCTACTAAATGTATAACCAAAGTACGGTCAAAATGCTATCCATGAATGTAATAACGACATATGCCCCATGTCAGGTTATGGCTCGAGTAGCATGTCAACTCGTGGCTCAGCAGCTTTGTTTGACAAATTGTTCTGGTTTTCATTTCTGGTTACTTCCAGCCCGAGTTCAATTTCCAAGTACTGCAACCACTTGTTATTTTCACCTTCTTTGCTGTACTCTTCTCCGAAATTTGATTGAATCTCATCAGGCTGGAATGATCCTAAGCTATCCAACATGTCCCAAAACTCCGAATCGGACTCTAACGGGATATCGAAGGCAGTATCCGAGATCTCCGGCTTGTTCACCTCCTCTGATGTGTTGTATGCACCATAAACTCCTACGACGTCGAACGGCGGACCTCTCTGATTCTCTGTATTCGAACCATCAACCTGGCTGGAATTGGTGATGTTGGAGTTACTGGAAGAGCATGATGATGAAGCCATACATGAGTCTTTGGATTCATCATTTTGAAGAATATTTCCATTCTTTGGACCCAATCTCTTCTTCAAATGAGTGTTCCACACATTCTTTATCTCATTGTCTGTTCTTCCTACTAACTGTGACGCAATTTTGGACCACCTGTGAAATTAACATAATTGTAACATACCACAAAAAATGCCAACAACATTAAAGCCTGTCTGTAATTTGGAACTCACTTGTTTCCCAAACTCTCATGCAACCTTATTATAGTTTCTTCTTCCTCTTTGCTGAAGTTCCCTCTTTTAACATCTGGCCTCAGGTAATTAATCCATCTCAAACGGCAACTCTTTCCACATCTCAGCAGCCCTACAGCAACAC
Source organism: Hibiscus mutabilis (assembly GCA_019671005.1). Lineage (NCBI taxonomy): Eukaryota > Viridiplantae > Streptophyta > Magnoliopsida > Malvales > Malvaceae > Hibiscus > Hibiscus mutabilis. The sequence continues at coordinate 6,633,552 of CM033727.1, read as the reverse complement.
CAAATGTGAAACTCTTGAAAAACTGTACGTTGAAAAGCAATAATATCTAAATTCCAGCTCAAATTGTCTGGTTTATCTGTCGAGATAGTGACAGAAACAAATCAAACAATGATGACAATTCAATGTTTTTGTCTTCAGATTTCAACTAATGGTAGACAAAAAACAAGACACGCAACTTTCTGCGTGTTGGGATGTTTATATCAGAAAGGGAAATCGAAACAAGAATTTCATCATTGTGTTATTATGTCAAAATTTTCACCTCCGAAGGGTGATTCAATAATTCTTCAACTTTGAATGTTTAATGCAAAAACAAAAAAGAATTTGCCCCTAGTGGCCTTGTGACAATCTGATGTTGACCCTCAATTGTTAAGCCGACCCAATCTTTTTAGGTAGGAACATTACAAAACAAAGGGAAAGTACTAGTTTCTTGCATTGACCTTGTCATTTCAACAAAACTGGCCAAACACCAACAATAACTGGAAAATTTTGTCAAAACCAAACTTCATTGTTATTAAGGTAAATTACGTAAATCATCACTTGAATTTATTCTTAAACCTATTTTGGTCATTAAAGTTTCAAAACGTTCAATTTACTCACTGACGTTTAGACATTGAACGTTTTTTTGTCAATCTTCCGATTATTTTTTGACGATGTCCATTTACTGACGAACGATTAAATTTCTCTATGATCCGAACGGTGAAAAACTTCATCGTCACAGGAGAAGTAACATACCGAGAAACGAGCTTCATCCAACGGCATAGGAGGGAAATCGACGAGAGAAAAACTAAAAGATTTTTGGTCGATTCGTGAACTTTTGAGTACTATTAGGCAAAATAGAGGTCGAATTCAGAATCAGAGGGTCGAGATAAAGTGATTGGTGAAATTTCAGACCATACCACCACCATCTAAACTGTTTGGGGTTTAAGAGTGACAAAAAACATTTCGATCTAAACTTTAATGACAAAAAAATTCAATGTCTGAACTTAATTAAGTAAATTGAATATTTTAAAACTTTAATGACCAAAATAAGTTTAAGAGTGAAGTTCAGTGATGATTTACGCAATTTATCCTTCTTAATGACCAAAACAAACAGGAAGGAAGAGTTCAAACATTTCGTTCAACTAATATCTATGAATCTATTGAAGTAACTCAAACTATTGGCAGTATCTGCAGATTTGAATAATTACTTTCTTTCAGACAAACAGCAAAAGCTTTGCGGGTTAGTCTGCAAATTGAGGGGATTGATCAAAAGGGTAGTTTATAAACTTGATTGGAAGACCAACAGAAATGAGAATGGGATCAATGAAGAGAAAACAGAACAGAACAACAAATATGAATTCCATTGGTTAATCCAATGAGCAGAACAAACGTTGTTTGATTCCATGCATGAAGCCATGAGAGAGAAGAATAAGAACAGGAGAAAAGAGACTAACCAGCTTGCTTAGGGAGAGCTCTCCAGTTTTCATGGCCATGTTTCTGAATAAAAGTGATGAGCCTCAAGTCCTCTTCTGAACTCCACGGACCGCTCTTCACTTTGTCTTTATCACAGCATGGAGCTCTTCCTTTCCCCATATCAACAATGGTTATTTTGAAGCAAAGCCAGCCAACTTCCTCCTGTTTCCACCACTCACATATAAGATTCCTCATTCACAACTGAGACTATACTTTCTATGTATATATATAGAAGGAAGGGTTGTAAAATTAATTTAATTTAAATACATTTTTCAAAATGTCTATATCATTTGTATAGATTAAGGTAAAAAAGTATTTTTAAATCTATATGACAGAAATATCGAAACGCCATAAATTTAATAACTTCAATACAATTTGCAGATATCCATAATAGACTATTGTCTTATACACCGGAGGTGGAAACTGAAGGATATAAATTCATCTATAATTTTAAAATATTAATTATAAATTCTAGCATCTGCATTTAGCATGGTTCTTTTTCAAATTTCACCCAATTTTAATTTTTTAATTCCTACTAAAAATGGTTATTTAAATAGATTTAATTTCACCTTACATCTAGAAACTATGACTCCCATTTTAAATTAGTCTCAAACTTTTGAACATTTCAATTTCATCCTCAAACTATCAGTATACGATAATCACATCTCTTGTAATAAAACTTTAAAAAATTGTTAGTTTTCATGTAAACTTTGATGTGTATTATGTAATAATATGATGTGGCATAAATGATAATTAATGTTGCATCGTGTCCCCGAAAAATCATTTTTTTGAATGAAATTGAAAGGTTACTTGGTTTTTATTTTTGTTCTCTCAATTTGTTTATTATAGTTCTTTCTCTATTTCAAAGTTAAATCATTATTTTATTTAAATCCAATATTAATTATTGTTTATGTTACGTCATATTATTATATAGTACACCTTGGTGTTTACATGACTATTAATGATTTTTCTAATGGTTTTATTAACATAAGACATAATTAATATATATTGATAGTTTGGGATGAATTGAAATCTTCACAAGTTTGAGAACCAGTTTAAAAAGAGGATGAAACTAAAATGTTCAAAAATCAGGGATCAATTTAGAACAAACAACATAATTAATGATGAAATCGAAACTTGTGATGCAATTAACACATATTTAAATACCTAAAGAACTATAATGTACCATAACCAACCCTTGATTCGGGCCAGTTTTGACATCTTATACCAATGTTATCAACACATTTTTTTATAATTTTAAACCCACCTTCAAATTTAGACCATCGATAATTAATTTATTAGTGAATTTATTTTACGAATTTTTTTAATAATTTTAAAGTGCGTACAAAGTAAAATCTATTCGTACTTTTTATTAACTATATGATAAAGCTTGGACAATTTGCAGAAAACTATAAACAAAGCTGGGTTCTATTTCACGGACACTTTGATGACGATGATATTCAACTGTAGTACGTCAAGTTTTATGTTACGCCCACTCTCTAGTTACCCTATTTTGGTATGTAAATACAATAGTATTTTTGCGTAATTAGTATTGTTTTTGAAAAATACGATGAAAAAGTACGGTAAAAAAGTATTTTGTAAGAGAAAAAGTTTGATACACAGTCCGTGTAAATAAACGTTTACACGTATTTTTTAAATTTAGGGCTTAAGGGTTTAGTTTAGGGTTAAAAGTTTAGGGGTTTAAATTGTAAGGGTTAACATTTAAGATTAGGGTTTAGGGTTTAGGATTTAAGGTTTAGGGTTTAGAGTTAGGAATTTAGAATTTGTATCTTATAAGGTAAAAACACAGGCTTATGTAAAGTTAGTTTTACACAGCCTGTGTATCAAAATTTTATCATTTTTGTAAGTGTTTTTTGTATTTTTGGTTTGAGATAAAAATATTTAATATTGTAGTTAAAAAGTGTTTTTGTGTAGATAAATAACCATTTTAGATATGGTGTTGTAAGTTAAATATAAATAAATGATATTTAAATTCTTTAATGTTATAAATATCAATTTAAATTATGATAAAAAAATATTTTTAATAATAAATAAGTAATTTTTATTTAAAAAATTGACCAAAAAATATATAAAATATTTAAACTAATAAATAATTTAATAATAATATAATTATGTTTTCGGTAAAAAAAATAAAAGTTTATAAATTATAAAATAAATACATAGCAAATGAAGGTTAAAATTGTAATTTGACTTTTAAAAACACTTTTTCAACTACAAAAACTAAAAATCTCTTATGCCTCCAAAAATAATTTTTTAATCCAAAAGTACTTTTTTAAAGCAATGGTGAGCATGCAATTAGAACTGGTAAGTGCACGATTATAAGTTCTAGGTTAATTATAAAATTAACTCCGCTCCTTAATTAAACCAATCACGAATTTTTATTTTTGTAATTTTTTATTGCAGCAAATAGAACATTTTTCATTAATTGGGATAGAATTTTTATTTGGCATAAATAATGCCAAATAAAATAGTCCCATTGAATTGTTTTAGAATGTGTTACAATTAAAACAGAAAATGGTAAACTTTCTTTGTATTTGATTTCCTTTTACACATGATTTATCATTTTCTTTTTGGTACACATTTCAGAAGAAAAGAAAAGACTATTGCTAAATGTTTTCGTTCATTTATCATTGCACTAATAAGTAATTAACGTCTCAAAACTCAAGAATTTAATTAAGTGTAAATAGTTATTTAAGATGAAAACAGCAACTACTCGTTATAAATCCAATTAAATACAAAAACTATTTTTTATTAAAACGAATAAAATAATTATTAAATTTAACATTTATTTTAAATTGTCTAAAATAATATAAAAGATTAAAATAATAAAATAAATAGGGATAATTTCACATTTGTTATTTGCACTTTGACAAAACGTTTAATGTGATACTTGTACTTTTAAATTGTTCAATATAGAATATATATTTAACAAAATGCCCTATATGGTATGTGAATTATCATTCCATGTATTATTAGGGTACTTGGGTTAACATCTCTAGTGGCAAATCAACCAATGAAATTTCAACATGAGAAATCTTTTCTAGTAAATCCATGTGGATATAATAATATTACGTGAAAATATAAGTAAAATAAAAAGGATTTTTTTTTGCAAATTCGACATTTTTTAAAGTACAAGTATCATATTGGATATTTCAAAAGCACGGGTACTAAATTGGATTTTTTTATCAAAGTAAAAGTGTCATATTGGACATTATATATTTATTTAACTTGAGTCTTTATAAATTATGCGGGTGTGTCAACTCACTTTTAGATTTCATTTCTTTTTTTCTTTGGAAACAAAAAATTGGTTGATCTTCCACATTTAAAAGTAGCAATTTCAGATCAAAATCTATAGAGTATGTAGTTAAAATTTTCAGTTGACATTTTTTCCTTCTCTTAGATTGTAGGTTCAAGATCCAGCAAGAACAAAATTTCTCTTCCCCTTTTCTAAGTAAAAATTATTCAAAAAAATAAAATTAGCAATTTCAAATATTTTCAAATGGTCATAATAAGAAAGAGAATGTTATTATACTTAGGAGACTCATATTTGAGCAGTTCATCGGTAAAATATGTGTTATTAAAAAATTAAAAAATAAACAAATAATATCATGAGATAACACCAGACATTACAAAATAAGTAGAGATTTTGGGTTTTTTTGCACAGATAATGTTGTGAGATTTTTTATTTTATGAAATGAGGCGGTTGTTTTTTTTTCTCGTGAACTAGAGATGATAGAATAGTAAATTAGAAGTCGCCTAAAAAGTCTGGCGACTTCGGGCAAAATATTTTCAGATTCTTTTATCATTGTTCAAATATCTCTAGTTGATGAAATAAAAAAACACTCATCATATTTCATACAATAAAAAATTCAACAACATTATCTTGGGAATATTGTCTACCAATTTTATTAAAAAATAAAATCAATAGTATGTTTTAAATAAGATTATCAATAATTACAGAACCTATTAATGGAAAATAATAATTTTAAATAATATTTAATTAATTAAATTTATAATATAGATGTTTAAAAATTTATTATATTTAAAGTTTAGTCAGGGATGGTCATTTGACCAAAATTTGATGGGTTCCGACCTGATTTTATAGGGTCATGTTTTTTTTTTTAAAAATGAGTTTGAGTCGAGTTTTTTTGAGGATGAGATAGGGCCATGTTTGGATTCGGAGTTAGGGTGAAAAATACTCGATCCAAAATAATAGTTTAATTTTATTCTAAATATTTAGGTATAATTGTTGTATGCCCCTCTATTTATATTTTTTCCAACTATTTCCCTATTTTGTCTAATAAAAATTGAATAATTATTATAATGCTCATTTTCTATTTGTATTTTTTCAATTAACTCCTTATTTTATCGAATAAAAATGAAAAAAATTGTACAAATTTCAGGTTCAGGCCAGGTCAGGTCAAGTTCATATTTTAACTCTAAAATTTAAATCGGGTCTAGATCGAGAAGATGTATTATATTTTCGAGTCGGATACAGGTTGGCCAAAACCCGACCCATAACCATCCCTAAGTTTAATTGTATAATTAATAACTAACTTCGACCTCAATTGGTTAGTAAATAAATACGGAAACTTTTACTAGATATTTTATTTTACACTACAGTGTATGTATATATTTAATTTTTATGATACTTTTTGCACCCTTTCTCTTTAACAACTCTACGTCGTTAGTAAGTTTCTTTAAATTTTTTGCGTTAGCCGGCGATCGGCAATCACTTAGCTATTGGTTGTCGATAGCCGGTGTTTATTATTATTTTTTTAATAAAAATATTTGCTTTTATGGCACGTATTTTCTCTGTCCTTGTGACACGCGTTTTCTTCTGTTATTGTGACATATTTTCTTTGTTTTTGTGGTTTTGTTTCATATGTCCTTGTGGCATGATTCAGCATACCCTAGCGGTCGATCGTTGCTCGCATAGTGTTTTTAATCGGCGCTAGTTCTTGATAATGATTTTGTCGGTGGGCACGCAAAGTTAGATCCCCACTCGGTTGATGATTGTTTGCATATGTAATTAGTCTTGGGTAGCGGAACGTTCTGCCTGATAATTTGGATCAATCACCACTCCTTTTTCATCAGTTACGAGTCTCGATTAGATAGAGACAAAGAGATTTAAGAAGCTTCTGAATTTTGATGGTATGCTTATTTCCATAGAAGTTTTTCACTTTTCTTTGTTTTTGGGTTGTAAGAAATTTGGGTAGATTAGTCTCATTATTTTCCTTCCTGGATGCGTTGTGATTGTGACATTTTCTATGGTTATAATAAAAATTCAGTGGTCATATTCAAAAAAATAAATACGGAAACTTTTAATATTACATAATAAACATATAGTAATTATCATAATTTTACCTAGAGAAGAGAGTGAGGAGGACTCTAGGGGAAGGAATGAGCGCTCCTAGTGGGTCTAGAACCCATGACCTATAAGAACATGAGAAAATAAAAATAAGCAGTTTGATCAACCGGCTAAGTATACTTGCTATCATAATTTTAAACTTAAGCATACATATATTTATTAATTTTAATATTGATTTCATTTAGTTAATATATGAATACAATAACATTATGCATTCATCCAATTGTACAATTCTTAACTAGATTTAATTTTCAATTAGGGAAGGCAAGGGGTATGCAAAAATATTCGATCCAATACGAAAATTTATATATCTGATTCGTTTTTTTATTTTTGGATCAGATATAGATCGCAATATTTCAAGTTTCGGATTATCTGAAAATTTGAAATATCCAAAAATTCAAAATTATATGGATGTGAATTTTGTTATTTTTAGCAATTTGATGCTTATTATATCCGAAAATTCAAAAATCCGAAATTTCCATAAATATGAATCTTGCTATATTTGACAATTTGTTGCTTGTTACATTCGAAAATCTGAAATTTCCATTGATACAACCGCCAAATCTGAAACATAATTAAACCAAATTATATATATGAATATTTGGATATCTAAATATCCGGATATCTGATCTTTCAGATCGGGCATATTGTTATTTTATCGATCCAAAATCCCGGATATCTGATTTTCTGGATTAGATCTGATATCCGAAAATGCACACCCCACCCCTAGTCATGGAATGAGTAAAGTTGGTTTGAACAAAGTAACTTTCAAGTTTCAAAACAGTCAAAAAGAGTCTAACATCTTTGAAATTGCTCAAATAAAAGCTCTATCTTTTGAAAACGTTTTCAAATAAGGGCTCTCGTTTGAGCAAATTCGAAAAATGTTGGGTCCTTAATCGATTTCAAATTGAGTAGACTTGAAAAAGTTAGATCCTTATTTGATTGTTTTAAAAGGTTATACTCTTCTACGAGTAACCCTAAAAAATTAAACCCTTATTTGAGTATTTAACCTAATTTTAATATTATCGCATCATAAAATACTATTTTATTTTAACTTAAAAGGTCTCTGTTTTGAGGTTATGGAGAAGAGAAATTTTGAATCATATTAGGAACCAAGTCTATGTTTTGTAATTAATAATGGAGACATATGTCATGCTAAAAGAAATTAGTTTGGTACTACATTGGTGAGACTTATAGGTAAATTCAGGCAACAAAAACATCATCTCTAAATGTCAACAACAATTTCCCATTTCTCTACACCTTAACATTTTTTATTACAAGGTGGCAAGTGGAAAGTTGAGATTCATGGCGTGCATGTCCAAACCTCCCCTCTATTTACCTCATAGAAACAACATAAGTCTTATGATTTAGGTGATCCGCCGGTGCCTTTTGAATATGATAAGATCATATATTGACATTTATACAACTTTATTCATATGATGACACTTTGCAGTTTTAAATTAAAAATAGTTAGTAAATTTGTTAATTTGATATAATGAAGTTTTCAGGGTTGATTTAATTTTTTAGTCTTAAAACTAAATAAGTCTTTAATTTTTTTTTAAAAAATAATCAATTAAGCTCTTCTGTCACGTTATCATTTACGCATTAACCATTATTTGTGTATACATTGCAGACAAAGCTATTTAAATGTAGGTCTTCTAAAAACATTATTATCTATTGGGACCACTCTTACGCTTTATTTGGTATGAAGGATGGGAAAGAGGAAGGGTGAAAAATTAGTTAATCAAATGTTAAAGTTCAAAGTAAGAGAATAGTTATTAATCTTAACCATTTGATTAACTAATTTTCCATCATTTATTTTTTACATCCTCGTATCAAGCAAGGCCTTAAATTCTGTAATCTTTATAAATATAAGACATAAAGCCAAAAAATGCGTGTGATATTTGACTAAATAATTACTTTAGCTCATGTTATTTTTGAAGCAATTTAACCCTCAATGGCCCTTCTATAGATGAAAACTATTAGCCATGTAATAGTAGATGGCTTAAAATAACGTGGCAAACCTACATAACAGTGCAAGCTAATATGACAGTGTCATATGGACAAAAGTGTTAACTTGAAAGAATATTACACCAATCAAAAAATAATTTTATAAAATTATATAAAATGTAAAACTATTTTTTCTACTGACGTGTCATTTGTCAAGTCATTTCAAATTGTTTATCATTGGTTGACTAACCAATTTTAATTACATATGGGCCATTTCGACTCAAAATAAAATATTAAGAGTTAAATTGCTTCAAAAAAACAATACAAGCCAAAGTGATTATTTAGTTAAACATTATAGGCATTTTTTCCCATTAGGTCTAAATTTAATCGGTATAAAGAGAAGAAATCTAATTAATTAAAGCTTCAAGTCTTTTGTTAGGGAAGCTAACATTGCTACCTTATCTTTGCACATCTTTCAACGTACACTCACTAACCATGGAAGACTTTTTTTACAAACCATGAAAGACTTTTTGTGACTACCAAACGAAAACATTCAGGTCCAAAGATAGAGAAATGTTGTGATAAAGAATTCTAAAATTACTTGTATAATTTCCCTTCATAACATATATAGGAATGATTTTTTTGTTATCTTTCTGATTTTTAGGGTTTTATCCTGAATAATCTAAATCGATTTGTGTCGCACATATTTAGTTTTGACAGATGAGTCTTCCAGCAAAATTTTTCAGCGTATACAAAACTTCAAATTCGATACATACTTAAGAAATATTAAATTACTTATTACTTGCACCAATCCGTTGGTAGGGATGAGTAATCCAAATCGATCCGTGTCGCACACATCTAGTTTTGATGGGTGAGTTTTTCAAAAAGAATTTTTTACGTATATAAGACCTCGAACTCAAAACTTGTATAAGCGATATCAAACTGCTTACTATTTACACCAACTCGTTGGTAGAAATAGCCATTTTTTAATAAACGGTGCCGACTGTCAAACCCCAAAGTCAAAAAAATTGATCAAATGCATTTGCTATTGAAGTGGCTTAAGAGCAGCAGTGGTGGGTGTTTTAAGCTAAGTTTACCAAAAATTTTGGGTACTGACAAATATATGCCAAATGGCTGCCATTCTTGCCTGCTTTGGTCATTATGGTTCAAAATGTAGACTAATCCATGCCTCCCCCAAGTCATATTTTCAAATTAAACCAACTGATCATGATTGTGACACGTCTTGTTGTTTTATCATGTTGCAATAATTTAACAACTGGTTGGATTCTAACCACTAACCAGTGGGAGTTATTAAGCAATTGATACGGAGATTAACGTGTGCATGTTTAAGTAATACAATTTGAGCAATCCATCTGACAAACCTTGTTGTGTATTGTTAGCCCATAAAGCAGCATGGTTCATGTCCTTAATATGTAGATTCTATGAATTTATGTGTCAATGACAAAACAGATATGGAGCATGGCATCCTTTTTGAATGATGTCAGAAGAATAAGAAATTCATGTCATATTAACCTAAATTCTAATGGATAGTTGGTTTGAATTCTAGTAGAATTTTATTGGCTAGATATTATTTGATAATTAAGGGTGTAGTGATTATAATTATTAGGAATTAATTTTCTAAACATGTTTAACTAGCGGTATGTAACTACATCTTAATTTTTATGTCGTACAATTGTAATTACACAGTTACATAAGTTTAAATTATAAAATGTATAAAAATATAACTTAAATCTTAAAAGGGAAAGAATTTTGATACACAAGTCGTGTAAAGTTTACACGTGCCTTTTAGTTTTAGGGGTTAGAGTTTAAAGTTTAGGGGTTTAGGTTGTAAGGTTTAAATTTTATGGTATATAATTTAAAATTTATGGTTTATTTTTTAGGGTTAAAGTTAAAATTTTAATTTTACTCAGCTTGTATATCAAAATTTTACTCGTCCTAAAACATTCTCTAAATATGCATTGTCGATATTTTCTCTATTTATCTTACGAAATCACGACACTGAAAATTCAATAAAAAAATGATTTCAAATAATATCTTTGTAAAGCTAAACGCACATTAACGATTACAAAATAGGCTCAACGTTTACGCCATATCTTATAATAATAATAATTAATCAAATCATTTGTAAACAAATGTTAATTACTATTAAAATATTAATAGTTGTTTGGTTGCAATTTTATATATTTTTCTTATATGATTGTCTTTTATTCTTAGTTGTTAGTTTATGCGCTTTGGTGGTTTTAGAAAAAAAAATGTCAGGTTAACTACTATAATTTTTATAGACTATTGTAGCTTTGTTGTATTTTTTTATTCAAAAAAATAACTACTATTAATCTATTATCAGTTAAAAATATCAAATAAAAATTAAATTTGCTTTTAATTTGTTCCATTTTTGTCTATACTTATTCATTTTTTATCCTTTTTTTTTTGTCTACGGTAGTCTTGAAACTTAAAAATATAATTTGATCTTTAATTTTTTTTTAAAAGGAGAATGCGATTTTATTTTGGATAATCTAAACTTAGATATGTGCCTCAATAAAAAAATCTCTTTATACCTAAATGGAGGAAAAAGAGTACAACATATCTAAGTAGAATACATTGTTCGCAGCAATACATATACCAATGCTGAAAACAATCAGACACCACTTTCAATAACATGAGAAATACCCAAGCTACTGTAATTTGCTTTCTACCATGAGACTTACAACACTTGTGGTCCTGAGTAACCGAAGCCATTACCGAGAGAAGGGGGCCATCATCCTTGCTTGAACACAACTAATGCATTGGCACGAGATATGCCTCGTTTTGCTAGATTATCAGCCATAACGTTGACCTCTCTGGGGATTAAACATATTTGCCACTGCAAACTTGCGCCTGAAAGTAATATATTCTGAACAATTTCTTTGAACGCCAAAGGGGATGCCTGAACATTGTTGATCCAGTGAGCTATATTGCTGCTATCACACTCTATGATAAGGTAATGCGATTTGGACCACGTGGAATTTTTGAACAAGATGACTGCTTCTTTGATTGCTAATAACTCCGCCGTTAGAACGTCAACTATTCCAACACTCTTCGAGAAATAGAAACATATCTTGCCCTCGTGATTTCTCAAAACTCCCCCTATGCCCGCAGCTCCGAAGCTGCCAGAGACAGCTGCGTCTGTTGAATTTTAGGGTTCCACATTTGGGAGGAGACCAGCCACTTCGACAAGGCTTGAGAGAAGCAAGAGACACATAACGTGACATTTGAGATTTTTCATGTTATCACCTAATTTATTTATTTTTTGAATAGATGTTATCACCTTATATATATATATTATTTTTTTTAAAAAATAAAGTGATGATAATATGGAATAATCTCAGTGTCACGTCATCCACCTCAACAGAAACCAAGTTAAAGGACCAAATTGGGAAACATTTACAAGTTTCGAGACTAATGCAGAACAAAAATAAATTCAGGGATCAAATTGACAAATTGTCATTTTGGTTGGGAACCACCCAGTTATTCATTTTTTTCTTGGGCTATATAGACTTGGGTTCTGAAAAATCTCAGAATTGGCAAGCTCTGACCCAATATGCTCGGCTTGTCTGGTTTGGTCCACCCCACGTCATAATGTGTTGGTTTTTTTATAGTCTTTGGTTTTTTATATACATTTTAATGATTTTAAGATGTTATATATTTTTAGTATAAAATAATTTAAATTAAAATATTTTTCATATTATGTCGTACATTGTGTTTTTTATAGTCTTTGGTTTTTTATATACATTTTAATGATTTTAAGATGTTATATATTTTTAGTATAAAATAATTTAAATTAAAATATTTTTCATATTATGTCGTACATTGTGTTTTTATAGTCTTTGGTTTTTTATATACATTTTAATGATTTTAAGATGTTATATATTTTTAATATAAAATAATTTAAATTAAAATATTTTTTCATATTATATTGTACATTGTGTAGTATTTTAATGACATAATGTTAAAAAATGTCCCAAATGTTTTTATAGTTATTTTGGTCTTTTTTAAGCATTTTAACAATCAACGTTTCATTTTTGGTAGTACACTAATAATAAATAGTTTGAAATGATTTAATAGAATGATACGTAAACGGGAAAACGACTTTATATTTTATATAATTTTATAAAATTATTTTTTGAATAATGTGTCACTTTGTCAAGTCAACGACTTTGTTTATATAACACTATTATTTTAGTATGTACTTTCATGTAAATTTGTCACGTCATTTCAAATCGTTTATCGTTAGTTGACTAACACTTTTTATCTACAGAGAGATTATTTTTGCCTAAAATAAAACGTTGAGAGTTAAAGTGCTTCATAGAAAGAATATAAACCAAAGTGATAATTTATTTAAACATTAAGAGTAATTTTTGGTATTATGTCTGTTTTAATTATTTGATTATATCATATTTGTAGTATAAAGTTCAAAGAAATGTTAAATTGTAGTAATACCTTCTATAAAGTACCCCAAAAAAACTTGGCACGATTGTGTCATTTGTTATTTGCACTTCTAAAATTGCTGGGACTCTTATTTTTTTCTTAAAAGTGACTATTGTAACTTTCTAGACTCGGCTATGCAACACATCCAAATCTAAGATGTCACATTAAGGTCACCGAAGCGACCCACATTAAAAATTTCAAGTAAAACAAATTGTCAAGCCATTTAAAAAAACATAAATCAAATTTTGAATTAAAATATAATTTCAAAAATCATTCAGACAATGGAACAGAAACTATGACACAAGTTACTAATACAAGTTTCAGACTCAAATATGAAACAAGACGTGACATGCATGCCCCATAATTACATAGGTACCGTACTCTGCAAGCAAACCTGGAGGAACTCTCGTACCGAATGATAACTGCAATGTGTTCGATCTTTTAACTTGCGATGGTAAAAATAGTATGAGCTTGGAAAAAGCTCGGTAATACAAAACTACCAAAATATGTTAAAGGCAACATGCAGGTATAAGGCAAGGCATAAAGGTGTCATGAAGTTCCGAGCAACTAAAGATTTTTATTATGATTTGATATTTCAATGAAGTGTTATCTTTGAACATAATAGAAATATTCTTTATTCAATCGCTGAGTATTAGGCGCGAAACACATAGATCGTATAATCAGAGGGGAGATAGTTCACGGAAGTTGAACCATAGAGTTTAGTGTGTTTTAATAAATGCAGATTGGGAGTATACTGAGAGTTTTAGACTTTGGTAAATTTATCCAGTAGGGTGGATTTCAGAAGAGGACAAAAAGTTTTATTTTTAATTTCCTAACTACCCTTCAACCGTACGCCATTATGCAGTATCTCATAGTTATATCCAAAAAGACTTACCCTAGGTCCCCTTTAGGTGTAGGAGCTTACAGAAAGGCTTACCTTAGGCCTATTGGGCGTAGGAGCTTAGGTCCAGAAGGACTTACCAGCGCTGAGCCTATAGATCTTTAATCATATCCAAATAATATACCCAGATAAAATCAGTTTATATCAATGTGTAGTGTTGTTAGAATTCAGATGGCGGGCATGTAATTATCTCAATAAAACATAAATTAGATATCTCAAGTTCAGATCAGACATAGGGCATACTTTCAAACGTATTACGTAGTCATGCTTTCAAAACAAAAAGTGGCCATACATTCGAAACAGAAAAATGGTCATGCTTTCAAAACAGAGAATATTCCATAATATATTCAGAGAAACATTTCGATAGTTCGTGTAAAACAGTAATATAGCACACATGGAACACATTATATGGTCCAATTTATCACTCAAGGGTTTTTGCTAATTACAAAAAGGAGACTTTGACCTATAGTCCATTCTAGATTGGTTTTAAAATCCAGAATCATATTCGAAGGAATCTAATAATTATTAACTTCATCCAAGTATTCATGAATTATACCTCAGGATCAATCAAAATTTCCGTTATATCATGACCATGCGTGAATCTAGATATATTAGGATAGATTTTGGGAAGTCGGATAGATCATGATCAATCAAGATTCTGAATTTATCAGAAGAGTTCCAGTTAATTTTGCTTATAAGGGCATTTTGGACATTTTAACTCTCAAGGCTTATTCGTAAATTAACCCCGATAAGGTAAGTCAGAGATTTGCAGTACTAAAGATTTTTTACGGCTTGCTAGGCTTTCAAGTCTATTCCATTAACCACGTCTCATCAATGCATATCTTTTCGAGCATTAGAATAGGTTCACCTCACACGTGTTCAATATTTAATTCTAGCTGCGTGGTATAGTTGAACATGTCACCTTCCCAAATTATCTAAGAATGAACCTCAAATTGTTAATCAAGTATTCATGTAATATTCTTTTATTATTGTAACAATATTAAGAATGTCTAATTTACATAAGTCATGCTTCAGACCCATAGGGGTATTACAGTCATTTGTGGTCTATAAGAAATTTTAGGATTTTCCACCCTTCCACTTGTCCCATATTAGGTAGGTATTTCAATCATTTAAGTACCTGATTGTGTTTCAATCATTCAGGTACTTTCGGTACATCCAAACAATTCGTTCATTACAGAACTCGAGGATTTGCCCATCATTCATGTTAATTTGGAAATTTCGGTGCCTGAGAATACTTTAGTGTTTTTGGTTATTACGATCGTTCCAATCAATTCAACCTTATCCATACTTCTAATCCTCTATAATCATTTCAAACAATTCAGTATTTTTCGCCACTTGATTAATTCAGACTCACAGATAGTCTGAGATTTTTAGATGAATCCAAGTACTTTATAATCATCTTCGAAGATTTATTCAGGATTCAAGAAAATTCAAGTACTTTATAATCTCAAAGGTTTAAGTCATGTTACCACAACTATCCAAGTAGTCCGAGATTTTTAGATGAATCGGTTGCTTTACCAGATCAAATGTAAAATTCTAGATCGTGTTCATTTTTAGGGGTATTTTAGTCATCCATATACCTCAAGGGTATTTCAGTCATTTCTTACCTTAGTATTTCAAAAGTTAGATCATTGACAGACATAACCAGATTTAAATTATAACAGTCTTATCAATTATACTTGGATCTCATAAGTTCTTACAAGTCACATATCTTCCTAACCGAGCATTTTAGTCTTATCTGGTTTATTATCCTATCTCTATGATCAATTAGACATTTACAGAATTAATCATATGATTAACCATGATCATGCAAGCATTTACATGATACTACATATATTTCTTAAAGCATGCAAAATGTAGTAATGTATTACCTCAGCTCCGAGCTACAACGGTCGATCCATGATACTCTATTTGATCATACTTGAACCCGAATTCGACGTCCTCAACATCTAAGGTACGCAGATTTGTGAAAACCTTCAATTAAACAAGATCCATAAGCAAACCTTAGCTCGATCAGATGACTCTTAAATTGAAAAACTAAACACATGTATTCTCGAGTTCCAAGTCAGATTCAGAGGACTCCGAATTAAAATTTTGCGAAATAGACTTCAAAAATTGGCTCAAAACGTCAAAATACATAAAATAAGGGTTTTCAGAAAATTTGACTTTTTGGTCAAAGTCAAAGCTAACATTCAATGCTGATGTCCCCAGTCAACTGGTTTGATTGAAGCGGGTTGATTCGAACGAGTTGACTCGGGCGGGCTGAACCAAACAGATTCAGGTCGAACGGGTCAGTTCAAATCGGTCAGGTCAGTTCGGGTCAGACAGGTCGGACATTACAAATTTGGGCTTGGATACTGATCGGTTTGGCCGGTTCAGGTCGGCTCAGACCTTTGGGCCTAATTCTTGAACTGATCTACTTACCCCAGATCTCAGGTCACCAGACGATCACCGGAAAAGTCGTCAAAAGCCCTAGATGCATAGATTCTGCCGAAAAATAGAAGCTCGTCATCTTAACAATCCAACCTACCCGACAACAACACAAAATAAGTTGGAATACTCACTGGATCTTACCCAAACCAAAGCAAAACGGTCGACATACGCGCTGCTCTGATGAGGCCTTTACCGGTGTCAGAGCGACGATCGGCCAGAGAGGTTTTGATCTCCTCAATACGCCGAGCACGCTGGTGAAGTCAGTGCGACCAACGGAGGCCAAGATCGGCCAGAATTGGAGTTGGAAACTTAAAGGCTCCGACGAAGCTTCGAACAAATCTCTACGGTAAACGGCAGCCGCTAGCCATGAGTGGAGAACAAGGTTGAGGTTGGCATGGAGCTGCGGTTCTGCTAGTGAGGGCAGTGGCAGCCACGACAGCACGGTGGGTGAGATCGAAGAAGGCTGGATGTGGGATGGTGAGAGGATGGGTGAAAGCATTTTGGTTAATTCGAATGGGGAGAGGATTCCGGTAGGTGAAGAGTGAGATTAACATTTAATACCAACATGACCGAACCATAATAGGTTAAATATAAACCTTGTAAACTTAAACAAATAATGGCTTTAGCTCAGATGGGTGTGCCTCCCACTTCCCATGCCATAGGGAATGGGTTCGAGACCTCATGGTTGCAAACCTTTTTTTGTACTTAGCTTCAGAGTGTTATAATTACATGCTATATTCAATCCTAAAACTCTTTAAATATATGACAAAAATCGGAATAAAACACACCAACTAAGATTTCAAAGTACAAATTCTCAAACCTTGCTTCTACAGTTCCTTTTCACATATATTTAAAGTCAACTACGAGTATAATAACAAGAGTAATTCATTGAAAAAACAAACAAACAAACCTGAATTTACTTACCTGAGCTCTCAACCTCGAGAGTAAGAGGTGGCAAACGGATCATTCGGATTGAATTCAGTTCGGATCATTTCGGTTCGGGTTAGGTTTAGTTTTGACTACATTCGGTTTTGGTTTGGTTCGGTTTTAATTCTGGTCTATTGATATTCAGGCTGGGTATGAGTCTAGATTAGGTCACATCAGTTCGGTTGATTTTTGGGTCAGGAATTTTCGAGTCTATTGATTTTGGGTCGGGTCAAGATCGGTTCAATAGGAGATCAATATGTTTTAGTCTAGTTTTCAAGCCAGATCAGTATTTTAAACCCATATATGGCTTTATAAAGCCAATATATTTGACTTTTTGGTGAGTTGTACTACGATTCACATCAAATCTTTCATTATTTCTTTTAATATCTTTTCTTTATTTCGGGTTGCTTTATTTTGGGTTACTTTTAGTTTGGATAAAATCGGTTTGAGTCCATTCGGTTTGGTTAAAAATTGATTCGGGTTCGTTATGTTCGATTGAAAAATCTGATCGGGTGCATATCGGTTCAACAAAAAACTGAGTCTGTTTCAATTCAATTCGGTTTGTTTTGGGTTTCGAATCAAGTTCGGATTATTCTGTTCGAGTCGCTATCGGGTCTTAGATCGGGTAAAATCGGTTCAAGTCTCGGGTCTTGGGTCAGTTGGCAACCTCTGAGTATAACGCACACGATAGTGTCGAAAACATGTGTTAGCATGATTACAAGCTTTAGTCAAAAAGGCTCGTTCCTGAGGGTGGGCCATAAAGGTGACGGTTCAAGGCTCTCTGCTTGCTCAGGGTCCACTATCTATAATTAAAGTGGTCCAATTTTAATGATAGTTTAAGTTTTTTTTGTATTTATCATTATGGTTAAATTTTTTTAATGTTTGCTAATGAGGGTCTACTCATAAAATATTTTTTTTCTAATACTTGTTATTGGGGGTATAGTTTTTTCAATAATTGTTATTAGAGGTTTAGCTTTTTTCAATACTTGTTATTAGGATTTCAAATTTTCTTAATATTTGTTATTAGTTACATACTCTTAAAATCTAATATTTTTCCAATACTTATTATTAGAGCCCAGTTCTTTTCTAATTATTAGGTGTCTACTCTTAAAATCAATTTTTGTCAATACTTGTTATTAGAGGCCTAATTTTTAAATACACCCTTAGGCCACCAAAAGTTCATAAACGAGCCTGGTCAAACCGAATGATGATGTGCAACTGAAAAGATATTGGTTTTTCAAGTGCTTATATATGGCATTTTCATATATACTCTTTGAGCAGTGACGGAGCTAGCATCAAACATTGGGAGTTATACTTGGGTCATTCAATTTTGTGTAAGGTTAAGGTTACATTTAAGTCACCCTTCATATTAAAAAAATATATATCAATTTATGTATTAGATTAATTAATAATTTCAAATAAAGTATTGTAGCGTTATCAAGGGTATATAAGTGATTTGGAATAAAAATGATGAAATTGATGTATTTTTTAAATATGAAGGGTGGCTCAAATGTAACATTACCCATAATTGAGTTACATATGTAGTTTACCTTATAATTTACTACCCATTATTTTAATATAGATAATATATTTTAATTTTTTCATGATAAAACAAGTTATTGAATTGATTCTATTTGGACTTAATTAAAAAAAGTTTAAATTGTTAACTTGATTCATGAATATTTTTTTCCATGTAAAGTCATATTAAGATTAAAGTTTACAAGTCGATATGGTCTTAACTACAATAATAAAGTTGAGAAATTAGAATTTTGAATATTCTCATTTGAATCCTACCGTAACCATAAATAAATACTATGCTTATATTCTCCGTCTAACTTTATAATCAACATCTAATAAATGAAGGATGGGATTATTGATCCCTTGAATAGCAATTCCCCGTTTTTTGGAAAGAGAGAAGTGTAAATGGAAGCCTTCAAAACTCTATTCCCGCAGAACAATAGCATCAAAAATTCTCTTCCACCTTTCTTTGTCTGGTTTAGCTTTGGTTCTTTAAAACATGTCTTTTACTCTTACGTGGTTAAAGGTTCTGTCTTTTGTTTCTTAGTGTAAGTCCCCAAGGAAGGTATGTGTAGATCAAGACTTTTTGAGCTGTTTGTTGGGTCTTTGTTTTTCCTTGCCCCTTGGTATTTATGGCCTCATCCTCACAGTCTCATCATCCTATCCCAGATAAGGAATAGTCTAAAATTCCACCTACCCCTCGACTTAAATGATGACGATGAAGTTAATATGGCTATTAAGAACCATGCCTTGGTAGGTAAGATCCTATCGAATAGGCTGGCCAAGCCTAACACAGTCCAAGCTATCTTGAGTAAGGCTTGGAAATGCTACGAGCTGGAATGCCATGATTTGGAAAAGAACATGTTTATTTTTGTATTCCCAATGGTCGGCGATAAGCTTTGAGTGCTTGGATAACGTCCCTGGGTGGTCCATGGTTGTTTCCTTATCCTAGAAGAATGGCACTATGAAGCAGCATTTGAGGAGATAGACTTCTCCATCGATGAATTTTGGGTGCAGTTTCATAACTTGCCTTTGGCCCTTATAACAAAGGAGAACAAGGTGAAGATTGGGAATCTCTTCCCTAAATTCTTCAGTTCTAACTTGGATTAAGAAATTAAAGTCAAGTGGGATGGCCAACTGAATATTAAGGTAGCTATTCGCGTTGAGGATCCACTAAAAACAGGTTTCCTTTTAAATCAAAAATAGTTTCACCCCATTGACGTTACCTTCAAGTACGATAGGCTGTCGGAGTTCTGCTACACTTGTGGGAGATTCGGACACGGCGAGAAGGAGTGCTGGTTCAACTATTATAAGTTCAAACGAGCTAGCAACTATGGTCTTTGGTTCCGTGCTTTACCATCATGGAAAAAATTCATTGGGTAAACAAGGCCGATGATGGTCACCTGGAAAAAAAGCAACATTTACCTCTGGTTCCCTTGTCGAAAACAAGGGATAGGGACAAAAATTCGTTGTTTACAAAGCTGGGCCAGATTCTAAGGAACCCTCATCTCGAGAGTACGAGGAACTTTAAGTTAATATCGAATTTGTGTTTGGGTGACGCGACTCCCAAGCTTGTTTTTGCTAGTAAGTTTAGCATTGCTCTACCCAAGGATAATGTTATCTCGGTTATGTCGCTTCAAGGGGAGGTATTTGGTTTGGTTGGAACTGGCTATAGTATGCTTAATGACTCTGGTTCCAACAATTTGCACGATGGACCTTTTAAGGATCCTGGACTCTCTAATGATCTATGGGGTAACATGCTCGCTGAGGGCTTGGAATTGTTGTCACTGAATTTTCACCTAGCTTGTTTTACTTTCATTGCATTAACTATGTCATTTCCGGTTTAATAGTATTATATTACATTGTTAGTGTTACAACATAGTGAGTATAAGTGCCATATATTAGTGTTATAAAATATTAATGTAGTAATTAGTATTAGAATTATCTAGGTGTCATATAATATTGTTAATATACTTAGTGTATTATAATTAGTATAATTGTTATACGTATTATTGTCATAGTTATATACATTTGTTGTTAGTTAGGAGTTAATATAGTAGTTAAATATTAAAACCCAAAACATAAAATATACAGCCCAATTGTAATTTAAAAATGAATAGAAGATCCATTAGATATAATTTAGAGTCCATTAAATAAATTACATGCCCAAATGCATAATAAAGGCCTGCTGGCTCGTTTATAACAAAACCATAATCCCCTTTTGTTTCTTTGTTGCGCAGCCAAAAGGAGGCCGTTGGATCAACCTATGATCCAACGGCACAGATCGCGTCGACTGGTGATAATATAGCACCGCACAGTTCACAACCGTTAGATTAAGACATGATCTAACGGCCCATGTTGCTCTAGAGCAAGGCACGTGGATCATTACTCGTGCGTGACAACCACACGCGCGACGTTTCGACTTCAATCGGCCGTTTCATCTTTTTTGATGCTCCACTCGCTTCGATTGCTTCTCACTGGCGTCGTTCGAGTCATAGGAAATATGTAAACAAAGAAACAAGAGGGTTAAGTCCCTAAATTAGAGCTTGACAATTCAGTAAAAATCAAGATAAAATCAAAAGGGAATTAAATCTCTAAACCGAAGCCTTAGCTGCGAATCAGGATCAAGTCAGAGGCAAAGTCAACCAATACATGAGGAATTGAATCCCAAAATCGGTGTCATAGCAATAATCAAGCAATCAGAATCAAAGATGATGCATTTTCGGGGATGAAATTAGGGATTTATGCTTGAAACTCAAGCACAATTGTACCTATATAAACTCATGTATTTTTCATGTAAAAGACAACTGATATACACTAGAGACATACAAATTACAGAGCCATACACATACAATTAGCATTCGGAAGTTGTAAAACAGCAGAAGCAAGCAATTGTAATCGAAGTTCCAAAGCAATAAGAGAAGCAAGTTTCTAGTAACATTTTCTCTCTTTTTTTCTTTTCTGTTTTGAATTTAACAAAGAAAATGGGATTGTTTTTACCTTTATTTTGTTTAAAACGCCATTGTGATTTGATTTCGACGTAGCTCCGGCAGAAAAACATGATTTTGGGATCGTCGAAATCTAGAAAATTAGGGTTTTTTGGGAAATTTTACCGCCAGCAACAACGGTCGGCACCGGTGGATGGCAGCCGGTACGGCAGACCATCGTCCTGTTCTTCAAGAATTGAAGAACACGATGAATGTTATCAGAGAAAAAATCAAAACCGGTTTTGATCCATTTTGAGAATAAGAGAAAAAATGAAATTTGTTTCTGATAATGGCTATTTATAATGACCCGATGACCCGACCTGTACCCAGTTATAACCCACGCCCTTTTTTCCCGGACCTTATGCCCCAGCTCTTCAATTTTCAATTGATTCAATTTCGTCCTTTTTCTTTTCAATTCGGCACCAAATTTTAAATTGTTTTCAAATTAACCCTTACATTTGGTTTTCTTTTAATTTAGTCCCTAATACAATTTTTTTGATAAATAAAATTAATTTCCCTTTTCTTTATTTTAGCAATTATTTAAAATATTAATTTAATTTAAGTAATTTTGTTCTTTTTTGTCTTTAGATGTACATATGTATATATGTGAAAAACTTTAGGATTATGATCTTTAAAACTAGAATAGAGACATGTATGTTGTAAAACATTCTTCTCATTTTCAATAAGACACACTTAATTGTATTTAAACCTTAATTGTTAAAATGAATGTAGATGTTTCTTTAGGGATTAGTCAATTATTAGATTTTAATTAAAAAACTTTAACACGTTTAATTTTCTTGTTGATTTGATAAAAAGTGAAAACTTAATTAATGCGGTGTCTTATCAAACGGGAATGACGGGTTAGCGCCATGAGTGTTGGCGGTGATTAAAGTTCATTTCCCGGGCGATAAGACCGTTAAAATAGATTTATATTCACTTAGCGGACAAATAAATCAAAATTTTGAGAACTTGCAAATTCCAATTTTGAAAATACTTTTTTTGAAATCAATTAGGTACCAATTTTTTGACGTTATGGGGGTGCTAACCCTTCCCCATACGTAACCGACCCCCGAACCTGTTTTCTCTTGTTTTCGCTAACCAAAACCGTTGTTTTAATAAAATAAAATGTTTTATTAAAATAACCCATTTTTAAGTGATCCAATCACACTTTTTCAAAAAGATTGGTGGCGACTCCGTGTTTTCTTAAGTTTTTCCAAATAACGTTAAGACTCCTAAAAAAGGGTTATGATAGGAATCTATGGAAGTTTTGATTGATAGGAAACGCCAGAGTGTCAAGAAACCAAAAAAATCTTTTTTGTAACTAAACACCGAGAACTCTGGAACCTAATCTCCGAGGGAATTTACTAGCCTTCACCTGGGAATTGGTGTGCCCAAGGCTTTGGAGCCATCGCCAACGAGGACGTTCTCAAGCTCGCCTTCTTCCCTAATTTCATCACATGTTCATCTCCTCTGATAAACAAGCCCAAACGGTCAAAAGTGGGTACACTTCTGTGGTTAAACGGCTTACTTTGATTAAACAAGCAGCTGGAAGAAAGCATCTG
This sequence comes from Hibiscus mutabilis, assembly GCA_019671005.1. Lineage (NCBI taxonomy): Eukaryota > Viridiplantae > Streptophyta > Magnoliopsida > Malvales > Malvaceae > Hibiscus > Hibiscus mutabilis. Next base: position 6,609,924 of record CM033727.1, on the reverse strand, counting down.
CGGGAGATCTTAAGATTGTCCATGGAAAAGGTAAGGGTTATTAAGTTGGGGTTGGATCCTTATGGTGTTGATATTACCAAAAAAAATAGTCCTTTGTTATCAATGAGATGATGTTATGTGAGGATATTGTGGTTAGCGATGATGATTTCATGGAAGATCGGGTAAAGTCTAAAGAATTTTCAAGAGAAGGTTCGAATGTGGAAGTCTAGAATGCAAATAACCCTCACAAGGGTTATCTGCAGTCACCATAAGTTCTCTTGGCCCGGCTATCTTCGAAGGGAGGAAGGATCGAATGATAGCTTTTGGGCATGCTACTTCCTCTAGGATCACTCTTATGGACTTATCCTTTTGTGATCTTAGGCCTTATGAGTCTTTTTCAACCTGTCTTGTCGTGTTTGTGCTAGCTCTGTTATCTCGGTGATCCTCGATGAGGTGTCGGGTGGAGTATCTGGTGACCTGGCCAAGCATGGAAATTCTTTAACATCACTCATGACGACAAGACCATTGCCCGAGAAGGGCAAAGGAGCCTGCCTCCAAACGAAGCTCTCGCATGGGTGAGTTCGAGCCCTCTTCTCCACTGTTTTGGTCGGATCTGTTTGACCCTTGGTTTGGGTCTTTTGTTTATGGTTTATGTTTGTTTGTTTGTTTCTTGGCTTTGGTTGGTGCCTGTTGTGCTTTTCGACATGGGCATGCATGGCTTTTTCGGGACGTTGTTTGTGAGAATGCAGCCAGGTGGTCGGAGTAGGTTAACGGTGGTGGAATTTGTGAGATGAATATGTCGAACGGCTAGGGTTAAGGTAAGCGTATAATGAATTAAAAGTGAATAGACTTTTATTAACAATTAGATTATAATATGATAATTAGCAATAGCCCGATAACACCTGTTTATAACTTAAATGACTAACAAACTCTTAACAAACTATCGGGCTTCAACAATTGGCCCAACAACTTCTAACTATTTAACTTCTAACATTGTTTTCCCTTCAGACGGGTGTTCCCTCCTTTCCTTTTGTTTTGCGGGGTCTGTTTGGTCGTGGGACCGTGTAAAAGGGTTTGGTTTGGCTTCTGTTTGTAAGCCTTTGTTGGTTTTAATGGAGCACCGTTGTTGATAAAAAAAACTTTCAAAATTTTTAAAATTTAATTTAAGTTTTTAATTTTTTTAAGTTTTAAATTGATCCTATCAAACTCTTTCAGCAAGTTCCTTCATTAATCGACAGTAAAGAGATTAAAACCTTTATTTATTCTCAAATTAGTATCGATGATATTAGTTTAAATGACAAATTTAACCCTGTTGATCTTTGATGGGCAAAACTCAAATGACAATACTATATTTATTTATACTATTGGCTCCCAAAGAAGCTGAAAATAGATAATATTTATTTTAATTTATGTAATGCACATTCATTTATTTTGAACAAAAAAAATGTACATTTATTTATTAAGAGAATTAATAGAATTTAAGAAACTATAATTAGTTATCCTTACACTCATAAATAGTTGACTTAATGCCAAAGCTCTATATAATGATCATCACTTCAATTCTCATTAAAAGATATTAATTACTCGACCAATTACAGTTTTCACAAAATTAAATATCGTGCCTAGGTATTTAATGCTGTAATTAATCGTGTTAATTATTATCGCTGTAATGTCTAATTACAATTTGAATTTGATACAACTTTCGGTATGAACTATGTAAGTTGAAAAAAAAAAGGTCTTATTAAGTGGCGTCGACTATTTCATTTTATTGACAATTTTTTATATTTTTTTCAAAAAATTTACATTTTTAATAGGGTGAATATTTGGTAATTGCCAATATAAAAATAAATTTACACAAACATGCATATTTTCAAGTTAAAATCTAAAATTTTATTCTTAAAACTTTAAAACTCTAACATTAAAACCTAAAATTTAAATCATAGAATCTAAACCCCTAATATTTAAAGCCTAAACTAAAATCATAAACCCCTAAATAACTTTCCTTATGAAAATTTTATTTTCTATTACCAGTGTATAGGATAATAATCAATTTTAATAATTTAAATATATTTTCTATAATTTTATAACATTTTATTATTTTTAAATTTTTTTATTCAAAAGGACAAAATAGTTGAGGTCAACATTGAGAAAATTAGACAAAATCTATTATTTCAACTTAATAACTTTGTTGTTTTTTCGTCGGTTAACTTAATTTGACAAAGTAAAATAATTTTTCGAGTGTCCATAAAGATAAAAATATGTTTAAGAATTAAAATGATTTTTTTTTTCTAAAAGAAAATTAAGGGGGAAATGTAAATAGATTTTAATTACATTCCATCACTAAAATATATAAGGCTAATTGACAAATGATTAGAAATTTTAATGTTATTTTTTTATATTTGGTGTGATTATATGGTATATTTGTTTTCTACACTTAATCTTTTAAAAATACATATACCATACATATAAGTTGCTCGAACCTAATTTTTTTAGAAAAAAACAATGCTCCATTTTGTATAAAAGCAATCAACATTATGCGAATAGTTACAATATATAATAAACCACGTAAAATAATTTCTCGCAAGTTTATTTTCTAACTCCAATTTTCTTTTCTTTTATTATTTCCGATTGTGGTTATATGTTCAAAAAATATTTACAAATGTGGTAGCGCATGCATATCTATCGGTATGTTAAAATCTTTGAGTTTTATTATTTAACTCTTTCAAAACAATATAAAAATATATACATAGTAAAAACTTTTTTTTCTAAGTACAAGATATAGAAAATACTTTATATGTAATTTAATAAAAAAAATTGAGATTCACTAATTGTCTGAGACTTAGTGATTAAGAAATGCTCATATTTTTTTATTTTATATGAGCTTAAATCCTAACATAAAAATATAATATTTCTATTTAATCAAAACAAATACCATAACTTTAAATTGCAATTTCACATTTTCTTCAATTTCTAATTATCCCATCATCATTCAATCAGACAATTAAATCCTTGCTTTACCCGTAGTAGGTCATCGTTCAATCAGGCAATTATTCTTATTATTACACACAACCAACACTTCACATCGGCAACTTAACTGATGGAGTTCACTGTTAGCTCTAATATCAATGGATTTCCATTCATTTCAAAAATGGAGTTTACTTGTGGAGTTCATTTTGTATTAAAGTTTTGAATGAATGAGACTCAGAATTTCTGGTGAAACATTAGATGCGTGGATAGCTTAGATTCAATATATGTTAGACAGAGAACTGCAAAGTCATCAATTGTTTTGAACAACATTGTTTTCAGGGCATTTGCAAAGTCATCAAATGTTTTGTCTGATTCAAGAGGGACCTGGTAATGTGACTTCTCAACAGGGTGAGTGTATGGGAAAGGGTGCTCGTATTTCGGGTTGTTCTAGACATGTGCAATAGAATCGACTATATATGGTCTCGAAAAAGGAGGGTCCAAAGTAAATGAAGTTAAATGTTTACCATGAAAAAATAAAAGATTAATTATAAACTAGTAGTTAAACAAATGAGGCAAATAAAATATTATTGTACGTCATAAATTTTCAGTTATATTATACTTATTTTTATTCAAAAAACAACTTAACACGCTCAAATTAATAAATATTTACTTTTAAAATTGAACATTCCATTTATGACTAATGCACATGACCCTTAAATTTTTGAACCGTCCTACTCGCTTCCCAATCAAAACACACTCACCCCAATCCTAAATCCACTTTGCTGGGGAAATTAGGTGTGTTTATGCCCGAGTTTTCATTTTTCGAATTACCCGTAAATGATATTCAAATTATTTGATACATGCCCGATAAGTTTAACTATAACAAATGTTTCCATTGATTATTTTTTTACGATGTAAATAATTCTTTTTTTTCTTCCAAATTTCCATTTTGATCACAAATAAAGGTAGAAAGAAACACCACTTATAGAAGAAAAAAAACAACGCATTGAAGTTCAACATTTAATGACTTACCAAAGCTATTACACGGGCATTGAATTTCGTATTAACTCACCGAAATATTAAAAGAAATGGAAGCTACATTAATTATTCTAAAATATATTTATTTTTATAAACCAAAAAATGCTAGTAAGTGTAAATCGATGCATGCTTTTCCTTTGAATTTATTGAAAGCATTTTTGGGTAAAATAGTAACTTAATTACTCTTAAGTCGTAATATATGGTTACTTTCTTAAATATATTTGAAGATTTTCGGGATTTCGTCATCTGAAATTGCTTTCACAACATTAAATGCATTAAAGAAATTTATGGTGGATTTTAAATGCTACACCTTCCTTTACCTAGACTAAAATTGACTGTAGTGGTATAAAGAAAAATATAAATGTTTTCTGAATATCTATATAATAAATAGTTAATTTTTTAATATAATTATTATTATTCAATTTATCGATTAATCAATCTGAAACGAGTATTGCAAAAATTAGTTAAAAAAATAATTGTTTTAAATCTGATTTGCTCTATTTGCAAGTTAAAATTCAAACCAAAATCTTAGTTAACGAATATAACATCTCATTAGATAAATTAATGATGAGTAAATAATCAACGCTTTTAAATCTAAATAAAAGTGATGTCAATTCGTTTACTTATAATATCAACGGTTACAAAAATGACAAATCATAACATCTTTCAACGTGGTTGATTATGCTTATGTTTTAGTTTAATTGGTAAATTACATGATTAGTTATCCAATTTTCAGTGTAATTTTGTTTTGATCACCCGACTTTCAATTTTTTTTTAGTTTTATCACTGAACTTTCAAATTTTGATAGTTTCGTCTTTCAATCATTAAGTGTTCTCCGCCACACCAAAACACTGCATTTTGGAGCTCTCGTTTCTAAAATGACCTAAACCTTTAACCATTATCTTCCTCGTGGTGACATCTTCATCACCACCGCCGACCACCGTTTGTGTTGGAAACCTGATGGACCCAACACACTCACTATGGAGGACCTAAGATTGACCAACACTACTACTACACCAACTCCCTGAGTCAGTTAGCCTTTCTATCTTCTAATTTCTTAGTGCACAACTTAGGCGGCAGTGCCGACCATACACCATTTAGGCGGTATAACCGACCATATACTATTCAGGCGGCAGAACCGACCATATATCACTTAGGCGGCATAGCCGACCATATAGTAACCAATTCAAGTGCACTAAGAAAATACATAAACTTAGGCTTAACTGAGAAACTTCTAATTACAAAGAAAAAATAACACTTTTAATTAATACACAAAAATATTACATATATACCTCACTACAATATTTCTCTCGACTCTTACCTCCCACATACACTTGCCTCACAAGCTTCACTCTCTCACGTCACTCACTCTCCACTAACACACTTGCACTCGTGCACTCTTCTTTTCACTTGCCTCACTTACTTTCTCAATCTTGCACACACCATCTTGAAAAAGGCAAAGCCTATTTACAGGCATGTTATGTTGGTGAACTATGTCGGTTAAGGCATATACTTTACATTATTATAATGCTATGGGGATAATTCTAGAATGTTGGGGAAAGTGAGAGGAGTCGGTGGGCTTGGGCTGGGGTTTAACACTCCCCCTCAACGGCTTCTCTCTACATATGGCTTGCAGACCATACCGAGTGTTTCTCTGAATTTCTAGAACTTTGGTTTACGTAGACTCTTTGTGAATATGTCTGCAACTTGTTCATCTATCTTTGTTGGCTCCATTTTGATTTCTCCTTCAAGGACCTTCTCGCGAATGTAGTGATAGTGTACTTCTATATGTTTTGTCCTTGCATGAAAAACTAGATTTTCTTCTAGACGTATGGCTGATAGATTATCACAGAAAATTCTTACTTGATAGTTTGTTGGCTGATGAAGATCTTTCATTAATTGTTTTAGCCGGTGCTTTCTTGTGCTGCTGATGTCGCTGATCAATATTATGCTTCGGTGCTTAATAATGATATTGTTGGTTGTCTTTTACTGCACCACGATATTGCTCTTGATCCAAGACTGAAGATGTATCTAGTTATAGATCATCGTATATCATTGTCTCCAGCATAGTCGCCATCCCAATATCTAGTCACTTGCCATTTTTTTGTTTTCTTGTATAGGATACCAAAATTGATGGTACCTTTAACGTACCTCAGAATACGTCTTACTACATCAAGATGAGGCTTCTTAGGATTGCTTATGTATCGACTAGCCACACCAACTGCATAAGTAATGTATGGTCAGCTTAAAGTAAGATAAATGAGGCTTCCAACTAGCTGTCAATACATGGTTGTATCTTCTAAATCTTTTCATTCATCTACTTGTAGCTTTATATTGGGATCCATGGAGGTAGAGATAAACTTTCAGTCGAGCATCCCATACCTTTGTAGAATATCATTTCCATATTTTTGTTGACCCAAAAATATTCCTTCCTTCGTGTGATCCACTTCTAGCCCAAGAAATGTTTGAGTTCTCCGAGTTTCTTCATATTAAATTTGATAGACAAATTTTTCCTTATTCGTTCAATTTCTTCGTAATATTCTCCTGTGATGATTAAGTCATCTACGTATACTAGCACTATGGTTAGTTTTCCTTGATTTTCTTTCACGAATAAGCTAGAATCTGAAGGAGCAACTATAAAACCACTTTGTATTAAGAACTCGCCAATCTTTCCATACCATGCTCTTGAAGCCTGCTTCAAGCCGTATAATGCCTTTTTCAATTTACAAACATACTCGTATGACTTTTTCTTTCGAAGCCTCTTGGCTTCTCCATATAGATGTCTTTGTCAAGCTCTCAATGTAAGAAAATAATCTTGACATCCATCTGCCATAACTTCTAAGTTTTGCTGGCTATCAATGTTAGTAAGACTCGAACGGTCGTAATCTTTGCCACCGGGCTGAATGTTTCTTCATAATCCAACATGTATTGTTGAGAGAAACCTCAAGCAACAAGTCGAGCTATACCTTTCAATTGAGCTACCAAGTCGAGTCTTTACCTTGTAGACCCATTTGCAAGATATTGGCTTCACATTTCTTAGCATTGGCACTAAATCCCATGTTTGATTTTCATTTAGTGCCTTAATCTCTTCTTTTATAGCTTTCTTCCACTTAAGACTCCGTGTAGGTTCTTCAAAATTAAATGGTTCAATCGGTACAAACTCATCTATGAGGGCAGTGTTGGCATACCTTGAGTTAGGTTTCCTTCTCCTTGTTGATGTTAGTAATTCTTGTACAGGCTCGCCGTCTTCTATTTGGCTTGAATAAAGCTCTTCAAATGTCAGTTGGTGTACACCTATCTTCCAATGACTTTTAGAGGACGGACGTTCTTTTTCTCCACTTGAATCTGGTGCCAGCGCTTCACCTTCTTTATTTTCTTCTGAAACCTCTTCTAAGTCATGAGGTTTAGAAGACTCGATCTTCTGCAGTGACCACCATGAAGAAGCTTCATCAAATACCACATTTCTTGAAGTGTGTCACTTTCCAGTGGTTGGATCACAATATTTCCAACATTTTCATGCATTATCATAGCCAACAAAGATGCATCAAATTGCCTTTTTGTCAAATTTGCTTCTTAGATGATATGGCACGAAGACGTAGCATACACATCCAAATAACTTGAGATGGCTGACTGTTATCTTGATTTTCCTTAGCTTTTCATGTGGTGAAATAAATCCTAACATGGCTTGTGGTAGCCTATTAATCACATAGGTTGCTGTCCTCATATACTCGTCCCAAAATCTTCCAGGTACATTCTTGGCATAAAGCATGCTTCGACATGTTTCAGCAAGATGACGATTCTTCTACCCCGCCACTCCATTTTGTTGTGGAGTATTGGGACAAGTTAATTATCGTCTAATCTTACGCTCTTGAAGATAGGTAGTGAACTCTGTAGATAAATATTCTTTCCCATTATTAGTGTGTAGACACTGAATTTTCTCATTGAGTTCACTTTCTATCTTTTCCTTAAACTCCCTAAAGTTTGTAAAAGTCTAAGACTTCTCCTTCATGAAATAAACCCATATGTACCTTGAGAAGTCATCAATAAATGCCACAATGTACTTCATACCTCCAAGTGATGTTTGCTTTACTAGGCCAAAGACATTTGAGTGTATGAGCTCCAATGGTGTCTTGGACTGATGCTCTGACTCTTTAAATGAAAACTAATGAGTTTTTCCAAATTGACATCCAACACAAACTATATATGTTCGAATGTCTGCTTGAGGAAGTCCTCATAAAATTTGCTTGTTCATCATTACCTTCAACTTGTTGTAGCTTACATGTCCAAGACGTTCATGCCAAAGACCAGCCGTCTCATTCTTCCGGGTCTTGTCAACATATGCTGACTCCGCAGATAGCACATAAATTGATTCTCATTTTCTTCCTTTCATAATTGGATCACCAATCACCTTCACGTTTTGGAATATAGACACATCTTCAGGTCTAAAGAGCACATAATTTCCTACTGCTGCCAGTTGGGGCACCGACAACAAATTTTTCTTTAAGTCAGGAACCAGGTAGACCTTCTTGAGTTGAAGCTGCTGAGAGTCATTCCTTGGAAGTGTTGTCTTCCCAATATGAGTAATATACAACTTTGAATTATAGGTTTTTAGCACCACTCTTCTTCCCTTATACTCGTCCATGTCTTGCAGCTTCTTCTCGTCATTAGTCATCTGATTAGAACACCCATAATCAACGATCCAATCCTCATCGTAGTCAATTTTTGACTCAATGGTTGTTGCGAAAGCTGGTTCTTCCATGTTTTCTTCGAACTCTTCAACATAAAGTCCAACTTCTGCATCCCATTCTTCCTCGCTGATGGAAGCTTCCAACATGACCTCATTCTCCTCTTCTTTTGTGGTGGTCATGTTTCCTTGGAAAGTTCTTCTTTTAGAGAATCTGCATTCTCGAGCAAAATGACCATTCTTTCCGTAATTGAAGCATTCACCAGTTTTTCTTCTATCATCCTCTTCATTTTGTTGACGATAGTGTAGCGACTAAAAATAAGTTCAGCTGCAGATCCCCATATTTTTGGAAAATCGGTTTAAGGGGATTTCTTTTGAAAATTTGTTTTTCCTTCAGAAAATAATGAAGACTTAGAGTCGCCACCAACCACTTAGATAAGGTAGGCCGGACACCAGAAAAACTAGAGATTCAATTTGAAAAGGTTCGTGAGTTGGTTGTGTGTGGAGAAGGATTAACACCCATATCACGCCCGGAAATCAATACCAAAATATTTGTTGCTTTTAAAAGGATGGAAATTGATGAAATTTAAATTGAATTTAATTAAGCATACTTAAGTGAAAATTAACCTTAATATAACGAGCTTTATCAAATTGGTGGGTTCAAATTAATTGGACATTTAATTAATAAGGATGCCGATACATCGGACCATAGATTAAACCGACATCATATAAGCTTGACTGCCGTGTTAATTTATGGTTCGAAATTCGTACGTCACCTTTATGCTTGGTGCAAATAGTTAAGATATGATGTGATGATTTTATCAAGTTTTAATCTTACCTTGGGATGGTAAGGATTAATTCAAATATTTGGTCAACATCCTTTGAGCTCGGACTGTTACGACACAAATATCGAAATTAATAAATACCTCTTTTTATGATTTAAATTGATTAATGTGCAATCGAAATAAAGGGTCATATGAATGGCAATTAAAATGGATGTCACAAAAAGGCTTGAAATTTAAACACACAAAAGGCCCACTAAAGCCCTAGCCTAAAAGGCCCAAATTATGAAAAACCAATTAGTGATCTAATTATTAACTAAGTGAGTCTAATATTAACTTATGATTAATTAAACCCTAAAACTAGCAAACCCTAATAAATTATAGATTATTTTGTATCATGATAATTAAATAGATTAATTTTAAACTAGATCCTAATGAGCCACGGATTCTATCAAAAATGAATCAAATTAATCAAACATGGTTTTTAATTTAAATGTCCATCTAGGTTCAAGGTTAATTTCATTCTAAGAGGGTAATTAAGAAGTGTTCAATTAATTAAATGAATTTGACATTTATCCCATTAAGGCAAGGGTAAATTTGAATTCACTAAATTAATTCGAACCCTAGATCTAACTATGGCGCTAAAAGGCTAGACCTAAATTAATTTAATTAATTTAAAGATCGTGCCCCTATGAGACGAGTACACGATTTAAATTAATCTTGCCTTAGTCCAATATAAAAGCCTAATCTAACAAGCCCAAAACCAACTAAACTAAACATAACTAAAAGCCCAACCATATAAATTTATATACTAAACAAAATATTATGTATTATGCGTCGTACAAAAAACATATAAAAATATATATTATATTTATATTACGTAAAAAAAAAAACTATATTAAAGAACCTTATATATTACACGAAAACTATATGTCATATATTATGTAAAGAAATCATATTATATATATATATTATAAAACCTTATATTATGTATACTTTATGTAAAACATTATATTATATATATACTATACATTATATATTATAAAGGCATAGGTTACATAAAAAACATATACTATATAATATATATCATGCCACATAAACAAATATCAATCCACATTCACAAAAAATATGAATAAACATAAATAAAAACAGTAAAAGGGTATGAAAATTAAAAGATACAATATTAAATTAAATGCATGAAAAGGATCAAAAAGATAAAAAACAAACTTTGGGGCTAAATTAAAAAAACAGATTTAATCAAAATATGGGTGAAATTAAAAACATATGAAAAATCAGAGGAACACGAAGAGTAATTAAAAAACTGGAATGGTTGTTTGGTGTAATTAAAGAGAGCGGAGGGATCGTTGTCGAGATTACAAAACACTGAAGGATTTGTAGGGGTAAATAAGACAGGGCGGGGTCCTTAAAATGCTATTAGACCATTTTGTTTTGAGAGCTGATATAAAACTCAACTTTTTGATGAAAACAATTTTTTTAAAACATTTCTCGAAAAATTGAGAGTTCTCCCCTTTTCTCGGCCTTGGATGAACGTCGTCGTTCGTCGGGGCATAAACCCAAAAAAACGATCTTTTCCTTAATTTAAACCCAAATCAGCTTTCTCCTTTTCAAAACCAAACCTCTTTCTTTTTAAGAAAACTGAAGGCCGAATCGAAAAAGAAAAAAAAAAGAAACCCTTCCTAGAAACCTTGCCCTTCGATCGATTCACCTGTTATGGCCGAAGAAGACGAAAGGATTGTCACCAACACAGAAAGACATTAGTGCGAAGAAGAAATGCTCTGAAGGTAAAAAAACTAAACCTGACCTCGTTTATGTTTTTGTTTGCTTGAAATGCAAAGAAAATAAGCGATATACCTCTGAAATGCTTGAGGCTCTTTTTCTTTTATTGATGCTCTGTGAAAATCCCATCTAGGGTTTTGTTACCTCCTCAAAAGTATTTTTTCATGCCTATATTGATATGCTTTTGCTTGTTTTCAAGTACATTTAGTTGCATTAGTTTGTTAGAATCATGCATTTATATAAAATAGTTAGTAGGCTGCCTATGCAGTGTCATGGGTTGTTTTTAGTGGCCTTTGTGCAAGTTGGCAGGTGAAATGGCAAAAAGAGTGGACGCAGAATGCAGAGACGCAATTAGGAATGCCAAGGTGAATGCCAGATGTTGCGGGCACGGAAGAACCAGATGAGTGCCAAGCATTTGTTGGCAGAGAGGTATGCTAGCGGGCATGCCAAGAAGAGATGAACCCCCGAAAAAATAGGAAATGATCAGGCTCCTAAAAGATCGCAATTGGATCAACTTTCAAAAAAATAGCGGATAAGGTGATGCCAAGTGATGTTGGCAAAGTTGTACCAAGCTCGTGTGCCAGAATGGTCGTGGCATGATGACGTCACGCCTAACCTGATAAGCTATCACACCGAGCTGATAAGATATCAAAATGATCGGATAGAGCTCTATCTCTTATCTCTTAATCATTTCAAATTCAAATTCAAAGGGTTATCTCATCATTTCCTTTACACGCCTATATAAAGACCAACCGATCAAGCATTTAAGAGAGATTGAACGGAGAAGCGGAGAGGAGACGAGACGAGAGGTGGTCAGAGCGAGGTGTTGGAACAGCGAGTGATAGTCGGTGCAATCGAGGAAGGATGGTCCTACTTCTTGCCCTAGAGTCTGGCGCTGAGGGCTGCATCGAGAGACCTATCTGCTTATTCCCTTGGCAAAAGTTGCTTTTCTTTAGTTTTTATTATGATGGTGATATTAAAAATGTTTGTTGGTTTGTTGGTTAACCCCCACACCATGAACTAATTTAATAGTTAGTGGAGGGATATTTTGGTTTTAAATGTTGGCTTTTATGCCTTAGTTCCTTTATAATAATTCTGCTTTTGGCAAAGTTTGTCTGTTTTGCATACTTTAATTTTTCCTAAGTACTGTGCCAAAGCGAGAGTTGGCATAGTTAGCTATTGCCTTCCAATATCTTAACAGACTTGTGTTGGCAACGATCAAGTTGCTGAACACTTGGGAGAGAAGCTTCGAGAGAAGTCGTTCAAGTAGATGAACTTACTTTGGAAGTGAAATCTACCCCCACGGAGTATAGATTGGTTTTTAAATCAAATTGGTTTAAAGAAAACATACACTATAGAGATATATGGGTTTTTACTTGGCCAGTTTAGGACAATGAGCATCGAGATAGGCTTTGCTATTTTTGAATCTACTCGGCAACCAATACCAAGACAGTTTTGTCAATAAAGGCTAGCATGAACTACGTTTGAACCATGCATTCCCTGCCAATAGTCATCGTTCATTTGAAAACACCTTTCTAGCCAACACTTCACTTTGGTTTTATTTTATTTTCTTTTCTTAGTTTTAAAATCAACTCTTTTAAACTACAATCTTTTCTTCCAAAACAAGTAATAAACTAAACAATCGAATTCCAAGTCAATCTCTGTGGGATCGATACTCAGCTTACCAAGTTGTATTACTTGTCGACCGTGTATACATGCACGCAAAAAACTCTTGGCATAGTTTATCTTGCCCAAATACATACCATTTATACAGTTTGCCAGATTCATTTTACATATCTCCCTGAGAGTCAACAAGTTTACATTTGATTTTGCTTTCGGTTTTTATAGATAACTGAATTGCAATGGTTTACATAAAATAGAAAAAGAAAACTAAAATTCCATTGGTTGATGTTGATCCTTTTTGTTTGGATTCATCTGATAATCTGCCAATGTTGGTTTGTTGGGGAAATGGTTCTGATATTCTCGATATTTGCATTCGCGTCTGATTCTGCCTTTGTCTAATGTTTGCTTTGTTTTGCATGTGACACGAGAGAGAAAAGGGGGACCAGAACGAACGGCCGACGTGGATCAATTTTTGCTGTTGATGGGGATCTGAATGGTCGCGAGTGAAATCCACGCGAGTGTTGGGAAGTTGAAGAGTTGCGTATGCCGCGCGTAGGGAAGCTGAAGCGACACGTGTGTCGAGCGTGGGGAAACCGAAGGGTTGGTGGCTAAGCTGGTTAGGCAGCTAAAAGGTTTAGGTTATGGGCTTAATCGGGTTTTGTTGGGTAATAGGTTTAAATAGAAATTGGGCCTATTGGGCCATGTAGATATGTATTTAATTTTGTGGGTTTTATAATGGACATTTATATTTAAATACAAATGGGCTCTTTATTTATATTAATATAAATGTATAGTGGCTGGTATATATATATGTGTGTGTGTGTGGTGTTTTGGGTTTAATTTAATAGGATAATAAACCCGAACAAAAAATGGGTATTACAGATAGTTTTTTCTTTCATGTCGAGCTCCCCCTAAAGTGTTACTTCTTTCTTTTGAATAATGCTTGCCTTTTTATGGCCTTCTTTCCTTCGTTAGTTATTGTCTGCGTGACGTGCCTTTCCTCTTGTTGGTGAAGAGTGCTTCATCTTCGTCTTTTATTGTTACGCCACTCATCTATTTGGCTAATGCCTCTTGATTAGCCAACAGGTTCTCCAGTTCCACTAATGATGGTTGAGTAGGCCATCCCTCACGGCGGCGATAAATGCATTGTACTCGGGTCTTAGGCCATGGATGATAATTCTCCTCATCCTTGTCTCGCTCACCTTCTTCTCTAGTGCAAGCTGAGATATCTCATGTGCTTCATTCTTCTTTGAAAATAAATTCGCCAAAGTTTTCCAGGCTGCCTTTTGGTGTCTTGTCATCCTGAATATGCTCCAATAGGTGTTCCTCGATTGTGATCTTCAATATATATAAAGCCTTTCCAGCTTTGATCTTTCATTTTCTCGAGGCTTCGACATTCTCCCTCGGTGGAGGAGTTGTGTCGGCGCCTACGACTATGTCCCACAAATCCTGACCGTGTAGGTAGGACTCTATGCATGTCTCCCAATAACCATAGTTATGGTCATTGAGCTTCCTAATTTCGTTGCTTGTGCTTCCAAAGTCTATCATGCTGACTGACGCCCAACGTCCACTAAGCTTGGTTCCAAACCAATAGCTTCACAGTCCCTGACTGTATTCTGGCAGAGTCTCCCCTTAGCACCTTGATGCAACGTCGACCAATGTAAGCGTCCAATGCTTACCGAAGCTTTCTCTACTGGTAATGGTCCCGGACCGCCTGCTCTGATGCCAATTGTTGGAAACCTAATGGACCCAACACCCCCACAATGGAGGACCTAAGATTGACCACTACTACTACACCAACTTCCTGAGTCGGTTAGCCTTTTTATCTTCTAATTTTTTAGTGCACAACTTAAGCGGCAGTGCCGACCATATAGTAACCAATTCTAGTGCACTAAGAAAATACATAAACTTAGGCTTAACCAGGAAACTTCTAATTACAAAAAAAAATTAACACTTTTAGTTAATACACAAAAAAATATTACAAACATACCTCACTACAATATTTCTCTCAACCCTTACCTCCCACGTACACTTGCCTCACAAGCTTCACTCTCCACTAACACACTTGCACCCGTACACTCTTCTTTTCACTTGCGTCACATACTTTCTCAATCTTGCACACACCATCTTGCAAACGGCAAAGCCTATTTATAGGCATGTTATGTTGGTGCACTATGTCGGTTAAGGCATATACTTTACATTATTATAATGCTATGGGGATAATTCTAGAATGTTGGGGAAAGTGAGAGGAATCGGTGTGCTTGAGCTGGGGTTCAACGGTTTGTCACATGATTGATACCAAAACATTCCTCTTTCTCTCCCTCTCTTCGTCTCAATTTGATTTTCCTTCAAATCAACAAAACTCAATTCGAAGGGTCAACTTTATCTTAGTCCGATCTACAGTCTCTATTGTTTGATCATCGTTGAATGGGGATATATTGCTTTTATCCTCCTTCTCAACATCCTCACCCTTCAAATTTTGAAGAAAATACCCGTGCGCCGGTGAAACAAATGCGCCAAAAATATGGAGTTTAGAGGAAAGTTTTGAGAGATTTTCTATAAATTTACCAAGAAAAAAACTTAAATGGCTGTAACGAATTCACATCCGAGACTTAAAAGAGTAAAAATCAAAAGCTGAGTGATAAGTTTGAAAAACAATCTAGAAAACTTAAATATGAATAAAATAATTAATAAAGAAATTCTTGTTTAATTTTCCCTTAAAGTTGAGAGCAAATATTAAATAGATTCATGAATTTTCGTAAGCATGAACCCATCAATGAAAATAAAGTTACATTTTTATTTTTCACTCGAATAAGTAATCGATCTAAGTCAACATTTAATACATATTCGTATCTAATTAACACATGTAAGAACTATTTTAATAGTTACATAATTAATAAGAAAAATAAAAGTCCAAACACGAACGTGTATTAATTTTTTATTAAATGGAGATTGTATTCTCATTTCGAGATTCGAATCCATACAAAATGTGTAATATGAGCATCTTTAGTCACTAGATCAATCAATGAATCTCGAACATGTATTATTAAAAGGATTATAATCTTATACACTGACGGTGAAAACTAAAAGTTTCTACAAACACCTTAGTTTTAGGGTTTAGGGTATTAGTTTAGGGTTTAGGTGTAGTTGTTAGAGTTTAGAGATAGTGGTTGGAATTTAGGGTTCAGGATTATAATTCAAGGTTTATAAGTTAAACATAAATCTTAACCATATTACCCTAAACATTAAACTCTAACTTTTAAACCTTAAACCCTAAATTTTAACCACTGTTCCTAAATTATAAATCACTATCCCTAAACTCTTGAACTCTAAAATTAAAGAGCCTATAAAAACTTTTAATTTCTACTGCAGTGTATTAAATATAAATTCTTATTAAAAACCCATCTGACTTCAACTAAATGCCTTAATTTCGTGGCCGCATTGGCTAAAGCGCGTGTGCCTAAATATTTAATAAAGTCAAATATGCTCGTTAGAACCCCATACTTTTTTTTTCCAAAACCAAAACCTACTTCATTTAAGACCTTGATGACATCCATTTAATATACATAAGAGTAAACACATTATGTTATAATATACCGATATTAAATGGCAATACATAATAAGAAAAAATGAGTCTGTCATGCTTGACGAGTACCGATGAGCACCACTAATGACGAACACTGATAAACACTGTTAATTCAATTTATAAAGATTAAAAATTTAAAGGACTCACCGTATAATTATAAATTATTTAAAAATAAAAAAGTAAATTAATTAAAATATATTATTTTATTTTACTTTTTTTAAATATATATCAAAATACCTATTTACCCCTAAATTACAAAACCCTAATTTTTGTTCATTTGAAATTCATGATGCCGCCGTCACCGTCGGCCTTTTGCCATATTTGTGATCATCAGTTTGGCGTCGGGGTTCAACCAGATCGCATTCAAGAGGCTGGTTGTGGAAGGAACCAACATTGGAAAGGCCAGCAGGGTTATTTATGCAATCGTTTGTTTGTTGTTGCTTTCCACCACGATTCTCTTCGGATTAGTGATCCAGACGGTGGTTTACTTTGTCTGCAAATCTTACCACCATGAAAACATCGATAAATCTACCTTGTCGGATCACCTGGAAGTTCATTGGTGAGGAACCGCGATGACAGGAGGCAGCGATGGCGGCGGCTTAAATTTCAAATGAACAAAAATTAGGGTTTTGTAATTTAAGGGTAGATAGGTATTTTAATCTATGTTTAAAAGAAAATTAAAAATAAAATAATATATTTTAATTAATTTATCTTTTAATTTTTAAATAATTTATAGTTATACAGTGAGTCTTTTAGATTTTTAATCTTTATAAATTGAATTAACAGTGCTTATCAGTGCTCGCCGAACGTGACAGAATTTTTTATAAGAAAAATAACAATTTAAAAATTATATCCTATTTTGGTAGTGGACGGAATAAAAAACCTCTACAGGTGATGTTAGGATGTTGTCAACTTGTCATGTAAGGTTAAGTAGGGGAGTCAAATTGAAAAGTTATATTGTTTCAACAGTTTATAGGTTACAAAATTTTGAAATTTTTAATGACAATCTCGTAAACGAACCCAAAATTTAATAATTATTTTATAATTTTTAAAAATTAAATAACTAAAAATATTATTTCGACATGATTTATTGACCATTTATATACATTACTCAAATTGATTATTACTTTTTTATGTGAAAAGAAGTATTATTATAAGCCTTATTAAAAACCTCTCTTGATTTAAATGGAGAAAAAGAGTACTCGTAGTGATACTTACAAATGAGACAAGTAATTACTTAACCAAAGTACAACGTTTGTAACAAACCAAACAATAACACGAGATATTAAGAGGCACTACAATCCGCGTGAAGCAACGAAATTATTCCAGGCGGTGGCTGCACATAAACCATCTCACCAAAGTCCCTACCCCGTGCTAGACGAGCCAGACCATCGGCCACACCATTTTCAGCTCGGGGAATATGCAAAATTGGCACCTCCCAGCCTTGGTTAAGGAACTCATGTAGCCTACTAACAAGAGCATTCCCAGATAACATTAGCGAATCACCGTTGATAATCTGAACAACACCCAGACTATTCATCTCCAACTCAATATGACGATAACCGAGCCGCCAAGCGTGGTTAAGAATATCGTGCACTGTCCATTGTTCTGCGATAAGGACCGAGCAAATACCTAGACTCCTCACAAATTCAAAGAGCCAAACATCACTTTCATCCTGAAGCACTCCTCCCACCGCAACTTTATGATCCGAACCACCAACCGCTCCATCCGCATTGACCCTAATCCATCCCGCAGCCGATACCTTTCATAACGATATACGATCACCAGTACTTCGTCTCGATGCCACGGCAACCGGCAATGCCACGGCAACCTGCACACCCTAATTTTGTGTATCACACAAATCATAATTCAATCACAAAGAAACTTTTAACTATTAAAAATTTAAAGGTAACATTTATGTAATTTAAAATTAAATTTAATTACATAATATTTTCTATTAAATAAACAAATAATTCAAAATTTAATATGAATTTAAAAATCATATTCACCATCCTACTACTAGAAAAAATTATTATATGACCCCGACTCATCACGTCATTTGTAATCTCATTTACTAAAAAACAATTAACTAATTTCTTTATTTTTTATATATTTTTTTAAAGACAAATCTTCACGTTTTTCCACAACTAATATTTTCCATGTCATTCAACTACTTTCTCTACTACTAGAATCGAACTGACTGACACGTGTACAAGTATACTTTATTACTTTTAATTGTTGTTTACTTGTATTTCGAAGCAAATAATGTGGCTATTTATTTGCAAGCCTCTCCCCCCCTTTTTCTCGAATTCCCCACCATGACCATGAGATCTCTCCACTGTATTTGAACAAATTAAGTGAAAAAACTCGAATTGATTGAGTGGTATTATTTTATAATTTAAATTTTATTTAAAAAAATTATTGTCCAGTTAAATCGAATATGTTTGTTATGATATTTAGTATAAGTAAGATTTATAATGTTATTTAATAAAATAAATATCATCTATGATTATATAATATATTTATAATATCATTTTTTAAAACAAAAGATTTTGAGGACAACGTATTGACCAGAGTATATAGATAGTCTGTAAAGAATTGCAATAGGAGAATCAAATTAATAAAGTGTAAAATTGAGGATTAAATTATAAAAAGAGAAAAATTATTGTCAAAAGGATAAATTTAAGTTAGACCAGGATTCTACAAAGGTCAAATTTGATAAACAAAATAAATTTAAAACGAGGAAAATTAAAGAATAAGAAGTAAATCACAAAACAATCAAATTATTTAGCTAAAGATAAAAAACAATAAAATTTTAATATTCAATTTTCAGTTATACAACTTTAAAACTTAAATTTGACTAAAATTCAAAATCCGACCCATTAATTTAGATGGGCACAAATAACTTAATATAAAAATAATCGATTTTTCAAATTCAATCTAGTTTTTCACCCTACCTAACATAAATAAATAAATATACAAAGCAATAAATGAAACAATTAATTATAACAATTAAATCAGTGGGTTGATTTATTTCTTGTTAAAATGACATTTAAATATATTAACATTAAAACACTAATAATGAGCTTTCATTTCTCTTTTAGTTTCTTTTTATATATATTTACAAAGTATAATATTTGCTTTCAACACTTATAAATGGCTCATACATCTCTATAGCGATTGTTATATAAAAAAGAAAGAAAAAAAAAACTATTAAAAACTCACTTCCTCTTTCTCACGAAACCTCTCTGGCTATGGCTGACGAATTTAGCTCTTTACATAGAGTTTTAAGCAGGTACAAGGATGATCGAATGGCGGCGAATGATTCCGGTGGAGCAAAACCAACAGCTTTGATCACTAGGGACTTGTTTGGAGTCGGAGGCGGCGGTGCTGGTGGCGGCGGCGGCCCCTCCGCCTTGATCAATATGAAAAACGATCTATCGCAAGAACTTAATCTTGATCTTCAAGTCCCTAATGGATGGGAAAAGCGCCTAGACTTGAAGGTATATTGATATTCTCTTCTCTGAAGAAATGAAATATTTTCCTTATCATTTGATTCTAAATATGTTATTTAAAATATGGTTTATTTTTTCTTTTTAGAAATAGATTTTGGTAATAAAATGATTTTTTCAATATAAAGTATGATTAATCAATTTATTTATTTTATTAATGGTTCCAGTCCGGTAAGGTGTACTTGCAAAGATGCAATTCATCAAATTCTTCACAATCATCCGATGGAACCAAACGCCAATTCAATCAAACAGTGCCAAAGCTTCAAGATTTAAACTTCCCACCGTCGCTGTCGAAACCTTTGTTGAACCTCTTCGACGAGACCAACCTAGAACTGAAACTAGTCTCGCCGTCCTCTGATGGTTATCAAAGCGTGTGCACACTCGACAAAGTAAAATTTGCCCTCGAAAGGGCGGAGAAAGAGCCGATCAAGAAGCGATCACCCTCATCCTTGTCGTCGTTGTGGAAGTCAACCTTGTCGTCGCCTTTGTATTCTTCACCATCATCCTCGATCAAAGAGTTACACGATGCCGATGGTGATAATCAAGAGAGGTTGCTTGTGTCACCGGTCGCGGCCGGTTGCCCCGGATGCTTATCGTATGTTCTGATAATGAAACATAACGGTAGATGTCCTAGGTGCAATACCCTTGTTCCAATGCCATCTTCTAAGAAGCCTCGCATTGATCTCAATATATCAATTTGAGGGAAAATTTTAAGTTATTCTAGCTTTGATATCCAAAGCATTGACTGTAATTTTGTATATAATATAGATGAATTAGAATTTAAATCTTAGCAGAAATTGAGCATATTATATTGGAAAATGAACGGCAATGGCCAAAAAGAAAGATATGAATTCAATATTCCCATATTATTCTATATTTCATATTGTTTTTTTCCCTACTCACTTGATCTTACACTATCAGGTAATTCTTAAATTTCTATTTATATGATATTCCTGGATTATGTTTTAAACTATCTAATAAGTTGTAAGTATTAACGAAACTCAACAATATTTATTAAAGTATTTAAAAATATTTAAATTTATAAGATCAACAATAAATTATATATATATATATATATAAGTTCAACTTTAAATATTTCAAATTTTTAATATTTTGGTTGTAAGGGCTTGTTTATAGTTCAATATCTACATGCTTGAAGTTTGGATAATTTTTTATGATCATCGGTGTTCAATTTATTAACTTATTAATTTAAATCGGCTACTGAAGAGATCCATTATAAGGTGACTTTCTCAATCTAATTTGCTTCATCCACAATCTTTAGAGCAAGTGGTTAAAAATTCTCAGTTGACACCTTCTTCTACCCTAGGTTGTGAGTTCTAGACTCAGTAAGAGTAAATTTTCCCTTTCCCTTCCCCCTAAACAAGGATTGTTAAAAAAACATCATAATTTAATCTTCTGGTCTTGTTTAAGGAATTTAGTGTCTTATCGTAACAATAAATTGTTGAGACGTATTTGATGTGCGAGCATATAAATTTATATATTAATTGAGAATTAAATACAAATCTTAATATAAAAATCAATTTATATGTACTAGAAAAACTTTTAACATTACATTTTTTTTTGCACATAAATTACTTTTGTTTATTATAAAATAAAAACCACTGATAAGTAGATAACCGATCATTCGACTCTTACCAATAAGAATATATTTCGTAGCTAGCCGTTTACTTATTAGTGAGAGCATCTGTGATAAGAAAATTAATTGCTGCTACTACGACGGATACCTTAGCTCAAACTAAAAAAATACGAGACCAATCAAAAAACACAATCCCCCTTAGACGACGCCCCAAACCAGAATAACACCACTCATCACATGACAGAAGAATAACATAAAAAGCATTACATTCAACATAAAAGGAGGAAGATAAAGACAAAACTAAACCAGAACAATCTTAAAAAAAAAAAAACTAAACCAGAACATTACAGTTATCATTTGATTTATTAATGATAATACATGACCGATGAATTACAATTGAAAATTAATCGAAAAGAAATATTCATTAGAAATAGCCCAAGTTAGTTAGGTGCTCTTGTTCCTTATGATATATTTCAATTCTTAGTGCAAGTGCAATAAGTATCAATATTAAGGAAAGATGGGTAGGTGAACTTTCTGAACCCTACACATTACCGAAACCGAACAATATACTACTATAAGAAAAAGGGGTTTAGTTCTTTATCATTAAGTTTTGAGAGCGTTCTTCGGAGTTATCAATATTAGGCAATTTCAATTTTTTATATATTGAAATTCATTAAAATAATTGTATTGTTTATCACATTAACAAAAATATGTTAAATTAAGTTATCACTTTTTATTTTTACATCGTATATTTAGATAACTAAAAAAACATCCATCTTATTATATTTTTATTTATAATATAATTATTGTATTAAATATCATAACCAATTCTCTTTTTTTGTTGTCCTCCCCGTTTTACAGGACTTTGTCCTGATTAATCTAGACCGACTCGTGTCGCACACCTGATATAGATAGGTGAGCTTTCCAGCGGAGTTTTCTGAATGCTCAAGGTTTCAAGCTTGAAACCTATATAAGCAATACTAAACTGCTACCACTTGGGTCATTTCGTTGGTAATATCGTAACCGATTCTGATCCAAGTGAAAAAGGGAGACAAACTCAACATAAATACTACAAGTTTTGAAACTATAAATGGAAAAAAAGTTAATCCAATAATCCCAAATATCATGACATTGGTTACCCAACCATTAAAATGGATCCAATGGTGTTATAATTAAGGCAAGACTGAACCTAATGTGGGGGAGATGATAAAAGAGGGATAGTGATGTAGCAAGAAAACGAAATAAAATATAGTTGTGTCGTATAAATGTTTGAAAACTGCGTTCACCTAAACTTTGTCAAATAACGGGCTTTATTATGGTTGCTGCATGAAAGCTAATTAAAGTCCATTTACTAGACCAATTCATTAATATACCTAACCATATTAAATGAGAATTTAATTTTATCATGGCCTTTAATGTCTTTCTTTCTACCTTTGGTTTGAGTTTTTAATGTTTAGTTCCCAATACCAATCCCTATATTTTCTTTCCATTAAACCCAACTCTAGCTGGCCTAATTAATTATTTCATATGCAATAATTTCTGTTTTTAAGTCATTTCTTATGCAATAATTTCATTAGTACCCTTTTTAATAAAATAGAGAAAACATTTATTTTTAAGATAAGTATTGAGATTCGAATCTTTATAAAATAATATAGTATAAATATCTTTAGTCATTTGATGAATTAGTAAATCATAGCACGTGCCATACTTTAATCTCACATGTTTTTGTAGATTTCGTGATTGAAAAAAAGTTGTATAATGATTTTTTTTTCAAAAGAATGGATAGAATCAGGGAAGTTGAAGAAAAACATGGAAATTTATTCAATTACAAAATAAAATGATATAGAATCCATGGAAAATACTACGACGTTTAACAAACACCGCTGAACATCGTTAACGCTGAACACTATTAAATTGATTAATAAAGATTAAAAATTTGAAGGACTCAACATATAATCATAAATTTTATTTTAAATAAAATTTTAATTAAATTAGTATATATATATATAATATTTTTAAAAAATAATTGGATCAAATACTAACCTTCGCCAATTTAAAAAATAAAAATCTGAAACCCAAAACTATAAACCCAAAACCCTAAATCCAAAGGTTTGAACCTAAAACCTTAAACTGTAAACCATAAACCCCAATCAAGCATTAAGTTTAGGCTTTAGGGTTCAATGTTTAGGGTTTTAGGTTTTAGTTTGGGTATTGGGTTTAGGGTTTAGGGTTTAGGGTTTAGTGTTTACTATTTTAGGTTTAGGGTTTAAGTTTTAGGGTTTATATTTTATAGTTTACGGTTTAAGGGTTTTATTTTTAAAAATTTACTAAGGTTGATATTTGATCCAATTATTTTAAAAAAGATTAAAAAATATAATATATATGAAAAATAAATTAATTAAAATTTTATTTTAAATAATTTATAATTATATGTTGAGCCTTTGAAAATTTTAATCTTTATTAATCAATTTAATGGTTTTCAGCATGTTTAGTGTTAGTGGTGTTCAGCGATATTCAGCAATATTCGTCGGACATAAAACACTCATCGTAGAATTAATATTGTTTTCTGCCAACGAGTTTACCAAAGGTTAAAGCAACGGCCTTTGTCCGAATTTTATCGTACCATGTGTGAGATTTTAGTCTAAATTGATTTGGTCTTAAATTTATGTAAGTATAAATTTTATCTAGAATTGTTCTGATTTAGATTTAGATATATTTTAATTATTAAATCTTATATTTATACATTGCATTGATTCGTTATGATTATAATTATATAAATATATTATAGAAAATATTTTGATACATAAGTTTGTGTAAACTTTAGTTTATACAAGCCTTTTAATTTTAAAGTTTAAAGTTTTAGGTTAGAATTTAGTGTGTAGAGTGTATAATTTAATGTTTATGGTTAAAATTTAGAGTTTATGATTTAGGATGTTAGGGTTTGGAATTTAGGTTTTAAATTTTATAAAAGGGTTGTGTAAAAAAATTACACAGTCTGTCTATCAAAATATAACTCATATATTATTTATATTTATATTTATCTGAGTGGCTATAATTATAATTACACGAATATATTTTAATTGTAACAGACTCTCCATTACACTCTTTTTGGCCGTGCACTTGATTAATTGAACTGTAATAAATTGCAAGTGATATACTACCAAAGAAAAGAATTGATTTCTAAGTTTCCTCGGTTTAAATTAAATTGATTCGAATTTTAAATTAGACACGTGTCGATTTTATGTTATACCGGTTTTAATTAAATTAAATGGTTGAGATGTTTCAAACTTAAATCAATTCGATTTGAACCCAACAAATATCTCAGTGAGAAAACGGATGATGTTTATCTTAGGAGACACGAGTTCAAATCACTTTGTCTACATAAGGTATGCGCATTGTCAAAAGGTTAAAAATATTTATAAAAAGATACTACATTGTCATCACCTTTAAACTATTCAAAAAAAATCAATTTGATTTCAACTAAAACCAAATGTCGTCAATGAAAATTGTGAGGGTATAATAAAAGGATGGGACCATAATAATATACACAGCTTGATGATACAAACTATGTAATCAATTCCTGACTGGTCAAGGGAATTAGTAAAGTTATTGCCTCATTGCATTGAAAACATATAACCATCAAATATACTCATCTTCAGAACAATTTTCTGACTAGATTAAGCTTCACGATATATATATATATATAATATTTAGTAAAAAGCTCCAGAAAAAGTAGTAGGGTAAATTATACCGTACGTCACTCGACTTTTTTTCTCTCTACTATTTTGATCATTAAAGTTTAAAATGTTTCAATTTAAACACTCAAGTTTTGGTTAGACCTAGCAAACTTGACCCAAGACTCAAGACCCAAACCGATTTATACGCCCCGAGACCCGATATAAACCCGGACATGATGATCTAAACTTGATCTGAATTCGAACCAAACCCGATCCGAATTTAGTTAAACCAAAAATCAACCTGAAAATCGAAAATAACCGAAACCCAAAATAACCTGAACCGAAAGCAACCCGAATTTAGTTTCCTCAAATATGTATGTTTTATTCTCATTTTGTATTATAATACTAATTAACAACTACCTTTAGTAATAGTTTAAAATCAATTTTTCACCTTTAAAACATCATCTTCATATATTGACTCAAATTGAAAGTTGGACGATCCGATATTGACCCGACTAGAAATCAACCGATCTAATATTGACATTACCCTGTCACATCCCGAAAACTGGCCTAGCCGGAAGTAGGTTCCGGTGATCGAAAGTTTGAATCTGATGTGTTACACGTTTGTGATAGTTAACTTTTGTACCCCTCTTTTGTAATGAATCACATCGGAAGTTTGAATCTAATATGTTACACGTTTGTGATAGTTAACTTTTGTACCCCTCTTTTGTAATGAATCACAATTTGGTCATATTTGAGTGGATGAACTTTTTTGTACGAAATTCAAAGCCAAGATGCAAATTCTGAGCTAGGCGTATCGATACGGTCAAGCCAATATCGATAAGGTCCAAGTGTCAATAACTAACTTGTCTGCTTGGGCATGAGCGTATCAATACAGTCACGATCGTATCGATACGGTTCCCCTATTTTGAATCTGTTCGAAGTCAAAAGTTGAAAAGAAGTAAGCAAGTAGCTTACTCACCTCTTAGCTTGCCTCTTTCCCCACATGATTGGTTTCAGATGAAAAGATGGATAGCCATCAAATGCCTTAAAATCCTAAAAGAGTCATGAGTTGAAAAGAATTAGTAAAATAAGCTTACCTTTGAACATAGGAAAACATTCTATTGGCCCTTGTGGGGTGGGGATTGACCAAAGCCCTTGGCTTTCTTAAATGGGCGGTGAGGCTATCATTTTCTCACCTTTTGAACTCCCGAAAGCAAACCCAACAACTTGTCTTCCATTAAGCAAGTTCCTCCATTGCCATCCTCAACCTCCAAGTTAAGCTAGCACCTCGGTGCAATCTTCGATCGTCATTCAAGTTCAATACTTCGTTTGAAAGCTTATGTCTCGGTAAGCAAAACCCCTCATTCGATTTGACGATTCTGAACTTCGTTAGAGCTTAATTTTGAAATTAGGTTCTCCCGGTTCAAATAGAAACCCATGAATTAGGAGTTTTGATTTTGATAATTTGATGCAGTCCCTAAGCTCCGGTAAGTTCGAAATATGTTTCTAAATCCTTAATTTGAATTCTAATGTAATCCTAACTTTGTGCTAGCTCAAGTGTTGGAGAAGGATCCCTTGTCATCTCCAAAGGAAGCTAGGCACATCGAAATTTTGATTCGAGAGCCTCGTAATCAAGGTGAGTGTAGTCGTGTCAAGGGATAGGCTCGGTGCCATCCTATTGCATTATTGTGGTTTGCTATGCATTGTGTCAATGCTCAAGTAGAGAAATTGGCTATAAATTCGAATGGTAAGGTTGGGTAAGCCTTTGTGTTATTTTGATATGGTTATGGGTATACATGTGACATATGATCCGATATAAATGAACTATGAAAATGATATGTTGAAAGATGAACAAATATGTTATACTATGTGAAATTGATATGGCTATGTGATGATTAGATGTATACATGTACGATGATATGTTATAGAGCTACGGCTCACTTTCGTTTCTGATATGTTATGGCCTACGGGCACAAAGGTAAGAAAAATACAATGATATATGTGAACCTTGGACATTTGTGAGTTTTGAATATGATTGGCATGCCATAGGGTTATTTGAGCTCATATAAGTTAGGGTGGACTACGATCCGGGGCTACGACCTATATGTGGGGGAAATAAACATGGATTGTGTAAGGGACCTATCCGGAGCTACGGCTCAAGGCTACAGCCTATTCTCTGATATATGTGTTGGAGTAAAGGGGAATTAGTGTATCCATTTGTTACATTGTCCAAGGGAATTAATAAGTGTTTAGTTATGCTATGTTATATGAGAATATGATAAATGATTCCAAGTATGTTGCTTATGAAGTTGAAGATGTTATTATGATGCCTAATTATGTTGCCATGTCATTCATGATGTTAGATTGTTATGTATGCCATGTTATCCTAATACGTTCGTTATGACTACCTCACTAGGCTAAATAAGCCTAACATATGTGTTCGTCTCATGCATTTCAGGATCCTAAAGCTTCCGGACATCGATCGTGTAATTTTGCAGTTGCAAGTCACTAACTCCGTAAGCATACGTATGTTTACTTTTGTTTCCGTACTCCTAGTAAGGTGACATAAGGCTAGATAAGTTGTAATGACCTATTTTGGTGTGTTTGTATAAGCCTAATAGGATTTAGGTGGTGTATGTGCATGTTGGTGCGTTTTTGAATTAGCAAACTAGCTAAAATGAGCCCTAATGCACTAAATGGTAAAATCCTAGTAAACGAATTCAAAATGCTTTAAAAATTGCATACTATAAGAATTATTGTTTATTGGATTGCTGGTAAAATTTGGTAATATATGGACAACGTTTGCTAGGTTAATTCGATTAAAAACCAGTAAAAATTTGTCATTACAAGTTAGGGAGTATCGATACAGGTGATGGCGTATTGATACGACCCTTGCATAATTGGACCGGTCAACCTTAGTCAAACAAGGTGTATCGATACGGTTTAGGTGTTTTGGTACAGAATTTGGTCACTGGAATTTGGGATGAAAAAAGGTATCGATACGGCCATGGAGCGTATCAATATGAGGTTAACGTGTATCAATACTGGATTAGTTGTATCAGTACGGGATTGACATCTTTTGAATCTGGAAATATGAAATTAGGGTTAACATATCGATACGGTGTCAGTTAATTCAGTTATAAAGAATAAAAATGAGTTTTAGGCATTTTGCAATTTGGTCACTAACAACTATACGGTCTAATTAATCAGGTTAATGATATTCGATAGTAATGGAACTTCATAGATTTATAATTGGTATGTTTAATTACAAGTTGGTAATAAAGAATCTGGATTAGGGTCGCTAATTTGTAAAGTTTACATTTTAGTCCCTAAGTTGAAAAGAGGTTAAAATTGACCCCAATTCTAATAAGACTAGTAACGATAGGTTCGATAAGCCTTGAGAATGACTAATAAAATATTTTGAACAAGTACCGAACTCCGATTTCATCTTTTGATCTCTGAATAAGTTTTTGATAACTCTTTCCGACCCGGTTCTCTACCAGACTGAAAAAAAGGGTTACAAACCCGAAATGAACTAATCCTATATTAACCCAACCTGATTCGAAATAACATAAACCCAAACTAAATCCAAATCAGACTAGTCCAACTCGAATTGAACCTACACCAAAAATAACCTGAACCAAAAATCAACCGACCTGAAGTAAAACAACCCGAACATTGGACATTTGTGAGTTTTGGATACGATTGGCATGCCATAAGGTTATTTGAGCTCATATAAGTTAGGGTGGACTACGGTCCGGGGCTACGGCCTATATGTGGGGGAAATAAAGATGGATTGTGTAAGAGACTTATCTAGAGCTATGGTTCAAGGCTACGGCCTATTTTCTGATATATGTGTTGGTGTAAAGGGGAATTAGTGTATCCATTTGTTACATTGTCCAAGGGAATTAATAAGTGTTTAGTTATGCTATGTTATATGGGAATATGATAAATGATTCCAAGTATGTTGCTTATGAAATTGAAGATGTTATTATGATGCCTAATTATGTTGCCATGCCATTCATGATGTTAGATTGTTATGTATGTCATGTTATCCTAATACGTTTGTTATGAATAATTCACTAGGCTAAACAAGCCTAACATATGTGTGCATCTCATACATTTTAGGATCCTAAAGCTTCCGGACATCGATCGTGTAATTTTGCCGGTTGCAAGTCACTCACTCCGCAAGCATACGAATGTTTACTTTTGTTTTCGTACTCCTAGTAAGGTGGCATAAGGCTAGATAAGTTGTAATGACCTATTTTGGTGTGTTTGTATAAGCCTAATAGGGTTTAGGTGGTGTATGTGCATGTTGGTGTGTTTTTGGAATTAGCAAACTAGCTAAAATGGACCTTAATGCACTAAATGGTAAAATCCTAGTAAAGGAATTCAAAATACTTTAAAAAATTGCATACTATTAGAATTATTATTTATTGAATGGCTGGTAAAATTTGGTAATATATGGACAACATTTTCTTGGTTAATTCGATTAAAAACCAGTAAAAATTGTCATTACAAGTTAGGGAGTATCGATACGGGTGATGGAGTATTGATGCAGCCCTTGCATAATTGGACCGGACAGCCTTAGTCAGACAGGGTGTATCGATACGGTTTAGGCGTTTCGGTAGGGAATTTAGTCACTGGAATTTGGGATAAAAAGAGGTATCGATACGGCCATGGAGCGCATCGGTACGGGGTCAACGCGTATCGATACTGGATTAGTTGTATCGGTACGGGATTGACAACCTTTGAATTTAGAAATATGAAATTAGGCTTAACATATCGATACAACCATCAGGGTATCGATACGATGTCAGTTAATTTAGTTATAGAGAATAAAAAATGAGTTTTAGGCATTTTTCAATTTGGTCACTAACAACTATATGGTCTAATTAATCAGGTTAATGATATCCGATAGTAATGGAACTTCACATATTTGTAATTGGTATGTTTAATTACAAGTTGGTAATAAAGAATCTGGATTAGGGTCGCTAATTTATAAAGTTTATGTTTTAGTCCCTAAGTTAAAAATAGGTTAAAATTGACCTCGATTCTAATAAGACTAGTAACAATAGGTTCAATAAGCCTTGAGAATGACTAATAAAATATTCTGAACAAGTACCGAACTCTGATTTCGTCTTTTGATCTCTGAATAAGTTTCCAATAACACTTTTCGACCCGGTTCTCTACCAGACCAGAAATAGGGTGTTACAGTTGTAGTATCATAAGCCTAGATTTAGTCGATTCTAGGACTAAAGCCTGTTACGAGTCCGTATGTACTTATGCCATCTAGGAGTTATTTGTATATGTTATTTGTGACTTGCAGCTTACATGATTCAATCTTTCTGTATGATTAGATCTGAATATGTTTGCACCTACGGATAGACGCGCTAAAGATGAACCAAATCCCGGCTCATCCTCAACTCAAAGGGATAATCTGAGGGCAGAGTTAGGCCAAAACGAGTGGGGCAAAATGTTTCGTCTCATCATCCGTCAATGCCGCCCGCTTAGCAGGAACATCTGATTTCCAAGGCCCACATGATTAAGCAAGTGATTGTGTCCCTTCGATAAGAACCACCCCTTCAACCTACTGCAGCCACCTTGACTTTCTTCAGGGCGCCTATTGGAAAGATCAAACAATACCCAATTTACACCTTTATCGGCTAGGACATGAACAACCCTGAAGTCGTAGAATTCTGGCTGGAAAGCACTTTAAAAGTGTTGGATAAGCAAATGAAGTGCCCATAAGAACATAAGCTCGAGTGCGCCTTAGCCTTGATTGCTAAGGAAGCCCAGGGTTGGTGGGATACAGTGACACTCATCATGCCTGAGCATAGAGTTACGTGGGATTTCTTCCTTCAAGAGTTCCGCAAAAAGTATATCAGTGACCATTAAATCGCTGAATGGCATAAGAAGTTCCTCCATCGGAGACAAGGGGGAAGACCCATGGAGTAGTATATCTATGACTTCTACAATATGCTAGATATGGCGCCGAGATCATCCGCACAAAAAAGGAGAAGTGCTGAATATTCGTTGATGGCTTCTATGACGAACTGCGTCATCTTTTTACTATCTCGGAGTGAGAAGAATTCCAAACTTTGGCTAATCGAGCCATTGTTGTTGAAGCCTCCCAAAAGGCTTCTGAAAGAAGGAAAATGAACCAGGCCCTATCTGATAAAAGGTTCTGAGATGATTCTAAGCCACCCACATCTTAGAAGAAGGGTAGATAGTAGGACCAGAAGTCTGCTACCTTTTAACAGCTACCACGATCTGATTATATACCACAGTTTCAGTCTGTAGGAACATCTGTTTCTCGCACAGCTTTAGTAAACAGTACATGTGGTTTTACGAAAGGTTCCCAAATCCCTCTGTGTAATTTCTACAAGAAGAGGCACCCAGGGCAGTGTCGCAGACAGTCCGGATCTTGCTATCTCTGTGGCGAGTCTGACCACTTTATTCGGCAGTGCCTGTAGAATTCGTATACCCCTACATCGGTAGCTTCTTAGAACAATCCGAACAAGGGAAGATGAGCAAAGCAAGTGCAAACTAGATCAATAGGGAGACCTCGCAACTCCAATGCCCCTCTGGCTAGTCGTGACCTTCAGACTTCAACCCAGATGTACCATATTCGGGGTCGTGAGCAGGAGAATGATCCTGATGTGATTGCAGGTATGGTGGAATTATGTTCTGATCTTGTTTATGCTTTGGTAGATCTAGGCTCTACGTATTCTTTTGTTAGCGAACATTTGATTGTAAAGTATGCCTTAGAATTAGAACAGGTCACTTCCGAGATTGTTGTCTCTAATCCATTAGGAAATAGTGTGACCATCCGATGGGTTTGTAAAGCTTGCCTACTAAAGATCTAAAGGATCCCTTTCCTGGCTAACTTGATGGCCTTGCCTTTTCGATAGTTCGACCTCATATTAGGCCTCGACTGGTTGGTCGAAAACCAAGTATGGGTAGATTGTTCGAAGAAGAAATTGTACCTTCGTGGGCTCGGTAAGGAAAGTATAACACTGATGAAATCTGAACCCGAGCCTAAGAAGACTCTCATTTATGCCATGAAAGATCTGAAACTTGAAAGTGCACCTGTCGTGAAAGAATTCTTTGATGTGTTTTCCGATGAACTTCCAGGACTCCCTTCCACCCGAAAAGTGGAATTCGGGATAGACGTGCAACCTGGGACTACTCAAGTCTCTATCATTCCGTATAGAATGGCTCCGGTGGAATTAAGAGAACTAAAGGCCCAAATCTAAGACTTTTGGATAAGAGATTCATCCGACCGAGTTTCTTACCCTAGGGAGCACCGGTGTTGTTCGTTAAGAAGAATGATGGATCGATGCGTCTATGCATCGACTATCATCAGTTGAATAAGGTAACGATCAAGAACAAGTACCCGTTGCCTAGGACCAATGACCTTTTCGATTAGTTGAAAGATGCGTATTTGTTTTCCAAGATAGATCTCCGATCTGGATATTACCAAATGATGGTAAAGGAGTCTGTTGTTCCAAAGACTACATTCCGAACCAGATATGGCCACTATAAATTTTTAGTAATGCCATTTAGGCTTACAAATGCACCTGCAGCCTTCATGAGTTTGATGTATCGTGTGTTCCAGCCCTATTTAGACAAGTGTGTGGTTGTCTTTATAGATGACATCTTGATCTATTCAAAAGATGTGGCTACTCAGGAAGAACATCTCCAGATTGTACTTTAGACTCTCCGAGAGAAACAACTTTATGCCAACTTCAGAAAAAGTGAATTCTGGTTATCTGAAGTATCCTTCCTAGACCATGTGATCTCTTCTGTGGGAATTCAAGTTAACCCAAAGAAGATTCAAGTCATCCTTGACTGGATTCCTCTGAAAAATGTGGGAGAAGTCTGTAGTTTCCTAGGCCTTGCAGGCTACTACTGTAGATTCGTTAAGGGATTCTCACTGATTTTTGCTCTCTTAACGAAGCTTATCCGCAAGGACACTTCTTTTTTGTGGACTGTGGATTAACAAAGGAGTTTCGATCAGCTCAAACAAGTCCTTACTCATGCTCTTGTCTTGGCGCAACTCGAGTCGGGCAAAAATTTCACCGTTTACAATGATGCATCCCACCTGGGATTAGGCTATGTCTTGATGCAAGATGGCAAAGTCATAGCTTATGCTTCACGTCAACTCAAGCCACCTGAGCTAAATTATCCAGCTCACGATCTGGAGTTAGCCGCAGTTGTATTTGCTTTAAAGATTTGGCGATACTATCTGTATGATGAGAAATGCTACCTATACACCGATCATAAAAGCCTGAAATACCTCCTAACTCATAAAGAGTTGAACCTTCGTCAACGCCGGTGGATAAAGCTTTTAAAAGACTATGATCTGGTTATTGATTACCATCCCGATAAAGCCAATGTTGTGGTTGATGCTCTTAGCTGGAAGTCCACTCCTTCTCTGAGATGTTTGAATGCTCATTTTTGGCTCAAGAATTGTGGCAAGCAGTTGGATGAATTGAGAGTGTATTCAACCATTGTATCTCGAATCAAAGCACTCTAAGAAAACGATGAAAAGCTGCAACCTCTCATTACTAAAGTCAAGGATAACACAGATCCTGAGTTTACTATGAACTCCGAAGGCTTGTTACGTTTCTACAACTGTATCTATGTGCCCGATGATGATTATCTTTGAAATCAGATTCTAAGTGAAGCTCATGCTAGCCCATTTTCTGTCCACTCGGAAGCTATTAAAATGTACAAGGACCTGAAAGAGCTATATTGGTGGTCCGGAATGAAGTACGAGATCACGGACTTTGTGACTAGGTGCTTGATTTGCCAACAAGTCAAAGCCGAGCACAAAGTGCCTACCAGTCTCTTGCAGCCTATCGAGCTTCTACAGTACAAATGAGAGCCTATTACAATGGACTTTATAAGTGGCCTACCTGTCACACCGAAGAAGAATGATGTTGTTTGGGTCATTGTGGACCAATTTACGAAGTTCGCTCATTTTCATCCAGTGAGAATGGATTTCAATTTGCCTAAGCTCGCAGAATTATATATTTGTAAAGTTATTCAGTTACACGAAGTTCATGTGTCTATTATCTCCGATCGTGACCCTTGATTCACGGCTCGGTTTTGGAAGACCTTATACGAGGCCTTGGGAACGCAAGTGCACCTTAGCACAGCTTTCTATCCTCAAACCGGTGGCCAATTTGAGAGAGTTATTCAGGTAACTCTTAACCCTCCTTTGAATGGTATGTCTGAATGCTTTGAGTCAATCTCGATTCTTCCTTGTAGATTCTAGAAGATATGCTCCGAGCTTGTGTCATCGACTTTGGGAATGCGTGGGAGAAATCCCTACCTTTGGTAGAGTTTGCATACAACAACAGTTATCAAGCTTCAATTCAAACGAACCCGTATAAAGCTTTGTATGGAAAGAGATGCAGAACTCCTATTTGTTGGATCAAACTCAATAGAGGCAAGATACTAGGTCATGACTTACTTCGAGAGACTAAAGAAAAAACAACCATTATCCGTGATCGGATTAAGGCTGCCTTCGATGGGCAAAAATCATATACTGATTTGAAAATAAGAGATATCCAATACGAGGTTGGTGAGAAAGCCTTCCTCGAAGTATCTCCGTAGAAGAAGATCTTTCATTTCAGAAAAAGAGGGAAGCTAAGCCCCCGTTTCATTAGCTCGTTCGAAGTGACTGAAATAGTTAGACTTGTTGCATACCGATTAGCTCTTTCTGATGAGTTAAGTCGGGTTCACAATGTCTTCCATGTATATGTGTTACACAAGTACTGGTCAGATCTCTTCCATGTGATCGAGCCAAAATCTGTAGAGATTCAGTCCAATCTGACATATGAAAAAGAACTTGTGCAAATTCTCGTATGAGAAGTCAAGAGACTTCGTAATAAGTCTGTGCCTTTAGTAAAAGTTCTGTGAAGAAGTTATTCTGTTGAAGAAGCAACATGGGAAGCCGAGAAAACTATACGGAGGCAGTATCCTCATCTTTTTGCTTAAAGTGAAAATTTGAGGACGAATTTTCTAAAGGGGATGAGAGTTGTCACATCCTGAAAACTGGCATAGTCAGAAGTAGGTTCCGATGATCATAAATTTGAATCCGATGTGTTACACGTTTGTGACAGTTTACTTTTGTACCCCTATTTTGTAATGAATCACAATTTGGTCCTATTTGAGTGGATGAACTTTTTTGCACGAGATTCAAAGCCAATATGCAAATTCTGAGCTAGGCGTATCGATACGGTCAAGCCAGTATTGATACGGTCCAACTGTCAATAACTAACTTGTCTGTTTAGTCACAAGTGTATCGATACAGTCACAAGCGTATCGATACGGTTCCCCTATTTTAAATTTGTTCAAAGTCAAAAGTTGAAAAAAAGATAGCTTACTCACCTCTTAGCTTGCCTCCTTCCCCACGTTATTGGTTTCAGATGAAAAGATGGATAGCCATCAAATGCTTTAAAATCCTAAAAGAGTCGTGAGTTGAAAAGAATTAGTAAAATAAGCTTACCTTTGGACATAGGAAAGCATTCTATTGGCCCTTGTGGTGGTGAGGATTGACCAAAGCCCTTGGCTTTCTTAAATGGGCGGTGAGGTTCTCATCTTCTCACCTTTTAAACTCCAGAAAGCAAACCCAACACCTTGTCTTCCATTAAGCAAGCTCCTTCATTGCCATCATCAACCTCAAAGGTAAGCTAGCACCTCAGTGCAATCTTCAAATACTTTGTTTGAAAGCTCATAACTCGATAAGCAAAACCCCTCATTCGATTTAACGATTTCGATCTTCGTTGGAGCTTAATTTTGAAATTAGGTTTTCTATGTTCAAATAGGATCCCATGAATTAGGAGTTTTGATTTTGATGATTCGATGTTGTCCTTAAGCTTCGGTAAGTTCGAAATATGTTTCTGAATCCTTAATTCAAATTCTAATGTAATCCTAACTTTGTACTAGCTCAAGTGTTGGAGAATGATCCCTTGTCATCTCCAAAGGAAGCTAGGCACATCGGAATTTCGATTTGAGAGCCTCGTAATCAAGGTGAGTGTAGTCGTGTCAAGGGATAGGCTCGGTACCGTCCCATTGCATTATAGTGGTTTGCTATGCATTGTGTCAAAGCTCAAGTAGAGCAATCGGCTATAAATTTGAATGGTAAGGTTGGGTAAGCCCTTGTGTTATTTTGATATGGTTATGGGTATACATGTGACATATGATCCGATATAAATTAACTATGAAAATGATATGTTGAAAGATGAACAAATATGTTATACTATATGAAATTGATATGGCTATGTGATTATTCGATGTATACATGTACGATGATATGTTATGGAGCTATGGCTCACTTTCGTTTCTAATATGTTATGGCCTACGGGCACAAAGGTAAGAAAATACAATGATATATGTGAACCCTAGACATTTGTGAGTTTTGGATACAATTGGCATGTCATAGGGTTATTTGAGCTCGTATAAGTAAGAGTGGACTACGGTCTGGGGCTGCAGCTTATATGTGGGAGAAATAAGGATAGATTGTGTAAGGGACTTATCCAGAGCTACGGCTCAAGGCTACGGCCTATTTTTCGATATATGTGTTGGTGTAAAGGGGAATCCGTGTATCCATTTGTTACATTGTCCAAGGGAATTAATAAGTGTTTAGTTATGCTATGTTATATGAGAATATGATAAATTATTCCAATTATGTTGCTTATGAAATTGAAAATGATATTATGATGCCTAATTATGTTGCCATGCCATTCATGATGTTAGATTGTTACGTATGTCATGTTATCCTAATACGTTTGTTATGACTACCTCACTAGGCTAAATAAGCCTAACATATGTGTGCGTCTCATGCATTTCAGGATCCTAAAGCTTTCGGACATCAATCGTGTAATTTTGCGGTTGCAAGTCATTCACTTCGCGAGCATACGTATGTTTACTTTTGTTTCCGTACTCCTAGTAAGGTGGCATAAGGCTAGATAAGTTGTAATGACCTATTTTGGTGTGTTTGTATAACCCTAATAGGGTTTAGGTGGTGTAAGTGCATGTTGGTGTGTTTTGGAATTAGCAAACTAGCTAAAATGGGCCCTAATGCACTAAATGGGAAAATCCTAGTAAATGAATTCAAAATGCTTTAAAAAATTGCATACTATTAGAATTATTGTTTATTGGATTTCTGGTAAAATTTGGTAATATATGGACAACGTTTGCTAGGTTAATTCGATTAAAAACCAGTAAAAATATGTCATTACAAGTTAGGGAGTATCGATACAGGTGATGACGTATTGATATGGCCTTGCATAACTGGACCAGTCAACCTTAGTTAAACATGGTGTATCGATACGGTTTAGGTGTTACGGTGCGGAATTTGGTCACTGGAATTTGGGATGAAAAAGATATCGATACGGCCATAGAGCGTATCGGTACAAGGTCAACGCGTATCAATAGTGGATTAGCTGTATCAGCACGAGATTGACATCCTTTGAATATGGAAATATAAAATTAGGCTTAACGTATCAATACAGCCATCAGGGTATCGATACGGTGTCAGTTAATTCAGTTATAAAGAATAAAAATGAGTTTTAGGCATTTTGCAATTTGGTCGCTAACAACTATACGGTCTAATTAATCAGGTTAATGATATATGATAGTAATGGAACTTCACATATTTATAATTGGTATGTTTAATTACAAGTTGGTAGTAAAGAATCTCGATTAGGGTTACTAATTTGTAAAGTTTACGTTTTAGTCCCTAAGTTGAAAAGAGGTTAAAAATTGACCTCGATTCTAATAAGACTAGTAACAATAGGTTCGATAAGCCGTGAGAATGACTAATAAAATATTCCGAACAAGTACCGAACTCTGATTTCGTCTTCTAATCTCCGAATAAGTTTCCGGTAACACTTTCCGACCCGGTTCTCTACTAGACCAAAAAATGGGTGTTACAAACCCGAAATCAACTGATCCTATATTAACCCGACCTGATCCGAAATAACATAAACCCGAACTAAATCCAAATCAGTCCAGTCCAACTCGAATCGAACCTACACCAAAATAACCTGAACCAAAAATCAACCGACCTGAAGTAAACCAACCCGATTGCCACATCTAGTTTAGGTCAATCTAGAATAACATGACTTATTTTATTAATATTTTTATCACATGGCGTATTTTATTAATATTTTTTATGACATGAAATTTTTGTAATACCCATTTTCCGTCCAGCCATTAGATTCAAATTATAAAAAATAAGAATAAAAATTAAAAGCAAAAAAAATATTAATTAATATCCTTTCGGTCCCTTTTGTTACAAACCATGCCAAATAAAAGCCCAAATATTTAATCCAAGAATTACAACCCAAAACCCAATATCCATATTATACACATATTAGACTCATTTACCCCAATTGCCCCAACCCTTCATCTTTTCGACAGCCCCTGTGCAGCCACAACCGAGCCACTTCAACTACATTCGATCGAACCTCAACTGCCATCCGAGGTCCTCACCAACAAAGTCGGTCCCCTCCTTGGCTCGTACAACAGCCCGCATGCCAACAAATCACAAAAATCAGAGGCATCAATAGGCTTTTAGGTTTTTTTTTTTTTTTTTGTAATTTCTGGCTATAAAGCCGGAGAAAACTGGAGATTTTTCATATTCACTATCAATACAACAAAAGAAAACATTCAAAGGCAAAAAGAATTTTTTTTTAGGTATTTTCTTTTTCAATTTCGCATAGCAAATAAGTTTTCCTTTTCTTCTTCAGTTTTCAGTGAGTAATCAAATTCTCCTTTGTCTTCCTTTTTAAAATCAAAACTTGAGTTTTTTAGGATTTCCGAAAAACAAAATAAAGGGGTTTTACGCATTTATATTCACTATCAATACATTTAATTTTCGCATTTTAAATTTTTGCACTTTAACTTCTTGCATTTATTTTACGCATTTCTTTATTCGATCCGGTCCTTTTTTGGATTTTTTTATGTTATTTGTTTTTACTATATTTATGTTTATTTTCTCTATTTTTGTGGC
This sequence comes from Hibiscus mutabilis, assembly GCA_019671005.1. Taxonomy (NCBI): domain Eukaryota; kingdom Viridiplantae; phylum Streptophyta; class Magnoliopsida; order Malvales; family Malvaceae; genus Hibiscus; species Hibiscus mutabilis. The sequence continues at coordinate 6,570,647 of CM033727.1, read as the reverse complement.
ATGAATTTTATTTGTCATTCACTTAACCTTTTAATTCCACGTTTATCTTGATAATTAATTTTTAATTATAAAAATATGTATTTATTAACTCGTATATGTGTGTCTTAATATCTTGGATTATTGCATATTGACCAAATATTCGAATTAATTAACATTGTCTGAAGGCAAATTTTGAAATGAATAAAATTGGTTAAGACATAACATCATGATTAATTGTTTGCATCACACATAAAGGTGATTGTCCGAAGTTCAAACCCTAAATTAACACGGCAGTCGGGCTTATTCGATGTCGGTTTAATCTATGGTCTGTTGCATCGTCACCCTTATTAATTAAATGTCAAATTAATTCAAGCCCACCAAATTTTAAAACCCACTTATTAAGGTTTGTATTCAAGTAAGAGCATTTAATTAAAGTTAATTTAAATTTCAACAATTTCCGACGGTTAACAGCAACATTTAATTTGGTACCGATTCCGGGCGCTGTGGGGTGCTAATCCTTCCCCACACGTAACCAACTCCCGAACTCCTTTCACGAATCTCTAATTTTATGGTGTCCGGTCTACCTTATCCAAGTGACCGGTGGCGACTCTAAGTCTTCTTTATCTTAAAAAATGTGGGATACTCCCGTAGCCGATTTTCAAAAGCTACAATTTTATTTATATTTTATTCAAAAAATAAAAATAAAACCTAAAACATTAGTTAAACTTCTTACTATTTTCACTGCAACTTTCTCCCCCTCTTACAGGTTTGCCTTTGTTAAGAGCAATAAAATTTGGAATTGGGGGGGTTTCGGTAATATATTCGGATAGACGTAGACAAAATTTAAGTATCCATATTCCGAATTGAACCAAATTTGAATAGATATAGATTAGAAGTGTGATAATGCCTAACGTAAATCCAACTCAATCCAGTCCATGAACACTTTCATTCAAGAGGTCCTTGTATTTTATGATTACAGTAATTTAATATCTTTTAAAATTAAAGGAACAAATCAATCATGTACCACTAGAAAGTGAATAAAAATTTGAACAATATCTCACTTGTAGTCTTGTGTTTAGTGTGAATCAGGATAATTTGATTTTGAAGCCCATTTGGGTCTATTTTCCAATGGGCCATGTAAGCCCAAAATAGTTTAATATCATTTCTGTAAACGAATTCAGGAGCTACTTTGTTATTGTAATAAAGTTTTGACCTCTTATCTTATGTATTTGATCCCTCTCACCTTCACCGTGATTCATGGTAATCATATAAGGCTTATATTTTGATACGCAAGAATTTTTCTAAAATTTAAATCTTAAACTTTAGCACCTTAAAACCTAAATTATAAATCCTAAATTTTAAGCTCTAAACTCTAACCATAAACCTTAAATTCTACACCCTACGCATTAAACCTCTAAACCCTGAAGCCTAAAATTAAAAGGCTTGTGTAAGTTTACACAAACTTGTATATCAATGTATTTTTCATCATATAATACGATTTAACATGAATTTTTTAACTATCTACTATGATTATAAGCAGGCCCGGCTCTGGGTAAGGGCACCCGCCCAGGGCCCACCGCTCAAGAAAAATACACGTTTTTAATTTTATTCGAATTGTATTTATTTTTAATGGTCTATTTTTAATACTTGTTATTAGGGGTCTAATTTTTTCAATATTTGTTAACAGAGGTTTAATTTTTTTCCAATATTTATTATTAGGGGCCTATTCTTAAAATTTAACTTTTTTCTAAAACTTTTTATTAGGGGCCCATTTTTTAAATATTTATTATTTTAGGCATACTCTTAAAATTCTTTTTTTTTTTCATTTTTTTGTTATTAGGGGCTTAGTTTTTCAATACTTGTTATTATGGACCTACTCCTAAAATTATTTTTTTCCGTTACTTGCTATTAGGGACAAAGATTTAAATAACACTATGCAAACATGACGATAGCGGTAGTGGCGGAGCCAAGATTCTTCTTATAGTAGGGTCATGAGTGAAGTATGGGGTATTGAGGATTTCTATACCACTAGAATAAGCATTGTTGACCTCATACCCCGTCAAATTAAGTGGGGTTAAATATAATATTTCTTACGAAAAAATTATATTACCTCCTTAAAAATCTCATACCCTAACAAATTAAGTGGGGTAAAATCTAATATTTCTTATTAAAAAATTTAGGGTAAACTATACGGGAGACCACCGATCTTTAGGGTTGGTGTTGAAATTACCACCGATCTTTTAATTTTGTCAAAATGACCACTCAACTATTGATATGGTTCCAATATAGCCACTAGCTGTTAAAACCTAACGGAGAGGCTGACGTGTCGTTATTTACACATGTCACCACCTAATTAAATAATCAATTTATTTTATTAAATTAAAACTAAGACCAAATTGATTAAATGTGTAAATAACGAGACTAAATGCGTAATTATACAATTTTATTTTAACTACCACGTGAGTCTCTCCGTTAGGTTTTAACGGCTGGTGGCTATATTGGAACCATATCAATAGTTGAGTGGTCATTTTGACAAAATTAAAAGATCGGTGGTCATTTCGACACCAACCTTAAAGATCAGTGGTCTCTTGTATAGTTTACCCAAAATTTTATATTACCTCTTTGAAAATCCCATACTCCAACAAACAAGTGGGTCAATTGCACCCCAATTATATGCTACATCCTCCTTGTAATAAGTGTTTTTTTCAAAAACGGGAAGAATGAGGGATAGAGCCGCCATCATTCACTTTGGTAGGCTAGACACCGTTAAAAATAACTAGAGATTCAAAAACGTTTGGGTTCGGGAGTCAATTACGCGCGGGGAAGGATTAGCACCCCACAACGCCCAAAATTAGTACCGCGTTGATTTGGTGTCATCTTTGCAAGAAAATGAAAATTTGCATTTAATTTAAAATTTAATCCCAAAAACGGTCTAAGGAGAATATTTCTTTATTTACGAAAACCGAGAAAGATGATACCTGAATGAGTCAGGATACCACTTCCTAGCTAATTTCCGAAATAAATTGGAAAATATTCCATTAATATTAAATCGAATTTAATATTCTAAAAATACATACAAAAGAAAATTTTAGAGGAAAATCTATTTTAGAAATTATAATTTAGAATTAAATATATTTTATTCATGTGAATAATTCATACAACTTAAAATATATAGGCATGACATACAAAATATAGGAACATACCGATAATTAAAAGAACATTGTAAATAATTCATTCAACTTAAAATATACAAACATGGCATACTAAATATATTTATTACAAAAACATGCCAATATATTATCCTATATCTAAACTAATATTAAAATAAATACAAAGACAAAAATTTACTCTACTAGAAGCTCGAATGAAGAACTTCGACCGACCCCTAGCAGGATCCTTGCATTATCTCGCCAAAAACGATCCGATCGAATAATTAATCGAACCATCAGAAAAATGAAAATTCCTAGTGAGAGCACTGCTCTCAAAGGTTCGAAAGGGCACCGCCCTTTACGCCATTTTCCATGGCTTTCTTGTGCCATTTAAAATGGCTTTTGTGTTCATGCTTGAAGCAGCCTCCCCCGCCTTTTATAGGCAAATGGGGGCTAAGGTGGACGCCATGCAGGCGTCCACATGTTTCACTTTTTTTTACTTATTATTATTATTATTATTTTAAATTTGGGGTCCTTACATTCGATTTCATTCGGGTTTTTATAACTTATTTTTATAATATATCTAAAATATCTCTCATTTGTTCTTTTGTAGAGCGGTGGAGCAGATTTTGAGTGGTGGCACAGTGTGGCTGGACAGTGGGTTAGGTTATTATGGTTTATATATATATTTTTTAGGGTTAAGGGTAGTTTAGTCTTTTTTAGTGTAATTGGGTTTGATAGGTTTTTTGGGGTTGTAAATGGGTAATGGGTCTATATATTGGGTAATATAAAAATGGGCCTTAATTTTTGGATTGGGCTTAGGCCCGGACAAAAATAGGTTATGACACGCCCATGGTAGCAACACCATCTAAAACCGGGATACCCACAACTGTTATGTCCACAATAATGTACATTATTAAGAGATTTCACAACCGTGATACTTGCAGTGACTAAAATAGCATCTATAATGCCTGCAACCATAATAAAACCTAACATAACTGTAAATACGACCACAACCGCAATTTAAAATTTTAATTTGGGGCCTATTTTTTATATTTGCCCTGGGCCACCAAAAGTCCAAGATCAGCCCTGATTATAAGATAATATCTGTTTATTAATAATAATTCTCTAACAACACACACTGTACAAATATATTGATCAAAATAGATAACGCAAATATAACAACATTCTTCTTTCCACTAGGACCACTTGATGGAACAACTATAATTTATACAAACCCACGTTCTAAACATTATATTTTATGTATACCCTCTTAAATATCGTACCAACCTTCAATGTTAAATAAAGGCAAAATACCAAAAAATACTCCTAACGTTTGACTGAATAGTTACTTTGGCTCATATTCTTTTTTAAGCACTTTAACCCTCAACTTTTATTTTAGTCTAAAATGGTCCTTCTGTTGATAAAAACTGTTACTCAACTAACAATAAATGGCTTGAAATGATGTGACAAACCTACATGGTAGTGCACTCTGATATAGCAGTGTCATATAGACAACAATGCTGACTTTATATAATGACACATTAGTAAAAAATAATAACTATATAAAATTATTTTTTCTGTTGACATGTCATTCTATCAAGTAATTTCAAATTTTTTATTGTCAGTTGGCTAACAGTTTACTCTACGGAAAGACTATTTTAACTTAAAATAAAACGTTAAGAGTTTAAGTACTTAAAAAATAGAAACTAAAATAACTATCCTATTAAATATTAGGGTCATTTTTTTGCATTACGCCTTTAAATAAAAAAGTTGACCCTTTGGCAAGACAAGTTGGTTCAACTAAATAAACCTAACATTTATGACACGTTGGAATAATTAGATGGCATGCCATTATCCCTAGCAGATCAGCATTACCTCAAGTATGAGATTTTTTTTTTCAAATTCGAAAGGGATTCGAATCATTTCCTTGTGGAAAATTGGAAAATATTATATTTTCAATTTATTCATCACATGTCAGACTGGTTTGAATTTTAACCATCATAAATCTTAATGATTTTAGACACTTATTAATTTAGTAGTATACATATAACTCGTTGAATTCTACGGGCCGTAATTTGCGTTAAAGAAAACCAACTTAGGTGTAGAGGTAGATAAATAATCTTGGCGAAGAAATCATAAGATGTAATATGGTGATTTTTCATTTTATTTTTTAATCATAAAATTAAGAGTTCAATTTTTATATATGAGAATAAAATACATTTTATGACGAGTGGTTTATCTCTAAATAAAAACACATGCAATGAAAAAATTAATCACTATTATCAGTAATAAATACCTTAGTAAAATCAAAAATATTTTTTACGGAAAGAAGTCTACTTTTCATCGCTTTGGCATATAGTCCTTTAGTATTGTCAAATTTGTTTGTCTGATTAAGGAATCAAATCAACGAGGAAATATGCTAAATCTATTTGGTTTGATGATATTGTTTAATAATAACAAGTGTTGGTTAATTTGTTAGGAAAATAATTATATAGTGAAAACTGAAAAGAAAACAGGCGAGGCAATTTGTGGGGTCTTAATTCGATCCTGGGTGCAAAAAACAAAGGGAAAACGACGATTCTCCCACAACTTCTTGTCTAATGTCTCTCTTAACATACATGCTTTCTTTGAAGAAGGGTAAATTATAATTTTTATCATTCAACTTTTCTCTCACTCCTATTTTGATTACTGAAGTTTAAAATTTATCTATTTAATCATTAAACTTTTGATTTGCTCATGTTTTAGTCACTCGAACGTTAAATTATAAATAGAAGGGTAACAAGGCAGTCACATGTGCTGATGTTGATTGATTTTGATGACATGGCAAACATTGTCATCATTCTTTCACGCCTACATTAGAATCAACATTCTTCAGTGTCTTCTTCGACCACTCGAGGCACCGACGAACTCATATCATCGTCTTCTATCCGTATATTAATTTAAAATTTTCTAAAATCACTTTGAAAATGATGAAACTCAACTCAAAATTTAAAACTCGCAAAACTTCAAATCACTCAAATCTATAGTATCTACAATTCGATCAGTGTGAAATCAGGATATACATCTCGCTTCCTCCTTCTTCACCTTCTCACCGTTGAGATTTAGAAAAAGATTTCTCGTCGTTGAAACATCAAAAGTAATTCAAGACTTTAATTTTTTGCAAAAAAATTAAGAAAATTTTGAGGTCATTTCATACGTTTTTTAAAAAAAAATATGTCCAGTCATAATATCGTCAATTATTTAACATAAAAGTGACCAAAATATAAACTAACCAAAAGTTTTAAATTAAAAATATTTAAAGTTTAAAGATCAAGATAAAAGAGAAAAATTAAAAACCTCCCAACAACAAAAAAGAGAACCAGGCAGAAAACAAGTCAAGACCAAAACTGCAGGCTGCAGCGACTAGAACCAGAAGAAGAAAAAAACAGAACTAAAACATGGACAAAGACCAACATAATTTTTTGGTAATAAAAACTATAACACGAATAGCTCATCACGGCCATGAACAATGATGTTCGATCCATGCCTTCCTTTGCCATTGAATCAGCAAAACAATTTGATTCTCAATAGATAAAATTTAAAAACAAAAGAAACGTCCTTTTGCCATTCGTCATCATACATCTAAAGCTTTTATGTTACTTTTATAAGTCTGAAAAACAGGTGTCCAACAAAATCAACAACGTCCATAGATGGGTTTGCATCATTTTTATCATTGAACTTTGAAACAATTCAATTATAATACTAAATTTTTATTTTGCTTCAATTATATTACTCGTTAATATTTAAATGGCGTGATAAGTGGACAAAATTAAAGTTATTCATGGTTAATTATTATACTACAACAAAGAGCAAAGCCAGGAATTGAAAGTTAAGGGGTCAAAAAAAATTAAAAATACAATACATAGGATTCAATCTACTGACTTCAGAAAAATAGAAAAACCTAAGAAAATGCTATTGGTTGCTTATTCTCTTGTTTGTATTCATATTGCAGCTCTGTCATTGTTAGTAAGGCTCTAACGGTTGTTTGTTTGTCCCCTGGTGTACTGGAAATTTTGGCCGGTTCTAACCTCCTTTGTTTGTTTGCATGCATGTGTTGTTGCTAAGGAGGGAGGGGACCAGAGGAGATTGTTGTGGGCCGACGTGGAAGCAGAAGAGGCGCGCATGGGCGCGTGGGGTGAGCCAAGGAGTTGCGCATGGGTGCGTATGGGAGATGAAAGGCCGACGGTGGACTACACGAGTGTCAGGTGCGATCTCAACCGTTCGATGTGTTCCCGATATGACAGTTGCAATCGATACGGTGCTATGGTATCAATAAGCCAACTAGGGCTTCCTTTACCTGTGCAATCTGGACCGTCAGATCTAGGTTAAATCTGACGGCTGTGGTTCAGCTGCACAAAGAGAGCATATCAGATTAATGCCTTAGGGTTTATTTTTGTTATTGGGCCCAAAACGAGCTATGTTTGTATATTGTATATATATATATATATTGGTTGTTTAATATATTGTAAATAAACCTGGGCTTTTTATTTTTTATGGATTGTTAATAAAACTTTGGGCTTTATTTAATTTTTGCTTTAATGGGCTGTTGATATATATGTTTGTAGTATGGGCTGATAATAAAAACAAATTTAGGTTTTATTTCAAATTGATTAGCCTATACTCTGTATAATTCGGTTATAATATAAGATAACTTAAATGATAGATATGGTAACAATAATAATAGTGACTATAATAACAATAGAAAACAACAATAAAAATAACAATGATATCATAAAAATCATAATACATTAATATGTTTTTTGAGTTTTTTTCATATTAACAACAATCATAGTAGATTATAACAATAGTATGGTAACACACATATATATATATATCACTTAGTAATTTTTTGGTTTTAAAAGCATAACATATAATATGATAAATAATAGTATAATATGATAACAAATAACAACCTAGATATATATATATATATATATATATGCCTAATTAAAGTAGAACTAGCAATTAACTAATTTTTTGGTTTTCAAGTAGCAAAACACACATATATAGTTAATAAGACACATACTAATAGTAGTATTTTGGCTTTTTTGGTTTTAATAACAGCCACATATATGTAGATAGTCAATAATTAAGCAACAACCCATATAAGCCTATTATTGTAAAAACAAAAAATGAAAACGAGTCCACCCTGGACAAAATTATTGATTACAATCTCAAAGGACATCCCCTAGATATTAAGGTGGGCGTGGCCAATATGATAACAAATTCAACAACATTCGAGTCACTATTCCACCGTTTCAAGGCAAAAAGAATCTAGAAGCATACTTAGATTGAGAAAGCAAAGTGGATCACGTCTTCGAGTACCACAATTACTCGAAATAGAAAAAGGTATGATTGTCTGTCGTGGAATTTATAGACTACGTTCTTGTTTGGTGGGACCAGTTAACCTTGTCTAGGAGGCGTAACGGAGAAAGGCCACTTACAACTTGACATGATATGAAGAGCATCATGCGGAGGAGGTTCATTCCAACGCACTATCACCGAGATCTATTCAACAAGTTGCAAATGTTAAGACAAGGCAACCAGAGCGTAGATGACTACTACAAAGATATGGAGGTTGTAACGATACGTGCCATCATATAAGAAGACCGTAAAGCAACATGGCTATGAAAATGGAACAGCAGCAAAAGAAGAGGATCATCCCAAGCGCAACTAACGTAACCAGCCCTAAATGGAGCAATGCTCGAAAGAACACTCCTCACAAATCAAAGAACCGATCAAGACCTTAAAACCAAAGCCAACAGTAGTGGAAACCAGTCGAGGCAAGCAAATAGAAGGTAATGAGCGCTCGAGAGAGATTAAGTGCTTATGTCATGGTCACATGGCTAATCAATGTCCAAACTACAACACCATGCTGCTTATGGACAATGGAGACATCATTTTCGACCATGAAGATGAAGTCAAAGAAGAGGAGATTGAGCCAACCATTGATGGAGAACTCTTGGTGGTAAAATGAATCCTTAATGCGCAAATGGCCAAGGAGGAGCAACAACGAGAAAATATATTCCACACACAGTGCCTTATGAACAACAAGGTGTGTTCCATGATTATGGATGGTGGGAGTTGCACCAACGTTTCTAGCACTATCATGGTAGAAAAATTGGGTTTAAAGACTTTGAACCGTTCTACACCGTACAAGCTTCAATGGTTGAATGATGGAGGCGAATTAAAGGTCACCAAACAAGTTCTAATTCCATTCTCTATTGGCAATTATAAAGATGAGGTTATGTGAGATGTTGTGCCTATCCATGCCAACCATATTCTCCTTGGAAGGCCGTGGCAGTTTGACAAGAAAACGATTCATGATTGCTACACCAACAAGTATTGAAGAAGATCACACTAGCGCCATTGACATCGAAACATGTTCAAAATGATCATGTCCTAATAGTTCAAATCAGCTCCAACACTAAGTGCAGCTCGTCCAGCTCAACGATCAGCTCAAGTCATCTCATGCCTAGCTCAAGTATCTCATCTCAGCTCAAGCTACCATATCCAGCTCAACACCTAAAGGGCATGTCCCCTCCCAAGAGACATGACCGACCAGCCTTGGAGGGAACATGCTTGGGCGCGAACTTTTGGAGGGAGAATTGGGTGACAATCACTTGGAGGGAGGCACCATCAAGCCGAACCAACACAAGGAACAAGCACATGCCTATTCGGCCAACTATTCCCCTTGTATCATGCCATTTTAGCAACTCCTTAGAACACTATAAATATGAGTTCAAATTCACTTTGTAAAACATCTTTGAAATATATAAATTTATCCTTTTGTGAGTTTATCTCTCAAACTTGTTCTTTTTAGAACTATTCGACTTATCAAGCTTTCTTGCTTGTGGCGTCACTTTTTTCACCATACTTCAGGTTCTTGGTTTTATATAACCAACAGGTCTAAGTTTTCCTGCCACCCTCAAAGTTATTCTCATAAAGATTAAGTTTATGCACTTATAGCATAAGTTCATCTTTTGAATCCTTTGAATACTATCACCTTACTTCCATTCTATTTCACCATTTTATTTTCCATTTCCTTCACCATATCCAAACCATCCCCCAAACACTTAACCATTTCATTCTTTTCATCCATTTCCTTTCATACACCACCCTAAACTCTTATGCACCCTAATCTGTCATCACCATCTATCTTCAAGGCATTCAGATTATAAGGCTTGCTTGCATTCACAGTTGGAACAATCAAAGCTTCTCTCTACAACACCAAATTGGAGAGTTGGAACGTATCATATGGTATCAGAGCAAATGAAGAATCAAGTAAACCTATTTTTTGTAATTTTGTTTTTCTGATAAAAAAAGTATAAAAAGAGAAAAAAAAAAAAAAAAAAAATTTTTCTTCGTTTCTTAAAGAATTCGAATAGTATATAAAAAATCAAAAAAGGAACACAAATGTGGTAAAACAAAACGAGCAAACAACCAACTCGGAGAAGTTTCTCAAGTTTGATTGTTCACGATCGAGTTGTGAGTAAGTTTTATGGTATGTTTGTTTTATTTTCTCTTATTTCATTCCATTTCTATTTTCTTTTAATTTTACCCTTTTCTTCTTTCTTTTCATTTCATATCCTTTAATCCTTTTTATTTTTCTTAACCTAACCTAAATTTCAGCCCAAACGCCATCAAGTTTTAAAATTTTGACAGGTTTGATAAGTTATATTAAGAACTTGTGTTGAGAGATTCGAACGGTAAAAGGCAGAAAGTTATAAGCACAAAAGGGAAGCAAAAGCCATAATTTCCAGAGTGAAACACAAGTGACTGAGTGGAGTGACATCTTAATTCCTTGGAGTGACCGTGAGATTTCTCTGTGTGTGTTTGGTGAGGTCTTATTTCACTTTACTTTTGTCTTTATTCTAACCATGTCACAAAATTCTAGATACGAGCATAGAGAATGACAACAAGCCTCAAATCTGCAAATACAAGCATTGATCAGGGAGATGCAAAGGCTGCTAAGGGAAGAACTTGAGCCCATTCATGACAGAATAGATCAGTTGGAAGGATCCCAAGAAAATGCACAAGGCCTTGGAAGGCAAAATAGACATCAAAACCCAGAGGAAATTATGGATGATAATGACGAGGACATCGAGCCTTTATCTCTGTAGCTACCTTTTTGAAATTTCATTTAACACAAGTATATAAAAGCATTTTTTAGAAAAGAAGTAGGCTACTAATTATCCCCTAAATCGTCTTTTGAAATCTTCGTTTAAAAGTGGGGATTTCTTCTTGAAAAATCTTTTTTTCTTTTGATAATCGATAACAACTTGGAGTCGCCACCAGCCACTCTGGAAAAGGTAGGTCGAACACCAAAGAAAATTAGAGATTCATTATGAAAGGGCCTGAGAGTTAGTTACGTGTGGGAAAGGATAAGCACCCCCATCACGCCCAGATATCGGTACCACAATATTTGTTGCCTTTTAAATTGATGAAAATTGCTTGAAATTTGAATGAACTTTAATTTGGCGTTCTTAATTAGAAATTGGCCTTAATTGCATGGGCTTTATCAAATTGGTGGATTGAAATTAATTAGAAATTTAATTAATAAGGATGATGATATACCAGACCATACACTAAACCGACATCATATAAGACTAACTACTTGTGTTAGTTTATGGTTTGGATCCCGTACGCCACCTTTATACATGGTGCAAACAGTTATAACATGATGAAATGATCTAGTCTATTTTAATTATCATTTACCCCGGAGCGGTAAGGATTAATCCAAATATTCGGTCAACATCCATTGAGGCAAGACTGTTATGAATATCGGATTAATGAATACCTATTTTTTATGATTTAAGTTAATTGACATGCAATCAAAGCGTTACGAGTCACATGAATGACAATTAAATGATGGCAAACAAAGGCACAAAGGAAAACACAAAAGGCCCATCCCAAGTCCTAACCTAAAAAAGGCCCAAGTTATTATAAATTCAAATAATGATCTAATTATTAGCTAAGTGATTCTAATATTTAATCCTAAATTAATTAACCCTAAAGAACTAGAACCCTAACAAATTATGATAATTAATCTGAGATTTGATGTCAATCAAAACTTTGAAGTTAATTTTAACCTAAAAGTAATTAAGATACGTTCAATTAATTTAATGAATTTAACATTTACTCGAATGAACCAATAGCGAATTTAAATTCACTAAATTAATTTGAACCCTAATCTAACTAAGGCACTAAAGAAACTAAACCTAGAATTAACTTAATTAATTCACTTAACCGAATCTAAAGCCCAAAAACCTAAAACCACTAAAACTAGGCCCAAAACCAAGAGCCCTAAACCATCTAAAACTAGGCCTAAATTAAGCCCACACATCACAAAATATTATGCTTTAATATATATATATATATATATATATATATATATTCTTTTTACAAAAAACATATATTACATAATATTATAAACACACAAAAAAACACATACTACCTTATTTTATATCTTTTTAAAACTACATTCCTTGTATATGTTAAAAAACGATATATATATATATTTTTTACAAACCTAAATATATTATGTTTTGTAAGGAAAATATATATTATATATATTATAATATATGAAAAACTATATATATATATATATACTTTACAAAATACATATTGCATATCCAAGAAAAATTAGATACATATATTATAAATTTCCTTAAAACATATATATTTGAAAAAACTACCATTTTGTTAAAATATATATTTTTATAAAACTATAAACTTTATATAATAGGATATTATACCACACACTTCAAGCAAACCCTATTCTTTTAAAAAAGAAAACTATATATTGTAAATATTATCACATACTACAAAAAAATCAAAACTAAAAGCAACCATTCTATATGAACATTTCTCAAACATATATCAAACCAACATATTTAAACAAAAACAAAAAACAACAAGATTATGAACAAAAAGAACTGAAATAAAATTCATGAAAAGGGATTTAAAATTGGAAATTGGAACAAATTGCAAAAAAAAAAATAGAGGGTCAAAATTAAAAGAAAAACAAGGACGTAATTGCAAACTGATTTAAAGTTACAAGGACCAGGGACGGAATTTAGAAAAACGAAATGGCTTGGCTTGGTAATTGTTCCACACAAAGGGACCATTTGTGTGATTTCAAAAGGGGGAGACCTTCCGGGTGTAAATTAGGTGACACGGAGGTCCTTATACAGCTATTAGACCATTTTTTAAATCGTAAAACTATTATAAAAAACCCATTTCAGGTCATATTTCCCTATTTTGGCCATTTGAGAACCGAGTTCTCTGGAAAAAAAAAACTCATATCCTCCCTTCAACTTTCATCTGGGTTCATCACGAACCCAGATTTCGGTGACCCACTGCCATGGTTTCCAAAAAACGGTCATCACGTCACCGCGTCGACAGTAAAAAACTCAAAACTACCAAAAAAACTCACTTTTCAGTTTAAAACCTAAACCCGAACCTTTTCTTTCAAAACACAGCCCCTTTTCTTGAAAACCTCAAAAATCAAAACAAAAAAAGGGTCTCCACCGCCTTTTGCCTCACCGATTCACCCGTTCATCCCAAAAGGAACCATGGGCTTATCACCGGCAGAAGAAATGACGAAGAAGCTGAAGCGGCGAAGGTAAACCAAAACCAAAAACTCTAACTTTTTGTGTTTTCTTTGATATGCTTATTGCTTCGAAATGAAAAGAATAGAGGAAATATACCACAAATGGGTTTTTTCTTTGTATTTCTTGTCTTTAGAAAACCCTGAAAATGATTAGGGTTAAAATATGTTTGGGTTCGGTCTTTATAGCACAGATATTACAATTTTTTAGAAAAATAGAAAAACCTAAGAAAATGCTATTGGTTGCTTATTCTCTTGTTTGTATTCATATTGCAGCTCTGTCATTGTTAGTAAGGCTCTAACGGTTGTTTGTTTGTCCCCTGGTGTACTGGAAATTTTGGCCGGTTCTAACCTCCTTTGTTTGTTTGCATGCATGTGTTGTTGCTAAGGAGGGAGGGGACCAGAGGAGATTGTTGTGGGCCGACGTGGAAGCAGAAAAGGCGCGCATGGGCGCGTGGGGTGAGCCAAGAAGTTGCGCATGGGTGCGTATGGGAGATGAAAGGTCGACGGTGGACTTCACGAGTGTCAGGTGCGATCTCAACCGTTCGATGTGTTCCCGATATGACGGTTGCAATCGATACGGTGCTATGATATCAATAAGCCAACTATGGCTTCCTTTACCTGTGCAATCTGGACCGTCAGATCTAGGTTAGATCTGACGGCTGTGGTTCAACTGCACAAAGAGAGCATATCAGATTAATGCCTTAGGGTTTATTTTTGTTATTGGGCCCAAAACGAGCTATGTTTGTATATTGTATATATATATATATATTGGTTGTTTAATATATTGTAAATAAACCTGGGCTTTTTATTTTTTATGGATTGTTAATAAAACTTTGGGCTTTATTTAATTTTTGCTTTAATGGGCTGTTGATATATATGTTTGTAGTATGGGCTGATAATAAAAACAAATTTAGGTTTTATTTCAAATTGATTAGCCTATACTCTGTATAATTCGGTTATAATATAAGATAACTTAAATGATAGATATGGTAACAATAATAATAGTGACTATAATAATAATAGAAAACAACAATAAAAATAACAATGATAACATAAAAATCATAATACATTAATAATGTTTTTTGAGTTTTTTTCATATGAACAACAATCATAGTAGATTATAACAATAGTATGGTAACACACATATATATATATACTTAGTAATTTTTTGGTTTTAAAAGCATAACATATAATATGATAAATAATAGTATAATATGATAACAAATAACAACCTAGATATATATATATATATGCCTAATTAAAGTAGAACTAGCAATTAACTAATTTTTTGGTTTTCAAGTAGCAAAACACACATATATAGTTAATAAGACACATACTAATAGTAGTATTTTGGCTTTTTTGGTTTTAATAACAGCCACATATATGTAGATAGTCAATAATTAAGCAACAACCCATATAAGCCTATTATTGTAAAAACAAAAAATGAAAACGAGTCCACCCTGGACAAAATTATTGATTACAATCTCAAAGGACATCCCCTAGATATTAAGGTGTGCGTGGCCAATATGATAACAAATTCAACAACATTCGAGTCACTATTCCACCGTTTCAAGGCAAAAAGAATCTAGAAGCATACTTAGATTGAGAAAGCAAAGTGGATCACGTCTTCGAGTACCACAATTACTCGAAATAGAAAAAGGTATGATTGTCTGTCGTGGAATTTATAGACTACGCTCTTGTTTGGTGGGACCAGTTAACCTTGTCTAGGAGGCGTAACGGAGAAAGGCCAATTACAACTTGACATGATATGAAGAGCATCATGCGGAGGAGGTTCATTCCAACGCACTATCACCGAGATCTATTCAACAAGTTGCAAATGTTAAGACAAGGCAACCAGAGCGTAGATGACTACAAAAAAGATATGGAGGTTGTAATGATACGTGCCAACATATAAGAAGACCGTAAAGCAACAATGGCCAGATTTCTTACCAAACTCAATCGAGAGATAACCGATGTTGTAGAATTACAACACTATGTGAAGATTGACGAAATGGTACACATGGCTATGAAAATGGAACAGCAGCAAAAGAAGAGGATCATCCCAAGCGCAACTAACGTAACCAGACCTAAATGGAGCAATGCTCGAAAGAACACTCCTCACAAATCAAAGAATCGATCAAGACCTTAAAACCAAAGCCAACAGTAGTGGAAACCAGTCGAGGCAAGCAAATAGAAGGTAATGAGCGCTCGAGAGAGATTAAGTGCTTATGTCATGGTCACATGGCTAATCAATGTCCAAACTGCAACACCATGCTGCTTATGGACAATGGAGACATCATTTTCGACCATGAAGATGAAGTCAAAGAAGAGGAGATTGAGCCAACCATTGATGGAGAACTATTTGTGGTAAAATGAATCCTTAATGCACAAATGGCCAAGGAGGAGCAACAACGAGAAAATATATTCCACACATAGTGCCTTGTGAACAACAAAGTGTGTTCCATGATTATAGATGGTGGGAGTTGCACCAACGTTGCTAGCACTATCATGGTAGAAAAATTGTGTTTAAAGACTTTGAACCATTCTACACCGTACAAGCTTCAATGGTTGAATGATGGAGGCGAATTAAAGGTCACCAAACAAGTTCTAATTCTATTCTCTATTGGCAATTATAAAGATGAGGTTATGTGAGATGTTGTGCCTATCCATGCCAGCCATATTCTCCTTGGAAGGCCGTGGCAGTTTGACAAGAAAATGATTCATGATTGCTACACCAACAAGTATTGAAGAAGATCACACTAGCGCCATTGACATCGAAACATGTTCAAAACGATCATGTGCACATGAGGAGTGTCGAGTCCTGAAAAGGGAAATGTGACTCTTCCAAAATAATTAAGGGATATTCTGAAGAAGGTCGTAAAGATTACAACAGTTGCAATGATTCCAAAGAACATGATGGTTTAGAACAGCCCAAAGGAAAAACAACTCTCTCTATCAAGGGACGTGATGACCTAAAGGGGCACAAAAAGAGAGGTCAAAAGATGTGTGCCTATTCAGAGAAAGAAATGAGTAAGGAGTGTCTTTTGACACTACCTATGATCACAACACATGTTGCTAACTCAATTACCCCAAAATTTTCTAATTTTTATGTACAGGTTGAAGATGCAAAAAGAAGCATTCACATGGATACAAGAAGCAATTATTCAGTTGTCCCAAAGGCTAAGGAATGTCCAAAAATAAAGGGGTCTGATTTGAGGATAAATCACCTTAAAGAAGGGGGATAATGCAATCATATTTCACTATCTACCCAATTTCACCATACTTTCATCTTGTGCCACAAGAATGAAAGACAATGGAGTTTTTGCTTACTTCCTTCATACCTATATTAACTATATATTTATACTAGTCATATATAAGCATGCACATATGCATTTAATTCCTAATGTCACCTATGTTAAGGTTATGTGTGCTTTTATGCATCATACATTTTATTATGCATTTCCATACTTTATATTATATGCTTTATATATTAAGTGAACTGCATACATGTATAACATTAATTTAGCCACATTTTTACTTAGTTTTTATTCTGTTTTCTATCATAGGTAATCATTTACTTATATTTATTTTTGTGTTTTCTTGTAAGACATATAATCCACATAAGCAAGAGGATTGGAGAGCAGCTCATCATTAGCACGTTTAGCTCCAAATCAGCTCAAAGTAGCTCACTCAATTCGGCCAAGGGATATCAGCTTATAAATAGCTTCAATCAGCTCCTAACAACTCCCATTAGCTCGAGATGGCTCAAGGATACCTAAAGACAAGCTCACTTAGCTAAAGGTAGCTCCTAATAGCTCAAATCAGCTTCAACACTAAGTGCAGCTCGTCTAGCTCAACGATTAGCTCAAGTCAGCTCATGCCTAGCTCAAGTAGCTCATCTCAGCTCAAGCTACCATATCTAGCTCAGCACCCAAAGGGCATGTCCCCTCCTAAGAGACATGACCGACCAGCCTTGGAGGGAACATGCTTGGGCGCCAACTTTTAGAGGGGGAATTGGGCGGCAATCACTTGGAGGGAGGTACCATCAAGCCAAACCAGCACAAGGAACTAGCACATACCTATTCGGCCAACTATTCTCCTTGTATCATGCCATTTCAGCTGCCTCTTAGAACACTATAAATAGGAGTTCAAATTCACTTTGTAAAACATATTCGAAAGATATAAAATTATCCTTTTGTGAGTTTATCTCTCAAACTTGTTCTTTTTAGAACTATTCGACTTATCAAGCTTTCTTGCTTGTGGCGTCACTTCCTTTCCACCATACTTCAAGTTCTTGGTTTTATATAACCAACGGGTCTAAGTTTTCCTACCACCCTCAAAGTTATTCTCATAAAGATTGGGTTTATGCTCTTATAGCATAAGTTCATCTTTTGAATCCTTTGAAAACAATCACCTTACTTCCATTCTATTTCACCATTTTCTTTTCCATTTCCTTCACCATATCCGAACCATCCCTCAAACACTTAACCATTTCATTCTTTTTCATCCATTTCCTTTTATACACCACTCTAAACTCTTCCGTTCCCTAAACTATCTTCACCATCTATCTTCAAGGCATTCGGATTACAAAGCTAGCTTGCATTCACAGTCGGGACAATCAAAGCTTCTCTCTACAACACCAAATTGAAGAGTGAGTGTATCACCACGGTTAATATATAGGTTTCATTCTTAGTGTAATTAGATAATAATGTCTAAAGATAATGTGTTCATCTCATTATGGTTAAACAAAATACTATAACAGTTAACCATGAACACCCTTAGAGAAAACAACGTCGTTTTAGGCACTGAAATTTAGGGTGTATCGATTTTGTCACTAAATTTAAAAACGATCCTATTTTAGCCACTAGACATTTTGACCACTATTGTCAGTTGCATGTCACAAATCATCGTTTGTGACAATATTGGTATCAAAACGCTCGCATTTCACTCTTCTTTCTTCTCATTAGATTGGTTTTTACAAAACTCACTCAAAATCAATTAAATTAAATAAAAAAAATATTATTTTAGGGTTTTAGATTTGAGTGGTTTGATGTGTTTGTTCAAAAATCCAAACATTGATAAATATTATTTAGAGAAGACGAACAACACACCTCAAAACTAACATTATTGAACGACCGTTAGAAGAAATCGAAGTATTAGCACATTGAACCTTTTTGGTGGATTTTCATTGATTTTGAATATGTTTCATGGAAAACCAATTTAAGGAGAAGAAAAGATGAGTGAAATTGGAATGTTTTGGTACCATTTTTTTGCGAATGACGATAGATAATGGACGGTGAATTCCATGTCAACAATTGCATCCCATGTAAGCTTCTCACATTGATTGAATATTGGATTTTATAAGTATTTAAATGTCACATTCATATTTTCCCTTATTAAGCGGTTGAGAATAAAGTTCATACATGAGCACATGTCTATAACACATAAATGCGTGTGTTTTTGTCTTTTGGACAATTTATGTAAATTTTAGGAAAATTCTCTTAATGCTCGAATTGGTTTCGATTATTTTCATTAACATATTTACCACTAAAACCGTAGCAAAAAATTTTGCCCTATGTAAACAAATGGGTGACATGAGAAACAATAAAAAGGTAAAGTACACAAATAGTCACTAAATTATCATTAAAAATATAAAATATTCACTAAATTTTAAAAATTATATAATAATTATTAAACTTTAATTTTATTACAAAATAGTCACTAGGTCATTAACTGTCATCAACTAGGAGACATGGCAGTTACGAAAATTTGCATAATAACATATTTAATCCTTAATATTTACACATTCAATCAATTTAGACTCCAATAATGAGATTAAATTAAAAATAAATTAATTAATGTGTCAATATAGAAAATTAAATGTTATATTATTTAAATTTTTATAATTATCACGTCGCCCAATTAACGGCTCAGTAATCATTTTGTAATGAGAACTAAAGTTTAATACTTATTATATAACATTTAAAAATCTAATAACCATTTATATTTTCAGAGATAATTTAGTGACTATTTGTATACTTTACTCTAAAAAGAGGATCCTTTTAAGAATTATTTTTTAATAGTCTAAAAGTAATAAGAAAGAAATATCTTTGTCCTTTTAAGAATTAATTTTTATATAGTGTTATTTAAGTAATAAATTCTCAGATCTAGTCCCTATTTGATATTAGTTGTCCGACAAAATCATCTGATTGAGCGGCGTTTGAAGACGGAACTGACGGCCGAAAGTAATCCAAGTCTGAAACCCCAACAAATTCCCAATCTTCCCAAAATACCCCTCTCCCTTCCCACTACCGAATGCTCGGCCAAATTATAGATCTGCTCCCCAAACATACTCACCGTTCCACTCTCAGTCTTTATTCCAGTCCCTTGTTTGGCTGTCTAGAAAATTAAAAAAAAAATCTAATTGGGGCATATTTGGATCGTCCTGAGATTCCTAGAAAATTATAAAACACTCATTGATTTTCACGAGCTTCGGTATTCCTGGAAACCAAACAGAATATTTGCAGCACTTAAAAGCCCAATGACAGCTGTGAGAATCTCAAACTTCCCCTTGTACTACTTCGGTTCCACCGTGATTAACTCAAATTGTTTTTGTAATTACCAAAACGGAAATCAAATCTGAAAAAAAAAAAAAAACTGAACTCCTCCATTTGTATTCAATCCTCTTTACACTGTAAGAACTACGGAAAAAAACCCCCCAAGTTTCTATATTTACAGATAAAGAAAACTCGGAAAACAAAAACGATCTCCTTCTGTTCCTGCTACTCTTCTCCTACAAATCCAGAAAACAGTCGTCGGAGAAAGAACGGAGGAGATCCTGGAGGTCACGTGACTCATCCCCGAGTCTCAACGCTTCCATAACCCGCTCGAAAACCAGGACGTGGCAGGGGATATGAAGCACCCCTTTCTGGTCATACCCATACTCCTGGGCCGACTTGTTCAGCAAGCTAACGAAAACCGGGTGGTTCAGCAACTCCGCGTTCACCACGAACCGCTCCATCTCTTCCCCGACGTAGACCGGCACGTGACCTTCGGTGACCGACCGGCGGTAATGCTTTTTCAACGAAGCGACCGCGATGCGGAAAGATTCGGCCCGACGCACGACCCCGGTGCGATGGCGCGTGGAGGTAGTGCCGGATCGGAGAAGGCTGTACTGCGAGGAAGCGTCGGCGACGCGGGTGAGACGGCGGATGAGCTGCTTCATTGCGAAATCAAAGAAAAAGAAAAGAAATCTTGGGGTGTCAAGTAATTGTCGTCGGAATTTGGCAATATGATGTGATTCTGTTTGGTTGAAGAGAAAGAGAAAGAGAAAGAAAAGGGAGAGGATAAAGGAGGGGAGGGGGAATTTGGAATATATAAAGCAGGGAGAAAGAAGGATTAGAAACAGTTGGAAGGGATAAAGAGAGAGGGGGTACGGGCAATAGTACTTTCAAGGTACAACTAAATTACTTAATTTATTACTATTATTTGGGCGTCGTGTCTTGTGGATGAATTTTGCATTCCACGGGCGTCCTATGTTTTTAGGGTTTAAATAATTAAATATATCATACTTTTCTCTATTATCTTAAAAAATTAAATTAAAATTTTATATCTATATATTTTATAATTTTAAGCTTTTGTATTTTTTTTTCATTTGAAAACTGTAGCCTTTTATTATTTTTTCTAATTTTACTGTTAATTGCTTACTTGAAAGTTGTAAAAAATAAAATATTTTTTAATCTTTTACGTTTGCATTTTTAAATTTGACCCTTAACATTTAAAATTATATAAATAAATCATTAATTTAATAATAAACTTTTTCAGTTATCTATGTTTATAGTTTTTTTAAAAAAGTTAAATTTAAGAAATCAAAATTAGAGGACTAAAAAGGTTATTTTACCTTTTTATAGTTATCAGTTTTTTAGTGACCGGTAAAATTAAACAAAAGTGAGCGGAGAGAACACGATTTCTAATTAAAAATCGAACAAAATCTAATTTCTAAAACTAAAATATAGGGACTAAATTTTAAGTTAATATAAGAACTTTTGTCGCAATTAAAACATTTTCAACAGTATTTTCTTTTAAGCATCATTAACTTTGGAAGCTTTATTTGCTTAACCCATGTATATTTTTAGATAAAGACATTAACTTTGGAAACTTTTTTCATAATTAAATTTATTTTCTTTTATAATGTTTTATTTAAGACTAAAAATAATTAATTAAAAAATTAATCAGTAGGTGATGATTATGAATAGGGATGAGCGTTCGATCGAGTCGAGTCAAAAAAATTTGAGTTATTCGAGTTGACGCGTCATATTTTACAAATTGAACTTAATTTGAAAATTTTTCGATTCGAGTTCATATACAAATTTAATTGTAATTATTTACCATGTTATCATACAGCTTGATTCCAATTTAAACGACTTTCTCAAATCATATAAGATATGCATATATATTTCTTCATATTATTTTTCACGTGTAATAAAAAATATAATCTAAACTTCTAAAATATATTTATAATATTATTTTTAAATAAGGAAATTTTGGGGATAAAGTATTGATGGAAGTATAAATGAGTCAATGAATTAATGTGAAGAAAAAAAATATAAAAAATATTCAGTTGAATGATCAAATTGAATAAAATGTAAAATTAAAGAACTAAATTGCAAAAATAATATTTGTTAAAATATGAATTAAATTTATATAGATATTATATAGTGTTAATGAATCATTTGGTTTAATTTTGGTCAAAAATAGACTTAAAACGAAAGATAAATTAAAGAAATGAGAAATCATTCAAAGTTGAGGGGTTAAATTGAAAATGTTAAAATTTTATTTCAAAAATGTGAATTGAAGCTGTATTCTACGGAGCATGCGGTTCAAATTTGGTCAAAATTGACTTAAAACGAAGGAGGGATTAAAGAAATGAGGAAATCATACAAAATTAAGGGGCTGAATTGAAAAAATATGAAATTCATTTTTAAAAATATAAATCAAAGATAAATAAGTATTCTACATTAGTTTAGAAATATGTGGTACAAATTTGATCAAAATTTGACTTAAAATGAAGGAGGAATTGAAGAAAAATGAAATCAGGGACTAAATTGCAAAACTGTAAAATTTGGTTTTTCGATTTTTTTGGTTTTTCAATTTGGGCAAATTTCAACTTGACTCGAACTTGAAATTTTTTCGAGTTACTCAAGTTGACTCGAACAACTCGACTCGAATAACTCAAAATTAAAAAAAAATATCAAATTTTTTATTCGAGTCGAGTTTTGCTCGCCCCTAATTATGAATAATTGTGCTATTCATTTTGTAAAGTTAAAAATTATGCAAGTGGAATGAACAATTTGTTATGTGTGAATAACTTTACAAAATGAAAAAATATATAATAATATAAAATATCTTCAAATAATATTCCTTCAAATTGCATGTGAAGCTAAAAGTATTGTCATTTTCATATACTTTTTGAATTTGTGTCTGATTCAATCTCTTAAATTAAAAAGGTGGGACAATTGGAGTAAACAAACATGGGTAAGTTTAAACAATTACACTGTTTATTAAGTAATTTATTAAGTGTATATATGATATATTCGTACTTAGTCTTATTTTAATTGGTATTTCTTTTATAGATCGAGTTTAAATGTATTTATAATTGAATTAGAATCAAAATTGTATGTGTATATTTAAATAAGTTTAGAGATCTATTAAAGATAAACAAAAAAATAGAGATTTATTGATTGATAAAGTGCTAAGATTGCTCATGGTATATCATTTTGTATGAGTTCGAATTCTGATGTTTTATCTTGAAAACGTAATAATTTTTTATTTAATAAAAAAATAAATTTAAATAATTTTGTATATAATATATATTGAATTTAAATTCATGTCTGATTTTTAAATCTATATAAAAAAATTAAGTAACCAAAGAAGACAAAGTACAAGAAAACGTTGGGGCAGCGCAATTAGCGGAGGAATGCTCTCTCTCTCTTCCGTAGTCCGATGTGGTACACTTCCGGTACTTTCATTGTCTTTATTATTATTATTATTATTATTATTATTTTAATATTCTGCAAATAAACTCTTTAAAATTCTGTTATTTATATTATTCAAATTTCATGTCAAACTGCAAGACCCAAAATAGCAGGTTTTAAAGTGGATAAATTATTGTGTGGTCAGTCAACTTTGTTTGTATTTCTGTTTTGGTTACTTGACTTTAAAATTTTTTAATTCCATTGTTAAATTTTAGAATTTTATTCGTTTTTTGTCATTGAACCGTTAAGTGTTTAACATCAGCACCAAAACACAATGTTTTAAGACTTTTTATTTTTGAAAATTCCCTAAAAGCTTAATCTTCTTCTTTCTATAGTCACAATTTTTCTCTATTGTCGGCTATCATTCATTAGTACCAAATATTTTCTCTTTTCTCCCTTCTCCTTTTCAACTTTATTTTCCTCAAAATCGATAAAACTCAAATATTTATCTTGGTTTTATCAACAATCTTCACATTAGTGCATAATAAAGATATAATGTTTTTAAGATCCAAATCGAGTAAAAAAATTAACCATGAAAAATTCACGATTTGTTTCTAAATATAAAAGAGGTCACGATATGGAGACATGTCGTACATGAAATGGAAGCTTCATTGCTGAAATATTGCGGTGGGAAAAAATATTTTCCCAAACATGGCACCCCTATTATTATTTTTTAATCTATATCATTTGTCATAGTTAAATTGAAGTAGTTGAAAATACAATTCGACTTCACTGTATATCCTATTTTTTATTAAAAAATATTGAAGACGAGGTACTTACATTTTGAATTCACTGTATCGAGTTCACATGGCATTATAGTAGAGGTTTTGGACATATGCGAGATGAGCGACAACGCATGGCCTCCAAGAAAAAATAGACCCTAAATAAGTTGAATTTAATGTTTATAGGAAAAAAAATTGGTTTAATAAATTACAAAAATAAAAAATGATTTTAAAGAGAGCCTCGTTATATATTTTGTACTAAGATAAAAATATCTTTTAAAAAACTTTATGTATGTTTGAGATTATAAATTAAATGACATCGTTTTAATAAATTGCACAAGATCTCATAAATCTTTGAACCGCCCATGCTGACATTTTCTAGAACGTTTTGTCCATTCAAAGCTGGCAAAAGTTATGAAAAAAATAAATAGTGAAGTCGAATTGTATTCCCACCGACTTCACATTTACCCCAAGACACATTCGAGAAATAAAGAATAAACTAAATAACACAGGGTATATAATATTTCATCCACTCTTGGCTACAAAACGTTCTAGAAAATGAGTCTTATTTTAACCTAAATATGTGCAACGAAAGTGTCAAAATTATAGTGATTTTGTGATTCAAACTTTTTGTGGTCCAATTGATAAATAAAGGTTCAACTTTTTTAATTAATAGTGGAGTTGTAGTATGAAACTTTTGAATCATGCTAAACCTCCAAGGAATTATTTTTGGAATTTAGTCAATATTCTTGAAGTGATATTAACTTTTTTTTTTCAATAGTATTATAATTGTAATGAAATTCCAAGAGCATGTCATCAACTGTATTTATGTATATAAAAGGAGATTTGAAAGGTCAATTAATTTTTATTTACTAACTTTTGATTTTAATACAATTTCAAAAGTGGCATTTCTATTATTTTATCTCTCTTTTTTCATGAAAGTGGCCTTTAGGTTCTTATGTGAGTTGAAAATATTTAAATTTATATTTAAATTTATAAACAACATCGGTTGAAAAGAGCGGTTATTAACTCTAAATATAAATTATAAAACGGACATGAAAAATACCTAAAAATATATTCTTTTAAAGTTGATGAATTGTATACCTAAGTACGAAAGGTTATGTATTAACTTTTATTTACTAGCTTTTGAATTTAGTGCAATTTAAAAGAATGGCTTTTGTATATAGTCTTACGAGATTTCAAAAGGATATCATTTCAAAGTTGAAAGTATATATTATTCAACATTTGCAATCTTTCCCTATTTATTTTTAGTGGTTGAATAAATATCAAGGAATGAGAAATGAAATTTAGTATTTTTAATTTTATTCTTGGTCACATTGATATTTTAATTAAAGTTTAGGGGTAAAAATTATATTCATCTAAAGTTCATGGTCAAATTAGAATCTATCTAAAGTTTAGGTGTCAAATTAAAATTTAAACTATTTTATCATCTAACTAACAACCTTTAACGTCACAATAACATAAACTTTATAAATCGATAACATAAGTGACAAAATATTACTTTTTCGAATTTGGTGAGCAAAAGTGAACACTTATAAAATATATGTGACCAATCGTGTAGTTTACCCTAAAACTTAATATAACATTGATTACATGTTGGCAATTAACTTTATTAAAACTCAAAGACAACCTATTTGCAACGATTGCGAACACCTATCAATATAAGATGAACAATCTGATAATTCAAATCAGTAGTAGATAACAAGACAACTAAATAAACATAAACTGTAGAAATAATACCGAATTAAACCCTGAAAATAAAAGAAAATATCCTACAATAATAGAAAAAATTTCCACCGTTGTTGCATATTTAGCATAAACACCGGTGGGATCAATCTTATTAAATGAATTAAGAAAAAACACATGACATGTGTCATTTCCATTATATAAAATGTCACGTCATCAGTGACGGATTTAAAATTTTAAAAATAAAAATATAATTGTTTTTAACAAAATTTACACTAATTTAATTTGTTTTCAAAAAATAAAAATACAACTGCTTCCCTAAGAACTACATGCATCTATTATCAACCATCATAGTTTTAAGATTTTGGGAATTTATAGTATTTTTTAAAATGAGTATGTAAAAGAAAATACCTTTACACATAAATTAAAAAAATTGAAAAAATCACATTAATTTAAGTTTGTTTTAGAAGAATTGGGATGCAACTGCTTCCCTAGCATCCGCCACTGATATCATTAGTCACCATG
Organism: Hibiscus mutabilis; assembly: GCA_019671005.1. Lineage (NCBI taxonomy): Eukaryota > Viridiplantae > Streptophyta > Magnoliopsida > Malvales > Malvaceae > Hibiscus > Hibiscus mutabilis. The sequence continues at coordinate 6,543,874 of CM033727.1, read as the reverse complement.
TTACTAAAAACGGCTAAAATGTCTAACAGAATATAAGTTTAGTGGTTAATGTTAGATAAAAAAAAGTTCAGGGTATAATGTGGGAGGAGGGTACCAATTCAGGGGTCAAATCTATAATTTAGCCTTTGCAGACTTAAAATCTTATTTTTAAAATTACATACCTGCAAATGCTTATACCATATATAAAAGAAGAAAAAGATATTTGTGGTGGGAGTGGGTTTCACGTAAAACACAGAAAATAATAAAAGCAAATGAAAGGAAATAAAAGTCAGTCAGCATTGCAGGCATGGCTTCCCACGAGGCCGTACGGTCATATTATTTAATCATTTATTTATTTATCATATCCACTTTTTATTTATTTAATAATTTAAAGATAATTATAACGTAGTATTTGTTTATACATAGTCTTAATTATTTGATTATACACATGTTGTAGACAAAACGATTGAACTCGAGTCTTGTAAGATAAGCATTATATGTTTTTTCATTAGAACTACTTGTTGGGTTCATATCTACTTTTTACTTTTAAATTAATATACATTCTTAATTAAATTATCGGAGTTATAAGTTAATCCGAACCTTATTAAATTAAAAAATTATTTTAAAAAATGAAAATGAAATGATATCTAACCTAATATTTTAAGTAATACTAGTATTTAAAAGTCTTAAAGGGTTTATATGAGCCAAACTTTTGGAATAAAAATCAATTAAGCTTATTGAGTCTCAAAATCTAAAATTATATTAATTAAGCTTTTTAACTAAATTATTTTTTACTGTTATTATATTAATGTGATCATTAACGATGCTGATGTTGTTGTCCACATGTAAATGTTAATGTGACAAAGATGCTTAATTAATATTTTAGAAAATTCAATGACTTATTTAATCCTTAAACAAAAATATTAAGAAATTATTAAAAATAAAAATATTTTAAAATTCAAAGTTTAGATAATTAAAATATTTAAAAACATTAAAATTAAAAAACAACGTTAAGAAATTTAAAGTTAAAAATAATTAATAGAATATTGAAAATTAAAAAGAATAATTAAACATTTCCGTATTAACAATTAGGGGTGGGAATTGGGTGGAAAATATTGAAAATCGTGGAGATCCGAACCGACGGGTATGAGAAATAACCGAAACTTTTACTCACGGAGACAAGAAATGGAAGTTTTAGCATTGAAACTCAAATGGGAATGGGGACGAGGATTGCTATATCCGATCTGTGGGGATCCAAAAAATATCCTCAATGATCTCGATATTTTAAAAGATTTTAAAAAAATATATACTTGTTTATTTCTATACACCTAATATATATCTTAATAAAAAATCCAGACTATATTATTATCACTTTTGCTTTCTCTCAAACCTAACCACACTCAAGTTTCTCAATATGTTTCTATCTTAGTTTTTAGATATAAGCTAAAATATTCGTCTAAATCTTTCCCAACACAACACCATTTCAATTTTCATCATCTCGTAATTACTTTCGATCGAAGTATCTAAACTTTATATTTTAAACTGAATTAACCATTTATTTTTATCAGTAAAATAATAATTTTATTTAATACTTTTGGGCATGAAAATTCTTCAAAACTCGTAAAGATTCGTACGGAAAAGATATAAAGACAAAAAACTCTTCAAAACATTTAATAAGAATTTTCTAAAACTACAAATATTAAAAACGAAGCGTAATATATAAAATCATCTTTGCTCCGACTGATTTTCACCCTTATTAATAATAACTTTCTGAAGTTTCTTCCACCATTTAAAAATGATAACACAGAGTTCGGACCACAATAATATTAGTCTTATTTTGGACATAAATTTTTATTTTTCGGATATAATTCACACAAGAAGATGATGATTTGAGTTTTATTTTACATGTCCACATAAGACAAGAAGAAGAAAAAAACACAATTGACTAGATAGTGATGAAGCATCCAAATCGATGTCTGGGGACTGAGCCACAGTGAGCGGTGAGATGGGTCATGCACCCAACTTTTATAGAGAATCTAACACCGTTGACGGGTAGGTTTGATAATTGTAAGTTTACAGTGCGGTTAAAAATAAGTTGAAATTTATTTAAAAATTTAAAATATTAAATGTTTTTGATAATATTTTAAGTTGGATATTTTATGTTTTTGACAAGTATCGTAACTTATAAAATAAGTTTCGATATTTGTCAAAAAAAATGAAAAATTCAACCTAAAATGATATCAAAATGTCTAAAATTTTAAGTTTTTGAACAAGTATTGAAATTTACCGTTTTTAGATCATTCTAGACATGTTGTACGTTAGTCTCGCCCCCATTGAGGCGTTTACGACCATGTTAGCTGTTAAATTTAACACTGTTAACGATCACTTGATTTTTTGAAATTGTTTATTTAATTTTTAAAAAAAGTTCTAAAAATACTATAAACATTATAATTTTTTTTAAAAAATCTGTAAATGTCACGACAAAACTGCAGTATGTCAAATAGCAATAATATCACTAGAGAAAACCGTCAAAATTTAATAGTTAAAATTGGTCAAAAGACTTAATTGATTTAGATACTTAACTGAGTATAAAATAATTCATGAACTTAATTATTTTTTTCTAAAAGTTTTAACTTCGAACACCCTTAAACCTATTTTTAATTTTCTTTTCAGCCCTATAATAGATGTACCATAATCTTGTAAATTGTAATGTTTAAATGCAAATTTTTTCACTCATTTTTAATAATTAAACGAAGGAACATAATTCAAGCCTATGTTGTTCGGTGGTTGATGTTTTGGTGTTGCAATCTGCTTGTGCGTGTATGTCCAGGGTTGTTTGTTGGTGGTTTATTGCGGGTTGGTTGATGCGTGTATATATATTTTTTACACATGTCATAAGTATTTTTCTTCCAATTAAATTTTAAAGCGGCTTTTAATGAAACTTGTGATGACGTTGATTTTATATAATTTTCTTAATAAAATCATACATATTTGTCGAGAAATAAAATAACAACCAAAACAACATCAAACTACAAGCCTTCACTCAATCATTTTGGTTTAAACTTCACAAACAAATTGTTATATATTTTTAAATTTATAAATTAAATCAATTAAATGAAAAGCATCTCGATAATTGTATTTATAATTTCATAGCATTTGTCATGCATGGCTCGCCTAACATCGTCTTTTAATGGCATTTGTCATGCATGCTTGCCTTACATTGGCATTAGTCCAAGGTGTCATAGAATGCCATCCAAATGCATTAATTTCATTAGATTTTTGCATTAAAAACAGCGAAAATAAATAATAAACGTAGTCAAGTCAACAATTCTCAAATCTCAATGACTCCATCAGCCAAAATATCAAATGCCCTATGGTCCAAGCAACCACATTAAAATAATAAACAAAATGTAATTGTCATTAAACTATCTAAAAAACATTAATATCATCAAATTTTCAAAAGTTATATTGGACATCAAATTTTAGTTTTTATAATAAAATAGTCACCGAACCATTAGCTGCCTTTAACTGGGTAACGTGATGATTACGAAATTTTATATAGTATCACAATTAACCCTCCATATTTATACATTCAATTAATTGTCCGACTGTATTGTTAGGTTTTGAGTTATTGAGAATGGATGGGAGAAACAAAATCAAAATGGAAATTTGATGAATTGAATGTTAAATGATTTGTGATGAGGGTTTTTTTATTTTCTGAGATAATATTATTTAATTATTTATAATTAATAATATGACCAAATTGAAATGATGAGAATTAAATTTATTGATTTTTTTGAATTATGACTAAATTAATTGAATGTTTAGTTATGAAGGATTAAATATGCTATCATACAAAATTTCTTAATTGCTACGTCTCCTATTGGCTCAGTGATCATTTTATAATAAAAATAAAAATTTAATACCCATTATTTAACTTTTAAAAATTAAATTACCATTTTGTACTTTTTGCAATAGTTTAGTGACTATTTTCATACTTTACCCAAAAATAATAGAAAGAGACAAGTTTTAGTCCAAGCCTCCCAGCCCCAGGCTTGACGAATAGAAAAGGGCTAAAAGGTAATTGAGTGAGTCCAACCGTACATGTCCCATGCTACGGACAGAAGTATTGTTAATTAGTCAATATGCGTGCAACAATCTCTTTATTGAAATTGACTAGGGGGGAATTAGGTGAGAATGGAGTGAAAAATATTCAAAATTTATAGGGATCTGAACTGGCCGGATGAAGAGTAATCGAAATTTTTATTTATAGGGATAAAGACGAGAAAGTTTTATCACCGAAGTTTAAGTGGGATGAGGACATGGTTTGCTATATCCGAACCGTGAGGTTAATCGAATTGTAACTATTTAAATAACCGTAGGGATCCTAAAAATATCCGTAAGGATCTTTCATATTTTACAAGATTTTTAAAAAATATACTTATTTATCTATATACTCGTAACATATATCTTAATAAAATAATCCTTCCAAACTATATTATTATGGCTTTAACTTTCTTTCAAACCTAGCTATATTCAAGTTTCTTAATGTGTTTCTATCTTAATTTTTAGATATAAATTAAAATTTTTGTCAAAATCTTCCCCAACACAATATCCTTTCAAATCTTCATCATCTTGTAACTGCTTCTAATCGAAGTATCCAAACTTTATATTTTAAACTGAATTGACCATTTATTTTGATTAATAAAATAATAATTTTATTTAATTTTTGTAGGATGAAAATTCTCTAAAAATTGCAGAGATCCACACAGAAAAATATGAGAAAAAAGAATCCTCAAAACATTTAATAAAAATTTCTTAAAATTGTAACTACAAACGTTAAAAACGAAATAAAAAATATAAAATCGTACCTGCCCAAACCGATTTTCACCCATGAAATTGATCCACAAATTTGCAAATGTTGATCGACTCACCTTAGCTCAGCTTGACATAAGGCCAAGTGGGGCCAAGGAAGCATGACTCATGATGGGTGGCCTTCCACCTGCTCAACTACAACCATGGCCTTCTAGAATTTTGCTAATATAGGAATGATTTATTTTTTTGAGAATAATATAGGAATAGTTTTGAACTGGTGAAATAAGAGCGCACGTATATGTCACGGCCCAAACCTTAGGGTCCGAGCCCATCCGAACCAGCCCAGATCCATAAAGTAATCAGGAGGGTAATTCGGTCAAAGCATCATCTTGTTTGTAGATAATGTTTAGGATAAGAAGGAATCCCAAAAGTGAGATTTCTTTAGGATAAGGTCGATCTAGACCGTCGATGTAAATCAATCTTAGCCATTGAATGTAGGGAAGTTCAACTATAAATAGAGGCCCCCTCCCTCACTTGTAAATCACTTCAGATTTGAGGAATATACAAAGCATTCACTCACTTCTCCTTGCTTAAGCTTTCCTTAGCCATCTTCTTTCAGTTGTTCTTTGTTTTCCGCAAGGGTCTTAGCTTTTGAGCTTTGATCGTCAGGCTTACTTAGGCGTTGCTTTGTTCGAGAGCGTCTAAGGCCGCACGTTCGGGACTACGAGATTCTACGAGCGTGACAAGTGGTATCAGAGCTAGTCTGACCGAGAGAAATGGCACCACAAAGCACCAGCGAGGTTCCACCAACTGACCGAGATACTCGTGGCTGCGATTGCGGGAAGAAGCGTGAAAGTTCCAGGACATCATCTCAACGTTGGAGAAGAGGGTTATTCGCCTGGAGGAAGCCATGGGTAATATTCAAGAGGCCCAGGAGGAGGCGGAACCACGCCTCGAGAAGGTGGATTCACTCAAGGAGGAAATCACCGAGGAGGTCCAGGAAGTTCTCAACGCGATGTATGAGAAAATGGACCAACATGTGCGTTCCCTTCAAGGTGCGATGGAGACCATGAAGGCGGAACATGCGGGGGAGATGAAGAAGCTCACAGCCGAGCTATCTCTCTACAAGAATGCCGTATTGACCGGCATGGTGGGCGAAGCACCTGCAGCTAAGCCCAGGATCGATGCGCCAAAGCCGAAGGAGTTCAAGGGGGCAAGGGCAGCCCAAGAAGTGGACAACTTTATTTGGGGTTGGAGCAGATTTTCCGACTCATGGGCATCGATGATGAAGCAACAAAGGTAAACACAGCTTCTATTTATTTGTCCGATGCCGCTCTTTTATGGTGGCGACACGTATGCTCCCAAGCGGAGGATGAGACTCTTCCCGTCAAGACGTGGAAGGAGTTCCAGTTCGAGTTCAAGCAAAGACTTCTACCCAAGGAATGCTCAAAACGAGGCTCGAGAGAAGTTACGCCAGCTACAACATGACGGCTCTATCCGAGAGTATGTCAAGAAGTTCACGGAACTTAGGCTCCAAATCCAAGACATGAGCGAGACCGACGCCCTATTTTCCTTCAAGAATGGGCTACAACGTTGGGCAAAGATGGAACTACATCGAATGGAGATCCAAGATCTTTCCAAGGCGATGGCCGCTGCCGACTCCCTTGCAGAGTTTGAACATAAGAAGTCGGACAATTTCAAAGAAAAGCCGAAGTACAAAGGCAACGAGAGGAAAGACAAAGACAGACATGCCAATGACGGGTCCGAAAAGCCAACCAATAAAGGCAACAAAGTTAGCAAGCCGTGGGACGTCGTTTGCTACAATTGTAAAGGTAATCACATCAAGAGGAATTGTCCCCTGCTCGCCAAGGCTGCTGCCATTCAAGAGAGGAGCGGCGAAGAGAAAGAAGCCCTTATGCTTAATTCCCTCATCAGTTCCATGGAGACCAAGAAGGGTTCCAAGAAGAAGGGTCTAATGTTCGTGGACATCATCGTGGCGGGTCGAAAGTTGAGCGCACTTGTGGACACCGGTGCCTCAGAATTGTTCGTGTCAGAACCAGTTGCCAAGAAACTTGGCCTCCATGTGGAGAAGGCAAGTGGGTTCATCAAAACCGTGAATGCCAAGGAGACTCCGATTGCGGGAGTAGCAAGAGGAGTCAAGTTAGAAATTGGCCGGTGGACTGGTAAGGAAGCTATCAAGGTAATCCCTCTTGATGACTTCGATTTTGTGATTGGACTTAGCCTACTTGACCGGATTAATGCTTTGCCTGTTCCCTTTGCCGATTGTTTGTGCATTCTTGACCCGGCACATCGGTGCATGGTTCCGGTGAGACGAGAGACAGGAGTTGGGGCCAAGATGCTGTCAGCCATCCAGTTCAACAAGGGGGTGCGCAAGGAGGAACCCACCTACTTGGCTACTTTGGTCCATGATGGGGCAAACCAATCCGACGAGATCCCAACCGAGGTGAAGCAAGTCTTGGCAGAATTCAAGGATGTAATGCCTGCCGAGTTGCCCAAGCATCTCCCACCGAAGAGGGAGGTGGATCACAAGATTGATCTTGTGCCGAATGCGGAGTCGCCAGCCCGAGCCCCTTACCGAATGGCTCCACCCGAGTTAGAGGAGATGCGCAGACAATTGAAGGAACTCCTCGATGCCGGGTATATCCGACCGTCAAAGGCACCCTACGGTGCGCCGGTGCTCTTTCAAAAGAAGCATGATGGAACGCTTCGAATGTGCATCGACTACCGGGCTTTGAATAAGCTCACAGTGAAGAACAAGTACCCGATCCCACTGATAGATGACTTGTTCGATCAACTTGGTGGTGCAAGGTGGTTCACCAAGTTGGATTTACGATCCGGATATTGGCAGGTTAGAATCGCAGAAGGTGATGAACCGAAGACAACACGTGTGACTCGCTACGGTTCATATGAATTCATGGTGATGCCTTTTGGCCTCACGAATGCTCCCGCTACCTTCTGTACTCTCATGAACAAGGTACTACAACCCTTTCTTGATCAGTTCGTTGTTGTTTACCTTGACGATATTGTGGTCTATAGCAAGACACTTGGGGAGCATGTTGAACACTTAAGGCATGTGTTCGAGGTTCTGCGGCAAAATGAACTCTATGTCAAAGAGGAAAAGTGCTCATTTGCGCAAGAGGAGGTCTCATTCCTAGGCCACATTGTTGGTGGTGGCAAGATCCGGATAGACGGGGCCAAGATTCAAGCCATTGTTGATTGGGAGCCGCCAACGAAGGTGAAGGGGTTGAGATCCTTCCTGGGGCTAGCCAATTACTACCGGAGGTTCGTCAAAAGCTATTCCAAAATCGCCACACCTTTGACCGAGTTGCTGAAGAAGGACAAGGCGTGGGATTGGAGTGCCGATTGTCAAAAAGCTTTTGAGGACTTGAAGCAAGCTATGGCGAGTGAGCCAGTGTTGGTATTGCCGGACCACACCAAGCCTTTTGAAGTTCATACCGATGCATCCAACGTTGCTATTGGTGGGGTCCTTATGTAAGAGGGACATCCGGTTGCCTACGAAAGCCGGAAGCTCAATGAGACCGAGCGGAGGTACACGGTCCATGAGAAAGAGATGACCGCAGTAGTACACTGTTTGCGCACTTGGAGACACCACATACTTGGGTCGAGGTTTGTGGTATATACCGATAATATTGCCAATAGTTATTTTCTAACTCAGAAAAAGTTATCTCCCAAGCAGGCTCGATGGCAAGAGTTTCTTGCAGAATTTGATTTTGCCATGGAGTACAAGCCGGGGAAGGTTAATTCCGTTGCTGATGCCTTGAGCCGGAGGTACAACATCGAGGTTGTGAGCTTGCCGAAGGGACACTTGCTAGAGCGCATCAAAGAGGGACTATCACATGACCCAACAGCCAGAATGTTGATCAATTATGCCAAGGAATGGACCACGAGAAGATTCTGGATCGAAGGGGACTTGCTGTATGCTCGAGGACATCGCCTCTATGTGCCTCAGTTCGGGGAGTTGCGCAAGGAAGTCATGAAGAAGTGTCATGATTCCAAGTGGGCGGGACATCCGGGAATAAGCCGGACCTTAGCACTCATTACGGAGCACTATTATTGGCCACGCATGGGCGAAGATGTTGAAGCCTATGTGAGGACTTGTCTTGTGTGCCAACAGGACAAGATCGAGATGAAGAGACCCGCGGGACTGTTGCAGCCATTGCCCATTCCCGAGCGACCATGGGAAAGTGTTTCCATGGATTTTATTGTCGGTTTGCCCAACTCTGACGGCCTGTCTAGTATAATGGTTGTGGTTGACAGGTTTTCCAAGTACGGGACGTTTATCCCAGCATCAAAGGTGTGCCCAGCCGAGGAAGCGGCTCGTCTTTTCCTTAAACACGTGGTCAAGTATTGGGGAGTGCCAAAGACGATCATTAGTGACCGGGACACGCGGTTCACGGGCAGATTCTGGACCGAGTTGTTCAAGCTTATGGGATCAAGCCTGAACTTCTCCACGAGTGTTCATCCACAGACGGATGGACAAACCGAACGAGTGAACGCATTATTGGAGATCTATTTGAGACACTATGTGAGTGTCACGCAGCGCGACTGGCCAAAGCTGCTAGATGTGGCCCAATTTTCCTTCAACCTACAACGGAGCGAGGCGACCAACCAAAGCCCATTCGAGATCGTGACCGGGCAGCAACCGCTCACACCCAACGCAGTTGCTACCAAGTACGAGGGGCCTAATCCAGCAGCACACAAGTTTGCCAAGGAGTGGCAAGAGCATCACGACTTAGCTCGAGCTTGTCTACACAAGGTGGGAAAACGGACCAAGAAGTGGGCGGACAAGAAACGTAGGGACGTGAATTTTCAAGTTGGTGACTTAGTCCTTGCAAAGCTCACCGGGATTTTGCGCAACCCAACCGTGCACAAAGGGCTTGTGCGAAGATACGAGGGACCGTTCAAAGTTGTGAAGCGGATAGGCACCATGGCCTATCGATTGGAGTTGCCATCAAACATCCGAGCTCATCCAGTATTCCATGTCAGTCTACTCAAGCCATACCATCGAGATGAGTTGGATCCAGATCGAGGCAAGTCACACCGAGCGCCAATCGGGATAAAGGTCTCCTATGAGAATGAAATTGAAGACATCCAAGCGGAGAGGGTCATTCGACGACCAGGCCATCGGCCAAGGCACGAGTATCTTGTTCAATGGAAGGGACTTCCCGAGAGTGAATGGAGTTGGGAACCAGCAGGGTTTATGGCAGTTCAAGGATCAAGTGAGTCAGTACCATCTCAACCGAGCGACGAGGGCGTCGCCAGATCCAGTGGGGGAGAATGTCACGGCCCAAACCTTAGGGTCCGAGCCCATCCGAACCAGCCCAGATCCATGAAGTAATCGGGAGGGTAATTCGGTCAAAGCATCCTCTTGTTTGTAGATAATGTTTAGGATAAGAAGGAATCCCAAAAGTGAGATTTCTTTAGGATAAGGTCGATCTAGACCGTCGATGTAAATCAATCTTAGCCATTGAATGTAGGGAAGTTCAACTATAAATAGAGGCCCCCCCTCACTTGTAAATCACTTCAGATTTGAGGAATATACAAAGCATTCACTCACTTCTCCTTGCTTAAGCTTTCCTTAGCCATCTTCTTTCAGTTGTTCTTTGTTTTCCGCAAGGGTCTTAGCTTTTGAGCTTTGATCGTCAGGCTTACTTAGGCGTTGCTTTGTTCGAGAGCGTCTAAGGCCGCACGTTCGGGACTACGAGATTCTACGAGCGTGACATATACAATGAGTTAAAGTTAAATAATTATAAGAAAAAATTAAAAAATAAGTTATAAACTAACAATGAACTACTTGAAAAATTAAAATTAATTTACAACTCACGAATAAGTTAATAAATATTTAATTTTTTAACTTTGAGGGCTTTATTTTAATAATTTTAACATGATTTTTTAAATTTTTTAATCGTCTTTAGTATAAGGTATGATCTTGTAGTAGATAGAATGACTTTTTTTTTAACTCTTAATTTCATCAGATTAATCATTTTAACTCTTACATTTTTATTATGCTATTATTCAATACCTTCTACACGATAAAATTTAAAGCATAGCAACGGGAAAATTTGACCGAAAGTGTATTTTCCCTTCCTAACTAACATGGTTTGATTCGACTGAAATCATATATAAACAATGTACCATTGATTTTTTTAATGACTTTGTAATTACGAGGGCTGGTAAAAAAATTTGGTCATATGAACTATTTGATCTCACCTAACGTATGGATAGTTCTATAGAAATTTCTAAAATTTGATTATTTAACTCTAAAGAAATGCAATTCGTACGAATTACTATTTCACGTCATTGGCATTTCGCATTTTTCTTTTCAATCTAAACTACCACTTATTATTATTATATGTTCTTTTTGGGTTAGGTTAGATTAAGAAATGAAATTGGAATATCTAGGACCCGCCATTCATTTGTCCATATAATTAGAAGTGTTTATGATTAACCAAAATATTATAACGATTAATTTATAAGTTCTGTTCTTACTATAAATAGAACATATTATTTTTAAATATTATCATCTAATTACACTTAAAATCGTAATCTACAAATTAATAATTATAATATTTTGATTAATTTTGAACACCCTTACATATAATTATCCAATAAATCAAAACCGAAGATAACTTGTCTTAGAAATCTAAATTTAAAATCAATCTGACAAGCAAAGGCTTGGCTTTACGTAGAAGTCATAACCTTTAGGCTTCAAGATTCGTAAAGACTATTCAATGCCAATGGGGTATGATGTTTTTATAAGCTGCTTCATTCATGCTTTCAACTTTTTAATATAAAAACTAAGATTTTTCAATGGGTTGCCAAGATTAATTAGACAAAATTAATAGTAATAAATTATTTGATTTAGGTTCCTTTGGCATGGCTTAAAAATGAGCTTTTGTTTAAAAAAGTGACTTTTCACCCATAAGTAATATCAAACACTTTCAAAAAATTACTTAAAAAAGTGATTTTCTATCAAACTGGCCCTAGGCCTGTTTTCTTTTTTAAATCATTTCGAATCTTGCCATTCTGAAATATATGCATATAATAATAAGCAGCGACTCTTATCGTTACAAGTTTACTTACCAATATATAATATTAGTATTTCTTTTCTTCCTAAAGAAAAAAAATCAAATATGGTAATATTTTTTTTAACAATTTCTACTTAGGAGGAGAGAGAAGAGGGATTGCTCTTAAGACTAGAAATCAGGACTTAGGGAAAAAGATTGGATGTCAACAGAATTCTTTAACTACTTGCTCCAAGTTGTATTGACAATAATATTAAACGTGTTACACTAATTGTGATTAACTTTCGGGTGCATATTTGTTACACTATTTTTTATGTTTATTAATGTATAGTATGATATTTGCATATCATATTTATATATTTTCAAGCTCATGAACCTAACGTGTGGTCCCATTGAAAAATAAGATAATATTCATCTTAAGAGATATGAGTTTAATAGCTTTGTCTGCAAGGTATGTATTATCAAATAGTTAAAAAAATATGAACATATACTATCTTATAATTACCTTAAGATTATTCTAATATATATATATATATATATATATTTATATATTCAAGCTCATAATGAATTTAGAAAATTTGGAATTAGATATCTAAAGATCCAAAGTTTTAATCTTGATATATACACATGATATTTTCTTAAATACATCGTCGTTAACAATTGGACTTAAAATACCCCAAACTTTTTTTTTACAAGAAATAGTGTTTGAGGTCACGTGGAGTTTTTTCCCCAATAATCGGACGGTAAGGGTTTGAAGGATAAGCGAGTGTTAATGTCATTTAATCATTGAAATGATGTAGCTATTGACGAGTACTTTTTAGGGATTTCTATTATGTTTATGGGTATATCTCAATAATAATTTACAATGTATTTATATATTCATATATAAGAAATATTTGTTTTAATTAATCAATTTAGTTTTTCATGCCTTGTTTCATGTGATTCAAAAAGATGGGAAAGGGTGGGGGCCTTAGTATGGTTTGGTTGAGAGAAAAGGTCAGGGAGAATTGTTCCCTGGTAACAACGAAACAACAATTAGGGTTTGCATGAAAGCAACTTCACAACCACTCGTAACAAAGAAGCAACATTTTCTTTGTTCAATAACGCCTTTCATTTCGAACAAAAATCCTTTGCCTCTAAATATATATATCCTTTTTATGCTACATACTAAAAATATTACAAAAATTAAATAGCAAACTTTAATATTAAATTTTAAATCTTAAATCCTAAACCATAAAAATACACCAAATCCATAATTCCCTATACCCTAAACTCTAATCTTAGACCCTAAAACCTAAACCTAATTTTTAATATGAGGCATAAAAACTAACATATTTTGAGGCAGACGATTTTCATCCTTTCATTTCTTCCAATTATGTAAAACGATTGACTTCTCCCTCCGGTCTCATACAACGTTCATAGAATCAGCAATTGAATTAATCTCATGGGATTTGGTCGGCAATCTAGCATTTTTTTTTACTCGACAATTATGATTTTATTAGAAGCAATCGAAGATAAAATTGTCTACGTCTCTCTTTCCGTCCATTTAGGACCACAATTGGATTCACTTGTGTTTTGTTATTACATAAGAGAATGCTATGGTGGGGGCCAAATGTTTGATACCCAAACGAATTCTCCCATTTACTTAAATAAACAGAGAAGTGGCGACGTTTTAAAATCCGGACTTTTTTTGAACAAATTTTAATTAGGAAAAGAAGAATGAGAATTTGCTCAGACTTTTAAATACTCCGAAAAGTCAGTTTACGAATATTTCTCTTGTTAAAATGAAAATGGAAAACTGAGACCAGTGTCGCTTTGTCGTCGTTTCAACCACTTTACAAACATGAATTTAATGTTGTCGATAATCGTGTATTGTGTTGACCGGAAAAGGCTAAAATTTTAATTTAAATTATTTAAATTTTAATATTTTCAATAATTTAAAACCAAGAATGATGAAAATTTTAATAGGAAAAAGATGCTATTAAAACTAGGGTAAAAGACATTTACCCCATAGATTTTTTTCTCTCTTTTTATTCTTTTTAACAATATATTGTGTAAATACATGTTAAATATTTTATATTTAATTTTAATTCAATTTTAGATTTATGTTTGACATGAAATTATTTCTTCCCTTTTCCATTTCCTTCACATTTTTTTATATTTTAATAATTTTCATGTATCCTTGATTGATGTCACATTATATGTTTCAATTGTTAATTCGAGTATTGAGTGAACTGTTATATCTAAAATGACAATTATATCTAAATTCGACGAGTCCCAACTCGATTCAACCTTATAAGAGTAAGTTTTGTTTTTTTAAAAAAATTGAGCTCGGGGCGGGACAGATGCAGGGGCAGGTTTAGGCTAAAAAATCTGACCCAAGCCGGATATATGTAATTATGTAATATTTACAAAAATACCATTGTGTTTATTTATAAATTTTAGTGTTCTTTTTTTTCACTTTACTTTTCTATTCTGACGCTAGCCTCTTCTCCCTTTTCAAACTATTCAACTTCTTTCTTCTCCTTATTCTTTCCTACTTCGGTTTCACACATTTTTTCTCTCTCTCTTTTTCACCATATAAGTCATACCGTTTGCTTTTATTTTTGGTTCTAGCTTCTTTTCAGATCTACCCTATTTTTTTCGATTTTATTTAGAATGTAATTTTTTTATTTTGATTGTTTGCATGCTAATTTTACTTTGAGTTTTTGAGATGATTGTTTTGAGGGTTTTAAACCTAGTGACGAGCATGAGGAGAACCATAGATTTTCCAGTTAGTTCTGTGTGTTTGCTTTGTATTTGTTTCTCTTTTTAGTGTTTTTAGATCTCAGTAGAAAGGAAACATTTCTCCCTTTTCCCCCCTTAACTTTCTGTATCTTTTTAGTTGGATTGTTTGCTTTCTTTCATTTAGTTATTGTAACCTTGAGATTACAGATTACTGGATTTAATCTTCGTCGTCGAAAATATCATTTTTTTAGATTATCGGATCGTGTTGGGTTGAAATCCGGTTTAGGAGATGATATATTGGGGTGAGGCAGATCGGATTAATTAATATTTAAATCGGGGTCGGGTATAGAGGTACATATGTCGGGTCGGATACCAAAAATCTGTCATGTTGTCGAGGTACATATGTCGGGTCGGATACCAAAAATCTGTCGTGTTGTCATCCCTAGGTCATTTAAGTAAAGTTATGTGTTTAAAATCTTGACTTAAAATTTTGATATTGTAAATCGAGAAAATTAGGTTGGAAGTGTTGTTTTTATATTAAATTTTTGTAAAGCTTGATACGAATTAATCGGCTAATGAATTAAATACTATTAAAAATTAATATTTAAAGATAACCAAGTTCAAAGTTTAGAAAGTTTTAAAAAAACTGATCCTCAAATTTAATATATAATTGAATTAAATATAAGTTTAAATTGCATAATTTTACTTGAAGTCAAATATAATTAAATTAGAATTTAGATTTATAGTTGTGAATATAATTTCATCGCAGTTACTTCTTTTGTTTTTTTTATTAAAAATAAAAAATGAAAAAATAGAAAATATATAGATAAATAAAAATAAAAGAATTATCTTTTATTTAAATAAAAGAGTGTTAAAGTATTTTTTTCACTAAACCTTATAAGGGTAAGTGGGTATTTTCCAAACAACATGAAAATAAATAAAATTCTCCTCCAGCCTCGTGTCTTTATCTATTTTTCCTTTAAAACTACACTGAAAAGGCTAAATGTTAAACTAGCGTGGTATTGGGCCTGAAGGCCCAAAATATATAAAAATATAAATGGGTTACACCGGAAGTGATTACGAGTTGCAACAAATACATTACTTTTTAAAGGTTTTGTTCAAAACTAAATTTAATCGGTTCTTTTTAGAGATAAATGTTTTTCTAAAACTTAAACACGTAACATAATCTTTTAAAAGTTTTACAACATTAAAAAAAAAAATAACTAAAAAGAAAATTAAAGGGCTGCTCTGGTTTGATTGGACACTTCCTATTTGTACCAGATTAAATCTCTGAATTTCATTATAGGAAGAGTCTCTAGGGAGCTATCAAAATATGAATTAGATGAAACCCCCACTAGAAAACTGCAAATACATTTTGCGTTGGTTCCAAAGGTACAAATTCGCTCCATTTTGATTACATCGGCAAACACCCACAAAAAAGACTAAAATTATCCATGACCACCGACAAACCCAAATAAAAAACAAGCGTCGTGAGGAACACTACATAAGCATTAAGCGACCGCAAAAGTATCCAAAAAACGTGTCATGAGATAGAGGCGTGTCACAAGATAGATACATACCATAAAGATAGAGAAAAACAAGCCCAACAAGATCTACGAAAAGGAGAACTAAAACACGTAGAATTTTATTAAAAAAGAAAAAATTTAAAAAAAATCAAAGTAAAAAATAAGAAACTATGAAGAAAATAAAACACTAACGATCGACGACAAACATTAAATCTGATGACACCGAGCAAAACAAAATAAAGAAAAGGAGGCAAGCGGCTAAAATGGGAGAAAACCTAAAACTAAACCCAGCGGCTTCATCATATTATTAACTTGAATTTATTCATTTGAATGAATTTTTTTAATATAGATAAATGAATTTTGATTAAATGGAAAATGCGATAACATATGAAATTTCAATTATTATTTAATTATGCACATAAATTTTTTAATTTAATTTAAATGTACGCATTTTAGAAATAGAAACATCCATTTATTTTTATATTGAAAATAATATAATTATTTGTATTTACTATATGCATTATAAAATGATACTGTGTTGACAATTTAGATAGTAATTAGTGGAACTGAATCAAACCAATTTTTCATGTATACGATTGCAAAAAATCAAAATTTATCGTATAACCTTGCACATTTAAAATAAATTGATGTTTAGTTTTGAGATTTATCATTTTCGAATATACCAGTTTCTAATGTCTTATATGATGTGCACTATTTTTGCTGATTATGTATGTGTGCAACACCCTTAGACGGTGGTTTGAGGTTGTTTGAATGGTGGAGGCGCAGGGGTTCTTGGTGAAGTTGAGAGCTTAGGATGGGGTTATGGAGAGAGTCCCCTCTATTTGGAGGTGCATGGCCCTTTATAAGGGCTTGGAATAGTTGTGGACCTGTGTTAAGAGAAAAGACAAGTGTCCTTGGTTAATGGTAATTTGTCATGGTTCGGGTATCAATATGGACCACGTGTGTTATCACGTGGTCTGGGATAGCGTTCGTATGTTGAGTTCGAAGAGGGTAATAGTTGGGTGTTCGCATGTCTAAAGGTTTGGTCATGGGAGGTTCGCGCGGTGGCGGTTCGGAGGTACTAACATTTGCTCCCCGGTGAGGAAAGGTTATAAGGTGACATTCGCGAGTCTGAGAACTCGAGCGGGGTTTCTAGAAAGAATTTTGAAAAATGTTTTTTTTTTTTTTTGTATTTGGAATACTCTACCAACATCTCGATCCTTCAACGTTCGCTTGCGGGTTTTGGTTCTCTATTCAAAGAATGTATGAACGCAGAATTTGGTATATTGAATCTGCGGGCCATCATGAGAAACTTTTATTTCGCATATGAACTTATCTTCTTTTAGTATGCTTTGTTGTCCACAATGTATATTTTATATGAATGAAAGTTATTGTTTCTCCTCTTTTAATTTTATGCGAATTCGAATAGGTATCGAACTATATTTTCAAGTGTGTTCACATATTAATGTTTGCTTAGTTGGAAGGACCGTTGCTCGCTCGTGTGTAGACTTTATTCCTATGTTATCTTTGAAACTTTGAGACTTTATTTCTATCTTGAATATCGTATTTTTTGGGAGCAACCAATGCTTATATGATTATTTATGCACCCTTACTTGGGAATGACTATCATTTGTGCGATTTATAGTTTTATGCTTACTTACATCGCTCGCTTGGGGTTGTGGGAGAGTTCGCTTTACGTCGTTCTTGTGGAACGACATCACTTTTCTCAAAGTAACTTATACATATTCACATAGTTACTTTGTGTTGGGAGGATTCTTTCCCCCGAGGTAAGGCAGTCTTAATCTCTATGTAATTATTCGCACATTTATTAATTTATTATTTTGTCACATGCTTATTTGGAAGTAGTAGACACTTAGCTAATGTGATCCCGGTTGCCAAAAAACCGAAATTACGATTGCTCGATCGTGAACGCAGTACGTATATCTCAAGTATGCGAAAAATGGTTTTAAAGGGGTAATTAGATAAGGAAAGTGATAATGGAATTGATATCGTTGCAGAAGCTTATAAAAAGAGATGAATGGAAAAAATGATGGTGAAGTGATGGTGATGAAAATGATGATAATTTGGTTTCGAAACAAAGGAAGAACCAACACTATATTAAAGTGAAGACCCGAACCTTATAATATTTAAAATTCACAGATGGATCGAGACCTACTAGTTATATAACAATTAGGAACCAATGATATAAAAGAATGGAAATATAATTGACGCCACAAGGAAAAAATCCTTGATAACCCAGATAAGTTCAATGAAGAACAAAGAGATAAACTCTCACAAATTGTATTTTAATTCTCAAAGTTGTGTATTTACAATGAAATACTATAGCCTATTTATAGGGATTAAGATGGAATCTAAAAAGATACAAACAAGTGAATTAAGTCTTTTTAATGGTAATTGTAGCTCATGACCTTCCTTCTCCCTTGGTAGCCGTATGGTCTTGTTGAAGGCTCTATGATGGATTTAGACATCTCATGGATGAATGTAGGCATCCATTTGTCTATAAGGAAAATACTTTTGAGCTCTCATAGCTTCGATTAACGTCATCCAATCTTCTTTAATGGCTGAATTAGATGATTATGAAGCCTTAGAATGCTCTTTAAAGGGGAAGCCAAATGGCCTTTGCACGGAAAATGAATCTGGCAGCAAATGAATGTTCTCTTATTTTAGTGGTGATTTTTCCCATATTGAATTTTTAGCCTACATTGTCTTCAATAATCTGGTCACATCTTAAGCTCTCGATATCATATCAATGTGATTCAAAGTGTGTTGGAAATCTAAAAAATAGAGGAATAAGTTTCAAGAAGACGTAAAGACTCAGATCAGCCTGGATCCTATCCAAAAATGGCGAACAAGTTGACTGAGTGTACGAGACTCCTTGAGTTCTCTCCTTAAGTGTTGTTTTAATGCATGCCTTTACTTTCCCTTAAGTTCTTGAATCTCAATAGACTTCAAACATGTGATTAATCCATCTTGGTGTCTATTGGAGTGTCAAATTTATTCAGCCTTCATGCATCTAATAAACACAAAAACATATGTTAAAACAGTGCAACTTAAAATGCTAATTAAAACATGTGATAATACTAGAATTTAAATGTGCAAATTAAAACTTACTTAAATGAACTATCATATTAAATGAACTAGCATACTTAATGAACTATCATGCTTAAATGAACTAACATGCATATTTATTCATGTGTAATAAATGAACTACCATGCATAATTAAACATGCAAATTTATTCATGCAATTACATGCAACACACTCCTAATCTAGCACTCAAATGCATGTATTAAAATGCATAAGTAACATGTTGCATTTGTTCAAAAGATGTCCAAGGCTCCAAGCTCAGATTCAAGGTTTGAAAAGGAATATTTGAGCTTGAATTGTGGAGATCCTCGGCTCGGGAACAAGTGTTTAAATCCCGCAACTTCTCTGATGTGAGCAAGGCCCCAAGAAGTTTGGTGCTGACCTGGATCACATAATTCCTCGCTTTTTAAATGCAATTTGTCCCCAAATTGACGCTTTCTATAAAAGGGAACAACTTCAACTTTCGTAGGACGGAACTTCTTCACTCACCTTTTGAACCAAAACCAATCTCCTGGTTCAAAGATGGTTCTTTTGTGCTTTTGATGAACTCTGGTTTCATGCTGCTTGACTAGTGTCGAACTGATTGTTTGGTGACTTCTGGAGTCATGGTTCACAAGACACTGGAATTCTTTTTCTTTATTTTCTCGCTCCTTTTTGTGTAGCTCATTCTCAAACTTATATGACCTTTCGACTCTACAATTAAAATTGTATTAGTAGAAAAAGAAATAAAATGTTGAGAATTAAAAAGATCAAACATGTCAAGGTTTTTAAATGGTGGTTTCTTGGTGGTAGATGGTTTTAATTGTTTGCTAATGACTTCCTCACATGACAAACATCCTTCTCATGTTTTCAAATTCTTCCAAATGTTCAACATTGACTGAGCGGACATACATGACTTCGCAAGTTTAACGTGCACTCATACGTACACAACTTGGTTAATAGGAAAGTAAGTTAATTCCATCGAACACGCGAACTGTACCTTTGTGGTTTCTTTAAAAAGGCGGATGGTATGCTATTCGCGCGATGTTCATCTTGCTCCAAAAATTCTTCCAAAATTGACTAAGAGACTTAGAATTTTTGTTTGAATTCAATCCTCTAGTATTCGATTCGTTTCCCTGAAAAACAATTCAAAGTGAGTTTTCAGAAACATTATCACAAAATCAAAAGAAATATCAAACCACAGATGTCGAATGTTCTGAATGGGTGGTTGATGCCTGATATCCTCGATGAGAGGCAACTCTCTTGGAATGTTTTGAAAAAACATATTCTCGAAATCTTGCAAATTAGAAAAAACAAGAGTAGACAAAATGTTGTTAAGATCGTTAGTCCGAAAAAAATTTTGTTGCATTTTTTTTGTAAATTCAATCTCTTTTCCAAGATCACTCTTTTCTTGCCTCACATACTCACTTGATTTTTCATCAAACTCGTTCTTTTCACTCATTGTTTCTTTTTCTTCATCAATCTCTTTTTCCCCTCAAAATATCTTTTTCTTCTCCCTTAATTTCTTTTTCACAAACATTGTTTTCTCCTGATTCTTGCAATTGTTTTTCCTTGACAAAATTGTCAAAACATTTTTAAAATCATGTTAGGCTTTCGAGATTGAAAGAAATTATGCTAGGCGCCTTATATTTCTATAATCATACAAAAGTCTATATTCGTTTAAAGCAAATGGTTCTTGATTTCGAGTTATATATTAGGAATTGTTAATTTTGAGTAAGCAAAGGTCAAAAGAAAAGACAATAGACTGTTTCTAAAAACAAAAATAATAGTGAATTTAGAAATTCACCATAAATCATACGACTAAAATTAGAAGAGGTAATTTATATGGTTGAAAAGATTATCGAATCTAATTCCTTTTAGAGCAAATAGATCATGATTTGGAACTATAGATTATTAGTCACATATTTTCTTTTAAAGCTAGTGCAGGTTGTCATGTTTCAACGGTTAATATTTAAGTCATGTTTTATAGTTTTGAAATGATTTGTTTGTTATTTGGTAAAAGTAAATTTATCTTTTATGTTTGTAATTTTGGAGATTTAATGTTGGGTATTTGTTTTAATGTATTAAGTTATACTTATTTTTTGGGTATGAGGATTAACCAAAAACTGCGGGAATCCGTAAGGGATGGGTATGAGGACGATAAAATCCCCGAAAGGTTTAATGAGATTCTTCGAAATCGTACCCGCAAGTGTTGGGGACGAAGTGGAGAATACAAAATCGTCCCCGATCTGCCCCGTTGCCACCCCTACTTCATCCTACTTGCTTGCCTAAACATAACCAAAATCTTTTATATTTTACTAGATTTTATCATACTCACAATGTGGGTGAAAGAAAAATTTAATGTACAAATATTTTTAAAACTTATAACGATAATCACAAGTTGATTGGTAAATGATATATATATATATCTTACTAAACACTAGGGGTGGCAATCGGGTGAGGAACAACCGAAAACCATGGGGGGATCTGAACTGATGGGTAAGAGGAATAATCGAAATCTTCACCTACGGGGACAGGGGAAGTTTTATCACCGAAGCTCAAATGGGGATGGGGACGGGGATTGATATATCCAAACTGTGGGGAACTGAACCGTATCCGAATAAATTACCGCGGGGATCCTCGAAAAATATTCGCAGGAATCCCAAATATTTTACAAAGTTGGATGGTCATAAGGGTAATTTATCCAATTTTTAACAAAAATATAATTTTCCATAACCAGAGTATAGCCGAATGGAGTAAGTTTAAAAATTCTCCGTAAATTTCATAAAAGTAATTAGAAAGTGGTTTATATATCGTTGTAAACGTGATTCAGTCTAGTTTTATTTAAAATACGCAGTGATCAATTTCGATATGTATTTTAAAAAATATGAATATTTGAATGTTGAAAGGTCATAAAAATTTAGCAGCAGATTCCTTAAAAAACAGTTTTAGCAATTACTTTGAAAAATCACCAAAAATTCTATAAGATAAATCAGGAAGTGAGCCTTATATTTCTATAACCATACAAAAGCCTACATTCGTTTAAAACAAATCTTGATTTTGAGTTATGTATTAGAAGTTATTAATTTTTGAGTGAGCAAATGTCAAAAGAAAAGATTGTAGTCTGTTTCCAAAAATAACAATGACAGTAACTTTAGAAATTTGTCATAAATCGAACAAGTAAAATTATAAGAGATAATTTATATGTTTGGAAAGATTATCGAATCTAGTTTCTTTTAGAATAAACGGATCATGATTTGGAACTGTATAGCACTAGTAACATATTTTATTTTAAAGGTAGTGCAGGTTGCCATGTTCCAATAATTAATATTTTAGTCATATTTTATAGTTTTGAAATGGGTTTGTTTGTTGTTAGTAAAAATTAAATTTATCATTATATTTTTAATTTTGAAGATTTAATGTTGAGTATTTGTTTTAATGTGTTATCTTTTATTTTTTTGAGTACGGGGAATAATCGAAAACTGCAGGGATCCGTAAGGGATGGGTATGAGATGAAAAAATCCCCGAACATTTAATGAGGGTTTCCCAAAATCGTACCCGCAAATGTTGGGTGCGGAGTGAAGAATGCAAAACCGCCCCGACCTGCCCCATTGTCACCCCTACTAAACACGAATACAATCCTTAGTAGCATGGTTTTTTATTATTTTATTTAAAGATTATATAAAATATTAAAAATGAAAATTTTATTATAATAATATTTACTTATTAATTCAAAAAGAAAATCTTTTAATTATTTTCTAACTTAAATAACACCCAATTAACCGCTCAACCAAAAAATATTATAAAGAGTATAGATATTTAGGTCATGTTTGGCAATTAGTTGATAGCGGATTGCAGTAGCTGATAGCTTATTGCATTAGCTGATTTAACTAGCGGATTATATTAGCTGATTGTATACAAGTTTTTAGGAAAATTAACTAATAGCTGATAGCTGTTTGATTATTTAAACAAATAAATGACATAGAAGGACATGATTATATTTGATACTTGTTTGAATAGTTTATTAGTTATCAATATTTTTATCAAAAAAGTTATCAATATTTTGTATGTATTAATATTAATTAGATTATAAAAATAATTTTTTAATTTAATATTACCAAACATATTTGAAGGATATTTATATAATTATTTTTAATATAAATTAATTAATTAATTATTAAATTTAAATAAAAATATAAATGGGTGAGAATAAAAAAATAAAAAGTATTAGTTTTCAAATGTCACAATATAAATATGCAAAAGGTGAAGAATTAAAATAGAAAATGTTAAATTTAAGTTATTTGAAGATTTTTAATAATTGTTAAAGGTAAAATGCTATTAATAACTCAATGTCAAAATCTCTAATTTCAAAAAATTCTTATTAACAATTTTTTTTAAAATTAAAAGTTTTATCCAATACACTATTCTAACTTGCTATTCATTAAACATTTAAATTAATAAATTAACCAATCAAACCTTTAATTTTAACTTAAGTCTTTCATTTTTGCTCAAACTATAGTTTACCAAACATCCCAATTTAATACTATTGAATATAGTACTTCAGAAGTGGGAAAGAAATCATACCTTGCTTTTCTCCTCCGAACATAATTTTTCTTCTATGTTTACCCAAGGATAACCTACCGACATGTAACCGACATATTAAATGACACGTACAATACCATGTGACATTATGAATCTTTAGAAAATAATATAAAGTTTTAATTATATAGTATATAATTTTGATCAAATAACTTTTCTAAAGTTCGTATTTTTGGTGACCAAATTTTTACAATTTAACAATATGATCACTAACCTTTTATGTTTATCAAAATATATGGTGTCAATTCTCAACGGTTCATTGTCAATATGTGTTTTAAAATGGTTTGATTGTCAACATTTTTTAAGATTGCTAAATTTGTTTTTTCTATTATTAAACAAATGTATGAACTTGCCTATGTAATATCCCGATTACCGTTAATTTATTCACCTTAGCAGATTTTGTTTTGTTTATAGTTTATTTAGTATTTTGAAAATTTTACATATACATTTTGAGTTTTTAGAACTTATGTATGTTATCAGTGGCGGATCTATAATTTTTTGAGGGTAGGTACAAGTTAAAATATTTTTAGGGTGAGCATAAATTATAAAAATCTCAAAATTTTAAGGTGGGCACAAATCGTAAAATTTAAGGACTAATACATAAAATTTTAAAAAAATTAAAAATAAATATATGAACTTTAAAAAGTTTAGGGTGGGAAACTTATATGTGGCTCCGCCACTGTATGCTATGCTTAATTTATTTCATGGTTTTTATATATTATTTGGAATTTTAAAAATAAATAATATTTACGCTTTTTATATTATATATATATTTTATAATTTTACATTTTCTATCTATTTTATTTTTATTTTTATGACATTTAAATTTTTTAAAATTAGAACCAAATTAATAAGACGCGTAAACTTTGAACTTACATTTATTGAAAATTTAAAATTGATTAATGAAATATATAAATACGAAATATTAAATATATTATTATGTCAATTCAAAAAATCACATCACCAATACATTAATGATTCAACGGAAAAATGACAAAAGTAATTAATGATTACAATACTAATGGGAAGAATAGAAATTTTTAGAGTTAGATGGTCAAAATAACAACATGATTTAATTATTGGTGTAGTTTACTCTAATTTGCTTTTATGGGTGTTTAACGTGTTGCCTTTGATTCTAAAAACTTTTATTTTAAAAGAAATATCTTATTTCTACAACTAGCTGAATATTTATATTTGCTAAAGAAATAGAAATGGAGAAATAGAATGGTAAAACTACCTCAAAGACCATTAAATTATTGGTCTGATTATCTTTTGACAATTAAATTATAAATTTTGTTAACTACACCGGTAATTTTTTAAATGATCTCAATTAAGTCATTGATAAGATTTGTTATGGGGATCAAACCCAGGCCAGCGGTGTGAGGGGCTAACGTTCCAACCGGTAGGCTAAGCCCTTCTATGGGTTAGATATTGATTACATTTATTATTAAAGGTTACCTTATAGGTAACTCTTTTACATATTTCATTGAATAAATCATGCTCTATTCCTAACTTTGGCTTCAATTCATCTTTTTCCTTTATTTGTCAATCTGGATTTCTTATGAATCAATGCGTTTTTAGGCATAAACAACAAGCGAGTTCATTGGCTAGACTACCGCAGAACGAAGCAACCGAAAACACTGCTGTCCGTAAAAGA
This sequence comes from Hibiscus mutabilis, assembly GCA_019671005.1. Classification (NCBI taxonomy): domain Eukaryota; kingdom Viridiplantae; phylum Streptophyta; class Magnoliopsida; order Malvales; family Malvaceae; genus Hibiscus; species Hibiscus mutabilis. The sequence continues at coordinate 6,518,418 of CM033727.1, read as the reverse complement.
ATCCAACATTGCATTAAATATAAGCAAAAACTATACCACCACTTGTTGCAATAGTAAGACACATTGCACTCATAAGGAGAGAATACAGGTACAAACTTTAGAGACAATATGATTGGGAAAGAGAGTCACGAATTCCGAACATAGACCCTAAAATAGATATGATCTATACCAAAAAAACATGAAAAAAAAACTTGTTGCAAAGATATTACGAAACAAATTCAATTTCAAAGTGTGATCAAGTAAAAGGTGGGGAATGCAATTGCACAAGTAATGCTCGATATCATCAATGAAGGAAAGGTCGCAATATGCGGATGATGTTAAGGCTAATAAATGGGGTTAAGAAAAACTTGAAATGTGTGAAATGTATGAAAGAGTTATCGATAAAATAACTTTGGCTTAAGGTTGCAAGAAGCCCTTGAACTTTTGAAAATAAATCAATTAAGTTTTTAAACTTTTTTTGTACACAATTAAGCTCTTGAACAAAAAAATTTAATCAATTAAGCCCTTGAACCAAGAAATTAAATCAATTAAGCCCTTTGACCATTTTTGACCATTAAATTTTGACAGTTTTTCTTCAGATATTACTGACACATGATACACTACAGTTTTATTATGTTGCATTTACAAAAAAAAATCAATTTTTTATAAATTTTATAAGCTTTTTAGAATTTTTAGAACATTTAAAGATTTTTTTAAATAAAATAAAAAATTCTAAAAAATGTCAAGTGGAAACACTGTGACACGGTGCCATACAATAGTGGATAAAAAAATATTCAGATTTAATAGTCAAAATTAGTCAAAAGGCTTAATTGATTCAATTTCTTGGTTCAAAGGCTTAATTGGGTGCAAAAAAAGTTCAAGGACTTCATTTATTTTTTTTACCAAAAGTTTAAGGGCTTCTTACACTCTTAAGCCAATAACTTTTAATAATGAATGTTATTAATATCAATAGAAGGGTTTGCCCCAATGAATATTAGAGGTTCAAATTTTGGTGTCGTGAATGGAACAAATTGAATTAGGAGTTTTGTCCCATAATAGACATCTATATGCTCCGGAGATATTAATGGTTATAAAAAAATTAAGGGTATGTTTGGTTTTAGAAAATATTTTCGATTTTTGTTTTCAAAAAATAATTTTCATTTTTATTTTTCTAAAAAATGGAAAACATGCTTGGTTAATAGGATGGAAATTTGTTTTCAAAAATAAAATAGTAAAAATGTGTTTGGTATCTAACTTTTTAAAATAGAAATGAAAAAATATTAATTAAAATAAAATATAGTTAAACAAATATTAGTATAATAATAAATAAATAAAATATGAGAAAATAAACTAAAATTTTAAAAAATGGCATTAGAAAGAATCGAACCCGTGTTAAAATTAAAAAAAAACTCTTGTTTTCATATTTTTCATTTTCCTAAAACATTTTCAATGAAAACTTCTTTCAAATTTTCACTCATTTTGTTTTCATTTTTTAAAAAATATTTTCTAATTTTTCAACGAAACATATTTTCTTCACTGTTTTCTATTTTCTTGGAAAATGAAAACGAAAACAATCTTCATTCTCTTGAACCAAACGGACTAAATTTTTTAGTTCCACAAATAATATTAAAAATTGTCATATACCTCATTAATTTATTATGTATTTTTTTTATAAATGTTATTTATCTAACTTATTCTCTTATTGAGAAGAAATATAAATTTATGTTAGTGGCCAATCTTTTTCGAGCACCCTAATTAATTTGTTTTTACAGCTAATTAACGTGTTGACCCGAAACCTAATAACTACTTGAAATTGGCTAAATAGAGCTTGAGAAATGTATTTAAAAGAATGAGAAGGTTCCTTATTATATTCAGTGTAACACCGAAAATTCAATGTATTGAAAGCGGAGAGAAAGTTCTTGATAATAAAAAGTCAAATTTGAAGCAAAAGGAAGAGTCTGGGCAATGTGGTAAGACCAAAGGTTATGGCTTACTTTTAAGATCTGAATCCAGAAATTTAGAAATTGGAAATAGGTCATAACTATCCGAATATGAAGTTGGCAATGGTGATTAGTACTAGAGTTTGAGCTGCAAGATTAGGCGATGCACTTGGGTTTCAAACCAATTCCCTTCAAACAGATTTTATCTGTGTAGTTTGAGCTACATGATTCAACTATAAATATATGGCCTCAAAAGTTCGAAGGGTAAGATTCGGCTATGCACAAGGGATCCAAACAAACTCCACTCATGGAAGCAGCGTTCAAGCAAATTCCACTTATGCTAATTCGGTTCAAGCCAATTCCACCATTGCAGTTCGAACTACAAGATTCGGTGTTCAGGCAAATTCCACTCATGCAAGTAGTGTTCAGGCAAACTCCATCTGTATAGATCAAGTTGGAACTGCAAGACTCAATGATAAATATGTGGCCAAAGAAGTTGGAACTGCAAGACTCAGCTATGGGCGTGGTATTCAAACAAATTCCCCTTATGCAAATGGGATTCAAGTAATTTCCAATAGACCAAATTGGGTTCAAACCAATTCCACCAGTGCAGTTCGAACTACAAGATTTGGTAATACAAGTGGGGTTCAACCAAATCCCACTCATGCAAATGGGGTTCAAACAAATTTCACTAGTGCGATTCAAGCTGCAAGATTCCGGGATGCACACAGGGTTCGAATAAATCCCACTCATGCAACTGGGGTTCAAGCCAAATCCACTCATGCAAAGGCAAATTGGGTTCAAGCCAATACCACTGGTGCAGTTCGAGCTCCAAGAGTCGGTAGTGCACCTGGCCTTCAGACAAATTCTGCTAATGCAAATAGGGTTCAAGCAAATCCCATCAGTTCAGGTCGAGTTGCCAGATTCAATGATAAACATACGGACTCTCGAATTGCAAGATTTGACTATGCGCATGGGATCCAAGCAAATTACACTCATGCAGATCGGGTTCAAGCGATTTCCACCGGTGTTGTTGCAACTACAAGATTGAGTGATGCACTCTGGGTTCAAACAAATTCCACTCGTGCAAATGAGATTCAAGCCAAATCCACCGCTGTAGTTAGAAGAACTGCAAGATTCGGAGATGCATGCAGGGTTCGAGCAAATTCCACTCAGGCAAATGGGGTTCAAGCAAATGGGGTTCAAGCAAATGTCAATGTCACTGGTGCAATTCAAGCTGCACATGGGGTTCAACCAAATTTCTCAGATGCAGTTGGAGGTCCAAGATTCAACGATGAACGTTTGGCCCGAGAAGCTCGAGCTGCAAGATTCGGAGATGTATGTGGGGTTCAAACAAATTCCACTTATTCAAATCAAGTTCGAGCAAATTCCGTCCATCCCGTTCGAGATGCAAGATTTGACGAAGGATTTATCTCAAGTCCTTCAGAGATGGTTATTTTAGGTCTTATTTCACTTCTCTTTGTCTTGTTTCTCAAGTGGTTTTGGGTGTAGTAAAGAAATAATTAAATAGTGTAGTAAAGAGAAGAAGGGTCAATACACAAAAACTTTGGAAATTCTGATGTAGAAGGCTTTTGGTCTTGATTTAGGCGAAAAATGTATAAATAAATTGGATGGTTTTATAGCAAGAGTTTAATTTAAATAAAACGGAGAAATAAAAATTTAAATCTAAGAATGAGAGTAAATTTAAGAAGATATTCAGTTTAAGTAAACAGCCTCAAGCTTTGCTTTGACTCATTTCCAATCGATTATCGAATAAGATTTTACTCTGGATAAATGTCGGTTACAGTCTACAAGCCCCAACCCTTGTAACTTGTTTTTCTCTCTGGTAAACCGATAATCCAAAATCAAATTTTGAATTTCAGTTTTCTGGCTAGACTAACCACGACTATCACCGTTAGAATAAAACAATTTAAAATCTAGAAAAACTTAACTCGGACTATGTTGTCTCAATGAGAATCAAATTTGATCTCAATTTCCCTTAGCAGACAGCCGCTAAGTGTGTTCATAAGAAGTCGAATGTACTACAAGCCGATCCTTCCTCCCAACTATAAATCGAAACAACATTCAAACCAATAAGCCCCTTTTGAATTTGAAAGTGTAAGGATTTTAAAAGGAAAGGTTGATTGCCAATCCAAGTTTGCGGAAAATTGAGAAATATATTTGAAGATATAAAGTGCTTTTCAATTCTCACGATCGGAATTGAGTTGTTGCTTTAGCCTTTGGCTTGTTGGAAAATTAGCCAAGCATGTTTATGGTAGAAATCATACTCAACATTTTAAAAGAAAATAAATGAAAACTTAAAAATAAGAACGTAAAGAAAAAGAGAATTTTATAGAACTTAGAAAGCAAGAACAAAACTAAGAATGAGATATGTTTCTAGCTTACCCCGAGAGAGTATTTATAGTTTTCTAAAACCCTAAAAATAACCTAGAAATGATAAAAAGATAATTCTTGAAAAATATTCAAATTAAATCCTAAAAACAAAAGATAATTTTTAATTTGAATTTAAAATGCAGCTGATCCTGCTCGTCCGTCCTTGCTAATTAGACCTTTTGGAAACTGCTGACTGGACCTTCTAGAAGTTGCTGACTGGATGCCATGTCAGGCGCTTCATGCCGACTAGCCCAACCTTGATTCTAAAAAATAAAACTGTAAAACTTTGTCTTTTAAGCGCAATATCCAGAATTGAAGTCCTGCATGGAAAACGCACAAAAACATCCAAATCAGCAACATGAACTAATCATTTAAGGCATAATTAAAGATAAAATAGTAATCAAATAAACTACTTATCAAATTCCCCCTCACTAATTCAATGCTTGTCCTCAAGCATCTCTCAACTAATACATCAAAACTCAAGTTCTCATCCTTCATTTCAAAATGTATCTAAGATAACCAAATGACCCAAGATCGAAACAATTATTGAAATCAAGAAACAATCAAGTAAATGCATAACTAGGAACAATTTTAAGCAAAGCAAGACATTCCAATAACTTGTCAATGTCAATGAAGCAAAACTTAATACCCTCACGAGGATTACTCGTTTTGCTCAAAGTGTTTGGGTTAAAGAATCGCTCAAGCCAGAACTAATCAAAACATTACCATAAGCTTGTAACTAAATCCAACCTCCACTACTAAAATTGAACATGATGCAGAAATCAAGGGGTCTTTAAACAGGGTTGTAACAGGGCTTAGGTTAGGGTAGGGAAAAGGCAATAATGTGTGGTAAAATGACAAGAAAAAAGATGTAAAATGTTAAAGTTCAAGCCACGAATCGAACCAATATAATGAGACAAGCAAAGAAGTTTAAGCAACCATGTTTTTTCCTTCTTTTTTTTTGTCTTTTTCGAATTCCTTTGTCATTTTCTTTTTTTTGAGGAACAAATCTTTTTTTTTGTCTCGACAAGGGTATGAAAAGGGGGATAAAATAGGAAAAGGCTCGAGTTTTGTAAATGTGGTGAAAACAAAGAATGGGAATAGGCTCAAAAATGGCTAATTAGGGGAAATGAATGGGAAGGCAATTTTGGTTAGAGAAGTGGTTAATCCTAAGTGCCCCTATCACATTAAAGCATCATATTCAATCATGTAGCCTCAACAAGTATTACGCTACAAGTTCTAGCATATATAGGTTACTACTACAAAAAATTATGGGCTTTACTTGCTTTATCTATTTTCATTTTTAAAACCAAAAAATATGAAAAAAAGAAAAAACCACTATTATTATCTATTAAGTATTAGTAGTCTAACATTATACTAGTATTATGTATATGTTGCCATTTATTATTATATTATATATTGTTATCCAATTTTAAAACCCAAAAATTACTAAGTTATGTGTATGTGTGTTACCATATTATTGTTATAATCTACTATGTTATTATCCAATTGAAAAACCCCTAAATATTATTAATATATTATAAGTATTTCCTTTATGTTATGTTAACTACTATCATTATGTTTATCTTATTTACCATCATTATCCTGTTATTATTATTAATATGTTATTAATATCTTTACTATATGTTATTAATTTTATTGTTACGTTCATATTATTATTATTATTATTGTTGTTGTTACTAGTATTATTATATAACTAAACTAAAAATCAAAAAGATTACAAACTATTAATAAAGCCCAATATATAAATAAATAAAATCCAAGTTTTATATCAATAGCCCATTAAACAAAAAATTAATTAAAGCCCAAAGTTATATATATCAACAGTCCATTACATAAATAATTTGAAGCCCAATTGGCCCAAAAGCCTTAATTTGATAAACAAAAACCCTAATGTGCCTCTTTTGATTGGCAGCCACCTCATCACAACCGTCAGATCTAATTTAGATATGACGGTCCAGATTCAAGCAAGGATGGCCTTTCAGCTCCTCACGCGCAGCATGTTCAGCCCATCAGCTGCCCCACGCGCACATGGAGCTCATGTGCTCCATTTCAGCTTCTTGCCACGACCGTCCAGATTCCCATCTACGGTTGAGATCGCTCTACGTTGTCCGTTCCTCTGCTGGTCCCCCTCATCTCCTCCAACAGTCACATGTGCAAGGGAACAAAGAAAAAATGTCAGAAAATGCGCAAAAATTATTAGAGGGCAGGCAACAGTTGAATCCGGCCAAAATACAAAAGGCAACCAATGACATTTTTATGATTTCGATTTTCATTTATGTAATTCATGTAATATCGGGCTATAAAACACAGCCCCAACTATTGTAAACCCTAAGCATTTTCGGGGTATTCCAGAGATAAGAAATACAAAGAAAAACCCATTTGAGGTATATTTCCTCTCTTCTTTTCATTTCGAAGCAATAAGCGTATCAAAGAAAACACAAAAAGCTGGGGTTTTTAATTTTGGTTTACCTTTTCCGCTTCAGCTTCTTCATCCTTTCGTATGCCGGTGATAAGCCCATGGTTCCCTTTGGGATGAACAGGTGAATCGGCGAGGCAAAAGGAGGTGGAGACCCATTTTTTAGTTTTGTTTTTTGAGGTTTTTAAGAAAAGGGTTGTGTTTTGAAAGAAAAGGTTCGTATTTAGGTTTTAAATCGAAAATCGAGTTTTTTTTGTGGTTTTGAGTTCGTCAGCCGCCGGCGAGCGACGGTCGACGCGGCTGTGTGGTGACCGTTTTCTGGAAACCATGGTGGTGGGTCGCTGGAATCTGGGTTCGTGATGAACCCAGATGAAAGTTGAAGGGAGGATAGGAGTTTTTTCAGAGAACTCAGTTCTCAAATGGCCAAAAGAGGGAAACAAGTCTGGAAAAAGGGAGTTTTTATAATAGTTTTATGATTTAAAAATGGTCTAATAGCTATATAAGGACCTCCGTGTCTCCTAATTTACGCCGGGAGGGTCTCCCCCTTTTGAAATCACACGAATAGTCCCTCTGTGTGGGACAATTTCCAAGCCAAGCCATTTTGTCTTTCTAAATTCCATCCCTGGTCCTTGTAACTTTGAATCAGTTTGCAATTACGTCCTCATTTTTCTTTCAATTTTGCCCCTCTGTTTTGTTTCTTCGCAATTTGGTCTAATTTCCAGTGTTTAAATCCCCTTTTCATGAATTTTATTTCTAGTTCTTGTTGTTCATGATCTTGTTGTTTTTTTGTTTTTGTTTAAATCTGTTGGTTTTGATATATGTTTGAGAAATGTTCATATAGAATGGTTGCTTTTAGTTTTTTTTTTGTAGTATGTGATAATATTTACAATATATATTTTTCTCTTTTAAAAGAATAAGTTTTGTTTGAAGTATGAGATATAATATCCTATTATATAAAGTTTATAGTTTTATAAAAATATATATTTTGACAAAATGGTAGTTTTTCAAATATATATGTTTTAAGGAAATTTATAATATATGTATTTATTTTTTCTTGGATGTGCAATATGTATTTTGTAAAGTATATATATATATATAGTTTTTCATATATTATAATATATATATATATATATCATTTTTTAACATATACATAAGGAATGTAGTTTTAAAAAGATATAAAATAAGGCATTATGTGTTTTTTTTTGTGTTTATAATATATTATGTAATATATGTTTTTTGTAAAAAGAATATAATATATATATTTTAAAGCATAATATTTTGTGATGTGTGGGCTTGGGCTCTTAGTTTAGGCCTTGTTTTAGATAGTTTTGGGATCTTGGTTTTGGGCTTCGTTTAGGCCTAGTTTTAGATAGTTTGGGCCTTTAGTTTTGGGTTTCGTTTTAGGCTTAGTTTTAGTGGTTTTGGCCTTAGGTTTTTAGGCCTAGTTTTAGTTGTTTGGGCCTAGTTTTAGTGGTTTTAGGTTTTTCGGCTTTAGATTCGGTTAAGTGAATTAGTTTAATTAATTTAGATCGTGCGCTCATCTCATAGGGTCACGATTCTTAAATTAATTAAGTTAATTCTAGGTTTAGTTTCTTTAGAGCCTTAGTTAGATTAGGGTTCGAATTAATTTAGTAAATTTAAATTCGCTCTTGGCTCATTCGAGTAAATGTTAAATTCATTAAATTAATTGAACGTTTCTTAATTACTTTTAGGTTAAAATTAACTTCAAAGTTTCGATTGACATCAAATCTCAGATTAATTATCATAATTTGTTAGGGTTCCAGTTCTTTAGGGCTAATTAATTTAGGATTAAATATTAGAATCACTTGGCTAATAATTAGATCACTATTTGAATTTCTAATAACTTGGGCCTTTTTTAGGTTAGGATTTGGGATGGGCCTTTTGTGTTTTCTTTTGTGCCTTTGTTTGCCATCATTTAATTGTCACTCATGTGACTCGTAATGCTTTGATTGAATGCCAATAAACTTAAATCATAAAAGGGGTATTCATTAATCCCAATATTCGTGTCGTAACAGTCTTGCCTCAATGGATGTTGATCGAATATTTGGATTAATCCTTACCGCTTCGGGGTAAATGATAATTAAAATGGACAAGATCATTTCATCATGTTATAACTTCTTGCACCATGTATAAAGGTGACGTACGGGATCCGAACCATAAACTAACACGACAGTTATTCGTATATGATGTCGGTTTAGTCTATGGTCCGGTGTATTGTCATCCTTATTAATTAAATGCCTAATTAATTTCAACCCACCAATTCGATAAAGCCCATGCAATTAAGGCCAATTTCTAATTAAGAACGCCAAATTAAAGTTCATTCAAATTTCAAGCAATTTCCATCAATTTTAAAGGCAACAAATATTGTGGTACCGATATCTGGGCGTGATGGGGGTGCTAATCCTTCCATACACGTAACCAACTCTTGAACCTTTCCATAATGAATCTCTGATTTTCTTTGGTGTCCGGCCTACCTTATCCAAGTGTCCGGTGGCAAATCTTATCGATTTTTAAAAGAAAAAGAGATTTTTCAAGAAGAAATCCCCACATTTAAACGAAGATTTCAAAAGATGATTTAGGGTGTAATTTGTAGCCGACTTCTTTTCTAAAAAATGCTTTGATACACTTGTGTCAAAGGAAATTTCAAAAAGGTCACTACAGCTTGGCGACTCCGCTAGAGACCGATTTTGTTTTTATAAAAACAAAAGGAGAGTTAGGCCAAGAAAATTTTTGTTGCTTTTAAATGATGGAAATTATTGGAATTTCAATTAACTTTAACGAGGCCGATCCTTTCTTGAAAATGTGACTAAGATTGCATGGGCTTTGATAATTGGTGGACTTTGGATTAATTATTCATTTAATTTTTAAGGAATCACCGACATGTGTTGCACCATTTCATCAAGCTCTATACCCGAGTTCCATCCCTTAAGTGGGAGTGAAACGCCACATACCCACGTGAGCAGCCCTCCACGGGTCAGCAATTCACTTCCAGTATCCATGCCTTTTGACATGTGAGCAACCCTCCACGTCACTAGGTCGTTCTTTCCCTCGAACCGAAACCAATTCGCAAGCATGTAGTGGGCCAGAATTGGGGTTCTTGTTGCCTTAGTAGGTGATAAGATAGGTTTGGGTGCCCCAATTAGAACTGAACTTATGCGCGAGAATCTAAGAAGCCCACCCCGTTAGAGCTATGTGGATAACCTTAGTGAACTAGAATTCATGCGGTTAGGGTTCTTTCTTTATTAGCTTGCCTTATGCTTAATTTGTTTGTGTTTATCGTTTTCTAATTTATTGATTATCTTATGACTAACGCTTCCCATTGTTTTCTCCTTCCTTTTCTTTTTACCCATTTTTTTGCATATTTTATCATATCATGAAGAGCACATTGAGTTGGAAATAGTCTGAAATTAAAGAGTAGGTTAATGGGAGATTTGATTCGTAGCAATAATGAAAAGAATTCCAATGTACAAATATGGTCAGAATGAGAGCAACTACGTGACGAGGACAGTATTTTAGCCAAGGCTTTAAGTCAACATTTTCAGCCGAAACCTTCATGAACAAGAAACTCAATGACGTGTCCAAGTGGAAGTTAGTGTGGAATGATTGGGGTTCTGAGGCAAGAAATGCCTTCAAAGACGAGTATGGCAACATCGCATATTCGCAAGATGGTTCGATCGATTAATCACTACTTCAAGACTTGGTAGGTTTTTGAGTTCAGCCAACAGTTTTTCCACGGTTGACAACCTTGATTTGATCCCTACCATTGAAGAGTACCAAGTCCTTCTGAGAAGATCAGCAAGAACCATGCCGAACAAGAAAAAAGCTTTCCATGGCAAGATTAAAAGTTTTTCAAGCACTTTACCATCTTGGGTCAGGAATTTCGTCTCAACTTAGAAAAAGAAAGAACATTTCAAGTGGGAAGGAATCCTGACTTTAGCTTCGGCATGCTTCAAAGATCAAGTTCAGCGAGACCCTTTTAAGGGGGAAATTCAAGAGTATCAAATGCCGACAATGGAACAATTACAATTCACCGTCTACACCATTTGGAGACAAGGCCAAGAAGGGACACATTTAATGATTCAGATACAAGATATCGCCCGAAAGTTACAATTTCTAGTGGAAGACACTACCAAGTTTCCAAGAAGGGAGAAATGATCGTTTGGATTTTGAGGGAGATCGACAACCTAGATGCTAGTAGGGTTCTTTTGATTACTGTAACGAAGCAATGATTCCCATTAATGCAAGTTCTTTAACAGAGATATTTTCCAAACTCAGTGTCGCTCTTTGCATTCATTCATGTGTTCATAGTAGCATTATTTTGTAACGCATCATTTTCTGACCAAGTGGTTTTCATTCATCTTTTCATAATAACATTATCTTGTGACACATTTTCATTCAAATAATGCATTTTTTACATTCAGCATATGCATCACTAATCGGGGAAAAATATTCCCCTCAGAAAGTAGGAGTGAGGAGGGAATAACTTCTGACCAGTTCGACTTCAGAAAAATGAATGACCTAGTGGCTAGAATGGATAAGCTCGAATAGATTCAGGAACAATTGGTTTGGAATCAAAATGAGACAATATCTTATGTGAAGAAGTTCCAAGAGGAAACAAGGGGGTAAATCGAAGAACTACGAGGTATGATGACCGCTATGACTAAGGGAAAAGGTGTGAAGAAAGACTTCTCGCGAGATGAGAGTAAGAATGGGGACCGCGACTTCATATTGGAAGAGATTTTACCTCATGATGACCAAGCCGTTATCAACCAATATGAGGTAGCACGCCTGCTTCTGAATGCCCCATCGAGTTGGTGTTGGATAAGATTGAAGATTCTCTTTGGGAAATCTTATCTCCTCCAACGGACAAAGAACTGACTCAGAGGCAAAGGGAGCCCAAGGAAGCCCCGAAGAACCTTTAACTTCAGGCTATAGCCGGGAATGCCCAAAGTTCGAATAGGAAGGAAACAAGAGGGATTGAGAGGAAAAATGAGAAGTTTACCCCACTGCCAATTTCATACAAGGAGTTGTATTCACAACTGTACAAGGCAGACTTGATTCGGCCTTATCATGTGGTGCCCTTTAACCCACCCTACCCCTCTTGGTATGATACCAATGCTCGTTGTGAGTACCATGCCAATATTCAATAACATTCTATTGAAAATTGTGCGGTATTTAAGAAGCTAGTCCGAGGCATGATAAAATCTGTGGTAGTGCAGTTGTGTGAATCAAGTACCGCCGCTCTAAAGAAACATGATCTCTCGAGCAATCAATTGGATGGCTGTTCTCATCGTCAATCACCCTATGCGAAGCCTCTGAAGGCCCTTCATCCAATTCCTATGCCATACACAGATTTGCTCTCCATACTTGTTGAAGCGAAACTTTTGGCCCCAGTTCAGTCCATACCGAAGAATCATCCTTATCCTGATGGTTATGATGCCAGTGCCGTATGTGACTACCAAATGGGAGGTACGTGTCACACCATGGAGAATTGTGGAGCTCTGAATAACAAGGTTCAAAGTCTGATTGAGGATGGGATTCTGAAGCTTTGAGAGGGAGATTTGTGAGCATGGAATTTGGAGGTGTTGATCCCCAGTATTAGTCTTAGAGGTTCCTTAAGTACTAGCATATGGCTTTTTTTGTTATCACACTTTGCTTTTGTTTACTCGAAGATAGTAGTAGTGATCCTTGGTAATGCCTAATATTATGTTTGCTTTTACTATTTCAATGAAAGGATGCTCTTTTCTTAAATATGTATATGTATAGATTCCTTCTTGCCCTCGTAGACCCCTCAGATATCACGTGCATGATGTGGCATTGATTCTAATAAAAGAGATCAATTGAATATTGTAATAACGATGAAGCTTAATTTCCCATCAGTTTGCTCTGGTCGGTAAAACACGAGAAGCAAGATCACTACTCCTTCGATGATAAGAAAATCTCCTAGGAGAGCCCAAATAGAGTTGCTTGAATGTGCCTAAAAAAGGAAAAAATAGAATATTTCAAAATAAGACAAATTGATTTAACCTTCAAAGCCTGGTAATATGCATTAATTAAAAAGCACTCCAATGTTCGAAACCTGGTAATAGGGGTTTTCGGATGCGAGTGTGGAATTTTAGGGGCACTCCGCTGAAGTTCGAAACTCTTCACTTTATGAGTGATGGTAATTTTTTCAAAATCGTGACAATGCCGAGTAACTCGGGGTATTATTGTATGCTCCATCATTATCCTCAAGACAAAGGACTATGACGAGTTGAATTCCCCTAGGAAAAAGGAAATGAATGAACAAATTGAATAAGTCCCGGAGATGAATCCTTGAGGACACTGGCACAATATTAATTATGATCAAAAGTACACACTTATAATTAGAATTATCAGAATAGCGTTTTCCACGTTCTATGGGCTGAATAAAAGTCGGAAAGCTCAAACATTTTTAAATAGAGAGAGATGATGAGAACTAGAAGGAGTAGTTTTTGAACTGATTAAGCAAACACCATAATCATAAGGAAACCGAGCAATCTATGAGGAATTTCGTAAATATCGCCACAACCTTCAAAGGCAAACTGTTGATCATTGGGAGATTGAATCCAAGACGCTCTTGCATTTGATATCTGAGGCATTCTATTATTTTTTTATTAATTTTGATTTTGTATATTAACCTAAAAAGGGGCATCATTTGTTGAAATAATGATTAGCAAACCGATGTATAGACAAAAGGATAGAGAAAAAAATGAAGGAAATAAAAAGAAGAAAAGAGAGAAATAGAAGAACAATGTATCTCCGTGCTTTTAGAATGAAGTTTAGGATGCAAGGTCAAGTATGTACATGATTGACCTAATGCAAACCTATCATTGCTTTTGAAGGGAATAACAGTAGACCTTCATGCTACATGGTTCAAGAACCTGAAATGAGTATCTATTGCAAGGCCTTAGTTGGTTCTGAAAGATTAAGATTGAGTTCTATAGATAATTCAGAGACTCATGGGGCATGCTTTCAGCTTAACTTTAAGGCAGAAGAAGGACCATACCAAAAGGTCAAGAATAAGTAATCTTTGAATCCGGGTAAGAAATGAAAATGCTGCTAAGATTAGAAAAAAGGGGGCATCGACTTAGCCGTCCGACGTTAGTCAGAAGCTAACGAAGGCGTACAAGGCGACAGTTCATCAAGCAAGCGGTGTATACTCATGTCAGCTTACAAAAATGCGAGTCGCGAGATTTAAAACAGATTTAGAAAGGATGGGATCGGCAGTTGCAAAGTCTGTTCTATGAGAATTATGATGGCATTACACGCTTGATGAATGTCCAAGTTAATCAGCATTCGGTCTGAGCCATCTTTCTGTTTTGGAATCTCGTTTTCTATTTGCCTCACTCTCTAACATGAAGGACTTGATGTCTACGGTTGATGAGTATTTCGCTTTGTTTAATCATAAGAGTGTTCGTAAGGAATGGGTTTACACAAAGTCGTCAAAGCCCGAAGATTATCTATTGGAGCTCAGAACTTTAACAAGAATGAGTGAAGATTGGGGTAAAGGGTTGACTCATAATCACCGAGATATCACCGCCTTTTCATGGGAATGTGTCTACACACCCGAAGGAGGTCATGGAAATGGATCTGTTCACAATGGGGATTTATAACTCGATCATCTTCAAGAATCTTGGGTGGCAGAGATGTTGCTATCTTGGTCCTGTCTGAGAATTTAACGATGAAGGCTATTCTACAACTTCAAATAAAGGGTCTACAAGGTTGACCTAGCATGATTTATCAGTAGTTACAAAGAGAATAATTGCAATATCCCCGGTGCTAGACCGGTCAGAGATTTGAGAATGAGGAAAATTTGGAAATCAATGGGACATGAGTTCACTAAAAACGAGGAAATTGTAGAATGCTCATCATGAAGAGTCTATAAAGCAACAGTTAAGCCCGAGTTAAGTGAGGGTAGTGTTATTCTGACCAATGTGAGTCAACATTTCCTTTCAAGAAGAACGAATAAGGAAGATTCAGTAAATAAAAAGTGAAGATAAGACCTTATAGAAATAAGAAATATTTGGGAAAGTTTAGGAGCATGTGTGCATCCTAATGTTGAGAATAAAGATAGCTCGCCATGAAGAGTCAATGAAGAGAAAATAACGAAACTCAAGTTGAGTGGAGGCAATGCTTCAAAGATAGACTTCAGGAGAAGACCGCTCTTAGTCAAACCAGTATAGGCCAGCCACATCCTTCCAAAAAAGATTGAAGACTTAGCAAAGATAGAAAACCTATGGAAGTTTTCCCCAAGCATCTCTAAAAATGTCATAATTCATGCATCATATTTAGCTAGACATCCCTAGGCTAGGAACATGCTAACTCATATCATCAAATTATTTTGGTTATTTTTGACAGATGAAAAGATTGAAAAAATTTTGTCCTAAAACTTCCCATTTGGAGAAGTAGACCTCAGTAAAGATGATGAGTCCCTAACAAGAGGAACTCACTCAACAAGGAGTTGAAGAATCTCTAAGAAGAAGGACTCGCTTAGCCTAGCGAGAATGGTGCAAAATGGGTAAAGCTCATCCATGAATGAGTGGTTTATGATAAAGAACTGTTCAGTCATCAACCATGATAGAAAGATAAGAAATTTATGATGTGATAAGCCTGAAGAATATGAGAAATATTTGTCGGAAATACCAAAAGCTTGAACCGAGAAGAACCTGTTGGTATTTGAAAAGAACCCATAATTCATCAACATCTGCCTAGATTGAAGAAATCTGATATGAGGAGAATATCTTCCGTCTTCAGCAATTTTGGACCTTGAAGGACGAAGAATTTTGTAGTGAGAAGAACAAAATAACTTTGGGTTCCAGATTTTGTAATGGGGAGAATAACTTAAAGTTTTAACAATCAGTTTGTTTCCCGACGAGACTTTCAGGCCATTAGTTAGCCATTCAAGCATGATGCTGAAACACAAACACAATAAAAACTGGGGTATAGAAGAATTCAAAGTTCAGAGAATCATCCATGAAAAATGAGAAATTTCAGAAGAACTCCCGATCTTAAGGCAAAAGTCAAGCTGAAAGGAATTCGCCAGAGTTAAGGCGGGAGGACATCAGATGCAAAATCGACAAAACTTGCCGAGAAAGGACAATGAATGTCTCTCGTGTCAAAATCCAAAGGATTAGAGGCGAGGACCCACGAGGGTACCCAAAAGAGAGAAAGAAAAAAGGGAGAGAATAAAGAGAAAAGAAGAAGAAGGAATCTCTAAAGTGAGAGCTTATAAAGGCACTTTTAAGCAAGAGGTTCAAGAGCCAAAGAAAAAGGGGACATAAAAGGTTAAACCCGAATGTGAGACAAGGAACCGTCATTACAAAAAACGAAGAGGAAAGCAAGAGAAGGTCGAGCAAAGGACCAAAGAAAAGGAGGAAACTGAAGGCGATGAAGCAAAAATCCAGAAAGGATTTCGGGTGAATGAGTACAAACCCGCCATATCAGGATTTCAAATAGAAGGAGGTAGATATTCAAAGCTCAAGGATTTTTAGCAAAGAATTTCAAATTCTCCACATTAGAATTTTAGGGTAAAAGAAGCAAATGCCCATTACTTAGAAGTTTTCAAAAATGAAGATCACGAGGCCCATTCATATAGGTCCAAGATGAATAGAACCTTCATGTCAAGAATTGCCATTTGATTTCGGAAGAACGTATCAACACATTTTGTCTCTAACATTTCAGAAAATTTATTTGGATTCATTTAATGCCACTTCAAAAGAATGTGTCGTTTCAAGGCTAGTTGGTTTATCTGCTGCCATTTTGTAAGGACCTACCAGCGCCACCCAGTTTGTTTTCTGCCGCTTAGGGAAAACAAAGTTATTTGGATTCATTCAATGCCATTTCGGAAGAATGAGTCGTTTGAAGGCTAGTTGGTTTGTCTGTTGCCATTTTGGAAGGGCCTACCAGCGCCACCCAGTTTGTTTTCTGCCGCTTAGGGAAAACAAAGTTATTTGGATTCATTCAATGCCATTTCGGAAGAATGAGTCATTTGAAGGCTAGTTGGTTTGTCTGCTGCCATTTTGGGAGGACCTACCAGTGCCACCTAGTTTATTTTATGCCGCTTAAGGAAAACAAAGTTATTTGGATTCATTCAATCCCATTGTAGAAGAATGAGTCGTTTAAAGGCTAGTTGGTTTGTCTGTTGCCATTTTGGAAGGACCTACCAATGCCACCTAGTTTGTTTCTACCACTTAGGAAAATAAAGTTATTTGGATTCATTCAATCCCATTTCGGAAAAATGAGTCGTTTGAAGGCTAGTTGGCTTGTCTACTGCCATTTCGGAAGGACATCCCATAGTCACCCAGTTTGCTTTTTACCGCTTAGGGAAAGCAAACTTATTTGGATTCATTCGCTGCCACTTCGGAAGAATGAGTCGTTTGAAGGCTAGTTGGTTTGTCTACTGCCACTTCGGAATGACCTACCAGCACCACCAATCGTTTTCTGCCACACTAGGAAAACAAGTTATTAGGATTTGCCCGCTGTCATTCTACGAAAGTAAATCGTCCGATAGAGAAGTAGGACAAAATTAGTGCTTATGGTCTTTGTTTTATTCTTGTTCCATAAGTATAAGCAAAGATGAGCAACTGTAATCATTAATTTTGTTCAGGGTGGACTTGTTTTCTTTTTTACAATAATGGGCTTTCATATATAGGTTACTACTACAAAAAATTATGGGTTTTACTTGCTTTATCTATTTTCATTTTTAAAACCAAAAAATACAGAAAAAAGAAAAAGCTACTATTATTATCTATTAAGTATTAGTAGTCTAACATTATACTAGTATTATGTATATGTTGCCATTTATTATTATATTATATATTGTTATCCAATTTTAAAACCCAAAAAATTACTAAGTGATGTGTATGTGTGTTGCCATATTATTGTTATAATCTACTATGTTATTATCCAATTGAAAAACCCCAAAATATTATTAATATATTATAAGTATTTCCTTTATGTTATGTTAACTACTATCATTATGTTTATCTTATTTTACCATCATTATCCTATTATTATTAATATGCTATTAATATCTTTACTATGTGTTATTAATTTTATTGTTACGTTCATATTATTATTATTATATAACTAAACTAAAAATAAAAAAAGATTACAAACTATTAATAAAGCGCAATATATAAATAAATAAAATCCAAGTTTTATATCAACAGCCCATTAAACTAAAAATTAATTAAAGCCCAAAGTTATATATATCAACAATCCATTACATAAATAATTTGAAGCCCAATTAGCCCAAAAGCCTTAATCTGATAAACAAAAACTCTAATGTGCCTCTTTTGATTGGCAGCCACCTCATCACAGCCGTCAGATCTAAATTAGATCTGATGGTCCAGATTCAAGAAAGGATGGCCTTTCAGCTCCTCATGCGCCGCACGTTCGGCCCATCAGCTGCCCCACGCGCGCGTTGAGCTCACGTGCAATGTTTCAACTTCTTGCCATGACCGTCCAGATTCCTATTTACGGTTGAGATCACTCTACGTCGTCCGTTCCTCTATTGGTCCCCCTCCTATCCTCCAGCGGTCATATGTGCAAAGGAACAAAGAACCAATGTCAGAAAACGCACAAAAATTATCAGAGGGCTGGCAACAATTGAATCTGCCAAAATATAAAAGAGCAGACAATGACATTTTTACGATTTCAATTTTCATATATGTAATTGATGTAATATCGGGCTATAAAGCACAACCCCAACTATTGTAAACCCTAAGCATTTTCGGGGTATTCCATAGATAAGAAATACAAAGAAAAAACCCATTTGAGGTATATTTCCTCTATTCTTTTCATTTCGAAGCAATAAGCATATAAAAAAAACATAAAAAGTTAGGGGTTTTGGTTTTGCTTTACGTTCGTCGCTTCTGCTTCTTCGTCTTTTCGTCTGTCGGTGATAAGCCTATGGTTCCCTTTGGGATGAACGGGTAAATCAGTGAGGAACAAGGTGGTGGAGACCCTTTTTTTAGTTTCGTTTTTGAGGTTTTCAAGACCCTGTTTTGAAAGAAAAGGTTTGTATTTAGGTTTTAAACCAAAGAACGAGTTTTTTGGGTAGTTTTGAGATCACCGGCCGCCGGCGAGTGGCGGTCGATGCGGCAGTTAGTGAACGTTTTCTGGAAACCAAGGCGGTGGGTCGCTGGAATATGGGTCCGTGATGAACCCAAATGAAAGTTAAAGGGAGGATAGGAGTTTTTTAGCAGAGAACTCAGTTCTCAAATGGCCAAAATAGGGAAACAGGTATGGAAATGGGGGTTTTATAATAGTTTTATGATTTAAAAATGGTCTAACAGCTGTATAAGGACCTTTGTGTCGCCTAATTTACGCCTAGAGGGTCTCCCCTTTTGAAATCATACGAATAGTCCCTCCGTGTGGGTCAATTACCAAGCCAAGCCATTTCGTCTTTCTAAATTCCGTCCCTGGTCCTTGTAACTTTGAATCGGTTTGCAATTATGTCCTTATTTTTCTTTCAATTTTGCCCCATTTTTTGTTTCTTCTCAATTTGGTTCAATTTCCAGTGTTTAAATCCCCTTTTCATGCATTTTATTTCTAGTTTTTGTTGTTCATAATCTTGTTGATTTTTGTTTTTGTTTAAATCTGTTGGTTTTGATATATGTTTGAGAAATGTTCTTATAGAATGGTTGCTTTTAGTTTTTTTTTTTGTAGTATGTGATAATATTTACAATATATAGTTTTCTCTTTTAAAAGAATAGAGTTTGTTTGAAGTATGTGATATAATATCCTATTATATAAAGTTTATAGTTTTATAAAAAAAAATATATATATGTTTTAAGGAAATTTATAATATATGTATCTATTTTTTCTTGGATGTGCAATAGGTATTTTGTAAAGTATATATATATATATAGTTTTTCATATATTATAATATATATATATATATAATATTTTCCTTACATAACATAATATATTTAGGTTTGTAAAATAATATATATATATATATCATTTTTTAACATATACATAAGAAATGTGGTTTTAAAAAGATATAAATAAGGTATTATGTGTTTTTTGTGTTTATAATATATTATGTAATATATGTTTTTTGTAAAAAGAATATAATATATATATATATTTTAAAGCATAATATTTTGTGATGTGTGGCTTGAGCTCTTAGTTTAGGCCTAGTTTTAGATAGTTTTGGGATCTTGGTTTTGGGCTTCGTTTAAGCCTAGTTCTAGATAGTTTGGGCCTTTAGTTTTGGGTTTCATTTTAGGCTTAGTTTTAGTGGTTATGGCCTTAGGTTTTTAGGCCTAGTTTTAGTAGTTTGGGCCTAGTTTTAGTGGTTTTAGGTTTTTGGGCTTTAGATTCAGTTAAGTGAATTAGTTTAATTAATTTAGATCGTGCGCTCGTCTCATAGGAGCATGATTCTTAAATTAATTAAGTTAATTCTAGGTTTAGTTTCTTTAGAGCCTTAGTTAGATTAGGGTTTGAATTAATTTAGTGAATTTAAATTCGCTCTTGGCTCATTCGAGTAAATGTTAAATTCATTAAGTTAATTGAATGTTTCTTAATTACTTTTAGGTTAAAATTAACTTTAAAGTTTCGCTTGACATCAAATCTCAGATTAATTATCATAATTTGTTAGGGTTCTAGTTCTTCAGGGCTAATTAATTTAGGATTAAATATTAGAATCACTTAGCTAATAATTAGATCACTATTTGAATTTCTAATAACTTGGGCCTTTTTTAGGTTAGGACTTGGGATGGGCCTTTTGTGTTTTCCTTTGTGCCTTTGTTTGCCATCCTTTAATTGTCATTCATGTGACTCATAATGCTTTGATTGCATGTCAATTAACTTAAATCATAAAAAGGGGTATTCATTAATTCTGATATTCGTGTCATAACAGTCTTGCCTCAATGGATGTTCAACGAATATTTGGATTAATCCTTACCGCTCCGAGATAAATGATAATTAAAATGGACAAGATCATTCATCATGTTATAACTGCTTGCACCATGCATAATGGTGACGTACGAGATCCGAACCATAAACTAACATGACAGTTAGTCTTATATGATGTCAGTTTAGTCTATGGTCCGGTGTATCGTCATCCTTATTAATTAAATGTCTAATTAATTTCAACCCACCAATTCGATAAATCCCATGCAATTAAGGTCAATTTCTAATTAAGAATGCCAAATTAAAGTTCATTCAAATTTCAAACAATTTCCATCAATTTTAAAGGCAACAAATATTGTGGTACCGATATGCAGGCGTGATGGGGGTGCTAATCCTTCCCCACACGTAACCAACTCTCGGACCCTTCTATAATGAATCTTTGGTTTTCTTTGGTGTCCGGCCTACCTTATCCAAGTGGCCGTGGCGACTCCAAGTTTTTATCAATTTTCAAAAGAAAAAGAGATTTTTCAAGAAGAAATCCCCATTTTTAAATGAAGATTTCAAAAGATGATTTAGGGTTTAATTCGTAGCCTACTTCTTTTCTAAAAAATGCTTTGATACACTTGTGTTAAAGGAAATTTCAAAAAGGTCGCTACAGACAAGTATTACGCTACAAGTTCTACAACGTTGAGAACTAGTCCGGCACACTCAATGAAGTAAAGAGCAAGAATGAAAGTATATGCTCGTAAGGCTCAAAAACTTACATGAGGTGGAATGTGTACTAAGTTAAGCAATATGTCAACTAACAAACGTATGGAATGTCAAATAAAAATTTATTGAAAAATCGCTAGTCATGCCCATTATCTATCATGCATCCTAAATTCCAACAAAAGCAAGATCACAAGTCATGAGGAAATCAAAGAGGTAAAGTGAAATATAGGATAAGTAACAAGAAATTCCTACATATTACAATTAAGAAGAACTCAATTTCAACTAATCGAATAAGTAGGATAAGAATTGGTGCAAATTCTAACCCCTTCACTTAAATCATATTGTCCCAATATGTAAATGAAAGCACAAGAGAGAGAATAGAGATACTTCCCGTTCTAACGACGGTCGCGGCCGTATCCACGTCGGGATGTGCTTGGGCGAAGCTAAGATAGAATCTCGACAAGGTTGGTTTCGATGGAGTCGAGTCGATCGTGCACTTCGTGAATCTCGTTGTGCACGTCCAACTATGGGTTCTCTGTCGGTACCGGTTATGGCGCGGTTCTCCGAAGGAATACACGCTTATTATGAGGTGTAATAGTGTCGGGATGAACGATATAGGGTGCATCGGGGGTGCCGGCTAGAAGTCACATCGTGCCCAAACACCATGTATCTAAAACATCCATTGCAAAAGCGTAAACAAATTGTGCAGTATCAAAAGTCAATGGAAAAAGACGAGATGCAACATGAGTAATATATGGCCCGAGAATGAGTGGGCGGTCGGATCACACAACATGCTCGAAAGCGCGGGCGAACCAAAAGCCCAAGTTTACCTTGTTACCGGTTTGCATACACCACAAAAAGAATAGTTCAATCTTACTTAAACATGGCGTGGTATCGTTTCATCTAGGGTAGTTATATACTAGGAACCGGTGAATGTAGCGAAGCGCGGGGTTGTGTATGTGCCATCCTTTCATCGTGCTAGCATTGAACGTTAAGTCCCTCGTAAGCAAGGTCGGTATCAAAATCCTGCGAAATCTCAAGTAAAGCAGTTAAATAACCATGATCCATGACATCCGTCATGAATCCCATAGAAAAATTAAAATTTGTAATAGACATCCTAAAATATTGTCCTATCAACCGAAAAAAATAACATCGAGCGAAGTTATAGTAACAACTCGATTTTGCAGAAATGAAAATGTAGCGTAGAATTCAAAAACCAACTCATAGTATATGCTACATCTAATCTCAGAGTATAAGGTCCAGCCAATGGCATCAAAATAATGCATGATAGATTCGCGCAAATGTAAAGTATCGAGAGTATGGGAAAGAATATATTTGCAAACCTGAAACTTACGATGTCGAATGCTATTGAATCTCGGAGTGTTCGTTGTGATCGGGTTCATCATTGCCTTGAAGGGGTTTAGAGTTTACCTCACCCGATTAGGTCAGGGATGCCGAATGCATCGAGAATGAGGGGGCAGCATCGGGCATGGAGCGAGAGGAAGTGGCGGTCAACATGGAAGGAAAGGAAGGGGAGGATGGTGCTGGCTGGGCATGTTACTGCCGAGAGTGTGAAGGGCCGGCAACAATATTCCTACTTGATGACCGGAAGGATCGGCTAACAGATGATAATGGGGCATCAGCGGGAACGAGGGTAGGTTCTGGCTTATACGACGAAGATGTGTTTGCTTTCTGTCGTCGCCCTCTGCCACGATGAGGAGAAAGCTTCGGAGGTGCCAGAAGTGAATCGAAATCGTTAGGGAGAAACAAGAACGCTGGCACAAATCGTTGCTGGCTGGCGAGGTTGATCGGTGCTTGTGGAAGCCGACAGGCTTAGTTTCGGGTGTGCACCATCATGGTTGGGTAGGTTTAAGCTTAGTTTCGGGTGCGCACCATCATGGTTGGGTAGGTTTAAAGGCAAAGAAGATGAAGATAAATGGGGGGTTGGGAGAGCAAATGAAAGAGTGAGGTTTGTGGGTTTTATTTATTTTTATTTTGTCTTTAAAATAAAATAAGAGGAGTTGGATTGGAAGAGGGATACTTGAACGGTCAATTGGATGAGGGCGTTTTGAAAATTGAATTTGTTAGATTGGGTGGGACCCATGTGTGAGAAAAGGTGGATAGGATTGGGGGAAAGTGTGGCTGAAATATATGTTAGGAATAGGGGATTAAAAAGGTTGGGTTTTTTTTTATTGTGCGTCGAATCCCATGAATATTCTGGTGCTACTTCTCTGCATGCAATATCATCTCGAATCTGAATATATCGAATCTGCTGGAAATTATGCGATCAAAAATTTTTGTACCTAAAAAACAGTAAAAATAAAAATAATTAAAAATAAAATAATAGAAATAAATTAAATAATGAAAAATAAAAACAATAGGTTGCCTCTCATTAAGCACTTTTTTAACGTCGTTTAGCTTGATGACCTGATTCAGACTACAGGCTATTTCAACTCGAGATCTTCAATTAAACCAACTGGAGTGTTTCCATAATACGGTTTCAACCTTTGACCGTTAACTTTAAACTGCGTCCCTAAGTCATCTTTGACTTCGATCGCACCGTGAGGAAAAACTTGAGTTACCGTAAAAGGTCCGAGCCTCTTTGATCTAAGTTTTCCTGCAAAAAGTTAAAACTTGAAATTAAATAGTAGAACCTTTTGACCGACAGAAAAAGATTTAAAAAATGTTATGATCATGGAATTATTATTTTTCTTTAAATATCTGAGCGCTATCGTAAGCGTTTCTACGGATCTCCTCAAGTTCTTGAATATGCAATTTACGCGCTTCACCGATTGCATCCATCTCTATGTTACATTGCTTGACTGCTCAATACACATGGTGTTCCAATTCAACCGGCAAATGACATGGTTTACCGAAGACAAGGCGGTACAGAGACATTCTAATGGGGCCTTTTACGCGGTTCAATATGCCCATAATGCATCGGTTAACTTGATACTCCAATCTTTACGGTCCGGTTTGACGATCTTCTCAAGTATTGTTTTAATTTTGCAATTTGATATTTTCGTTTGCCCATTTGTTTGCGGATGGTAAGCCGTGGCAACTCTTTGAGTTACTCCAAATTTCTTCATAAGGGCTTCAATTATTTGATTGACAAAGTGAGTTCCTCTATTGCTTATTATCGCCCACTGTGTGCCAAACCTGAAAAAAATAAAATCTTTTAGAAATTTAACCGTTGTTTTAGCATCGTTATTTCTGGTAGCCTTAGCTTCTACCCATTTAGATACATAATCTACAAAAAGAATTATGTAAATATTTCCAAATGAAGAAATAAAGGGACCCATATAGTCAATTCCCCAAACATCAAAAATTTTGCAGATATGAATTGGATTGAACGGCATTTCGTTCCTACGACCGATGTTCCCTACGCATTGACATCTTTTACAAGTTTTACAAAATATGTAACACCCTAAATTTGGCCTAGGAAAGTTACCATAATCTAAACTATAGGCTACTTGAATGCATAAGCTAATTAATTTAAAGAAGAAAGAACATTGGCCATCCTTAAGATCAAATAAGTGAAATTAAAACCAAATTGAATTGAAATTAAAACTAGAAGGCATAAATGGAAGGATGAAATTGTGAAAATGAAAAGCTATAAAGATTGCATATAAAATTTTATTAAGTTAAAGGCTTTGACACATGTTCTCAATTGATGAGAACATGTGTCTTGTAGAAGGGTGACTCACGGCTAGGGGGAATAGATGAACAAACATATTGTCATCTTCCTCCCATTATCCTCCATGGCCAAAAATGCTTGAGAGAGAAAAGGGAAAGAAAAGCTTCATAGATCACCTTCAAATTTAAGCTTTTTGATTTAGCCTTGATCAAATTTAGCTTGGAGAAGGTATAATGCTTGACTCTTACATGTTATAGAATGGTTGAATCTTGAATTGATGATGTTCTTGTTGTTTAGATTGATTTGGATGATTGTTATGTATGTTAGGGTCATGTTAGCTTCTAATTGAACTTGAAATTGTGATTTCTAGTAGCTAAATTGCTAAAGAAAATGTATATGGTTGCTGGAAATTTGAGAATTGGAAGTATGATTGAAAACAGTCTTGATTAGGGACTGTTTTACTAGTGAAAATGTGTAAAATGCTAATTGAATGTAAAGCCCTGTTTTTATCATGTTGGTAGATGAATTGATGATCGAATAGAATAGATAACTTGCTGAAAAATGAATGCACCTAATTGGATTAGTTAAAACTAGGTAATGGACTGCTCAAATGGTAAATTGGATGTATAATGTTGATCAAATAGATCAAATTGGATTCAACATGATAATGCCCTGTTTTAAGCACATTTCTAGGTGAATTAGACTGACCTAGACTTGTAAGAACATGAAAATGAATTGAATTGCCATGTTAGAACCTTGTTAAAATGAGTTATGAAACTAGAAACTCAATCTAGTGTAATTTGCCCAGAATGCTCTGTTATGGGCAGTAAATTTGAAAAATCACCATAAATTGTATAAAAGGAATTTAAGGCTGGAATTCTTATGGAAAAAACCTTCATATGTCTAAATTCATTAGGAGAAAACAGAACTGAATTCTGGATTGTAGAGAAGAAACACTATGGACAGTGCAAACTGTCAAGTGTAGCAAAATGCCATGTCTTTATGTTAAAAATTGTATTAATTGGCAAAGAACTAAAATGCAAGCCCTATATGGTTAGAAAGACAATTAAGTTAGATTTCCAACAGTGTAAACCAATTGAAATTCCAACGTACGAAATGAAAGTTATGCATGTTTAAGTGAACAGACTACATGCTGCCTAGTAACAACAGTTTAGGTAATTGTACACTGTTTTGTGGCAATTTGTAAAATATTTTGTAAACAATTTTAGGAAATTGATTCTGCCCTATTTTACATGAATTGGAGTATAGATAACCATGGTTAAGTGTAGTAAAGAAAATATATAAACATGCTGCCAGATTTGTATATGTTGTATACTTGTAACCTTGCCTTGATTGAATGACTTTTTGAACTTGTTTTGATAAGTGTTTACTTGTAATGTGTTAGAACCAGGAGTGAACTTGATGGATGAGGAAAGAGTGGAACATCCTAAAGCCAAGAACAAAGGAGTGTGGATCCAAGACTAGCTAAGCTTGGAGTATTGTGAGTGTAGTTATCTCTAGGGTTAGGACTAGGTCCTAACCAATGCATGCTTGTTTACATTCTTGTAATGCTTAAATGAACCTAATATGGACTTGACATAATAAGGGAAGAATGACTAGTAATGCATGAAATTTGATCACATCTTGAATACATGTTTTATTCGAATGCTAAGCATGTTTAAGTGGTAACATTGGTGCATGTATGTATCGTGTTGCATGTGATCGAATGGTAAAGAACTTGCTTGAGATATTATCTCATCTTGATGAAATGAAACATGAGAATTACATGA
Source organism: Hibiscus mutabilis (assembly GCA_019671005.1). Lineage (NCBI taxonomy): Eukaryota > Viridiplantae > Streptophyta > Magnoliopsida > Malvales > Malvaceae > Hibiscus > Hibiscus mutabilis. Next base: position 6,491,622 of record CM033727.1, on the reverse strand, counting down.
TATGTGAGCTACGGCTCAATTAGCCTAAGGGCCTAGTATGAAATGAACTTACTTGACATGATCTTGAACTTGATAAACTTGTATAAATGGTAAATCGAACAACCTTGGTAGCTAGTTGGACTAGGTAGAAGGGCACGCCTTAGAGTCTAGAGCTCATTGTGTCAAGGTGGAGTGCGGTCCAGGGCTAAGGCCCCTATGTGGTGACAGACGGAGGGTACGTATGTGGTCTTTGGCGACAGTAGGAGGGTTGACCAGCACTACGATGCATCTTGTGGCGACAGTTGGTTTGAGACTCGATTACCTATACAAACTAAGTACCAAGGGGGTTGTTTAATTGATAACACATGAAATAACAATCCAAAAACACATGTTACTTGTATTGAAAGCCATGAATTTTATGTTACTTGTCATGTAAGCATGACTTACTTGATTACTTGTTTTGTAAGCATGATGTGCTTGATTCTTGATATGAAAGCATGAAGTATGATTCATTGTTTCTTGTATCCTTATGCTAGCCAAATGCTTGAATCCTTAGTTAGGATTACTCTATTGCTTGAAATCCTTAACTAGGATTATACTTGATTAAATGACACATAACTTGACATAACAAATGGTTAGAACTAGTTACTTCCTCACTAAGTACATTCTTGTACTTATCACTCTCGTTTCCATTCTTCCCAACTACAGATAAAGGATTCGAGTGTTACTTGATCTTGAAGCCTGTTACCTTGAGCTAGAAGCAAGTTACACAAGCATTGCCTAAGTATGGTTTCATACTTGTTTTGTATATCTCCTAGATTGGTGGCACTAGATTGTATAGAGTGTAGCTTGATCTTGCATTTTGGAACACTTGAAACTTGTATATGTTGTCCTTGTATGGGCCTACTACGTTATGCACTTGGTTGATGATGTGAATCATGTATTGAACTTAAAATATTATGTAATGGAAATGATTTGATGTTTATATGATGATACAAATGAAATGATCAAGTGTTTGATCTAGCTTACCTTGGAGCATTCAAATACCTTGCTTAGTGTATATGCATATGATTGATTGAATATCACGATATGCTTTAAGTCTTGCTTGAATTGAAAGTAGAATGAGATGAACCATGCTACTTGACTCATCAATCGAATGCCTTGTAAAATGTTATGGTTTTGAATGAATATACCTTGATGTAGGTATTGTTTTATGTTAGTATGATGATTGCCGAATGGATAGGCATAGTGTATGACTTGAATGGGAACTAGTTACATGCAATTGTATGTTAACATGACCATGTTTAGTAATCTAGGTATGAAATGTTATATGTATCTAATTAAGGAACATTAAAATGAAACGAAAGCATGCTTGCTTGTCTTAGGTCATTCGAATGTATAAGATATCAAGGATTGGATATGTAAAGTGAAGCATGAAAGTAGTAACCTATAATGTAAGCATGAAAGCAAAAATTTAAATGGTCTATTCGAATGCCTATGATGACTTTAAATCAAAATGTGAGTTTGCTTGCATGTTAAGTAATGAATGCTTGGTTGCTTGTTAGTTAAGTAACTCATCTAATAAGGATGAGTTATCAATCCTTGCCTTGTCCTTGCTTGTATTGCTTGCTTTCCTTGTTTATTCTTGTTCTTGTATTTCCTATCTTGTTTATTCTTGTATTGTTTGCTAGCCTTGTCCTTGCTTGGTAACGCTCCCGCGCCAGTTTGCTACTAGCCCAGGGTAAGGCGTTTTACATTTATTTGGTATCAGAGCTTTTTAGTTGGTTCTAGGACTAAACCGGGCTCTCTTGCATCATATAGGATTAATTGTGCCACATAGGAGTTCTATTTCAAGTTGCTTGTGTCCTTTCTTAAACTAAACTCTTCTTGTTCTACCTGAACTAGAAATGTCTGAAACAAGACTTGGTCGGGACAATGAAAGTCCTGAAGGCTCCTCGAATGAAGGAGGCAGTGTGAGGATGGAACAAAATCCTCCACAACAACAAGCTCAAAACCGAGCCCAAGCTGCTGCTCAATAGGAAGCTCTTGCTATAAATCCTGTGCAGCAGGAATGTCTCATGAGAATGAATGAGATTTTCAATCATCTTGTAACTGCTTTAAAACAAGTCCATCCTATTCCTCCTCCTGTTGCTGTGCCAAACAAAGCTCTGATTGACAAGCTGGCTCAACACCGGGCCTATACTTTCACTGGCACTGATGAAGCTAATCCCGAAGTAGCTGAGTATTGGTTAGAGGCCACTACTCGAATCTTGACTAAACAACTACCATGTTTCGATGAACACAAACTTGAATGTGACGTAACCCTGTTGGTAGATAAAGCTCTAAGCTGGTGGGAAACCACTACATTGACTGCTCCTGCTGAAGCTCTAAGAAATACATTAGTGAACAGTACCTGGCCGAGCGCCAAAAATGTTTCTTGTATCTCAAGCAAGGTGGCCGACGCATTGAACAGTATGTGAGTGATTTCTGCAAGTATTGCAAGTACGGGTCGGAATACATCAATATCGATGCTGATAAATGTCGGATGTTTATCGATGGACTAAATGATGAACTGAGTCCAATATTCACTGCCCTGGGTATCACTAACTTCCAGAATTTAGTGAACTGGGCTATTGCAACCAAGGTAAATATGAAGGCCTCTAAGAAACGCAAAAGTAGTAACTCCTGGAAAGACAAACGATCCAGAAACGATAACAAGCCTCGCTAGCAGTCAAAGAAGTCTAAACACTCAAAAGATCACTCCTAGAATTACACTCCTATTCAGAAAAGCAACTACATACCATGACCACAATCGGTAACCAAGCCTTCAGCCCCGATCATCTCTGTTGATAGTACAGGGAATTCCGGCAATGCTGCTCAATATCCTACTTGTAAGTTCTGTCAGAAGCACCACACCGGGTAATGCAGAACTCAACAGAATTTGTGTTTCTTATGTGGAGCCTCCGATCATTATATCCGGGATTGTCCCCAGAATCCTAACAAGGTTTCGAATTGAACTCCTGTAAATGCTAGTTCAGCTCATTCCATTCGAAACAAGGGACCCAGACAAGCTCAGTCTAGAAATCAGAGGAAGAACAAAGGACGCCATTCGAATGCCCCTACTCAACAAGAATCTCAGGCTTCTGCTCGAATCTATCATATCCGGGGAAAAGAAGATAAAGAATCACCTGATGTCATAGCAGGTACCGTTGAACTAAATTCGACTCATGTTTATGCTTTAATAGACTCGGGATCCACTCATTCATTTGTATGCTCATCTTTGATTGTAAAGTTGAATTTGAAACCTGAAACTGTAAAGCAAAGCCTTGTAGTTTCGAACCCAATAGGGGGAATCACATCCATTAACTTCTTTTGCAAGGAATGTTCTATAGTCATTCAAAACATACCCTTTCCTATTGATCTATATGTATTGCCAAATTGTGAGTTCGATCTAGTGTTAGGACTAGATTGGTTAAGCAAACATGAAGCCTGGGTAGATTGCCAAAATAGGAGACTTTATCTCTGGGGTTTAGGAAATGAATCAATCATCCTAATTGATAGGAAACTGGCCTCTATCTTTGCTGCTATGATTATGCAAGATGAACTTGAATTTGGCTTACCTAGTATGCCAATTGTATCTGGATTTATTGATGTTTTTTCCCGAGGAACTCCTTTGTCTCCCTCCAACTAGAGAAGTAGAGTTCAGGATTGAAGTTCAACCTAGAATAACTCCGGTGTCCATCACACCTTATCGAATGACACATGTTGAATTGAAGGAACTCAAGAAGCAACTCCAAGAGCTACAAGACAAAGGCTTTATTCGGCCTAGCTCATCTCTCTGGGGTGCTGCAGTCTTGTTTGTGAAAAAGAAAGACGGGACTATAAGACTTTGTGTTGACTACATACAATTGAACAAGCTTACTATTAAGAATTGATATCCTCTCCCAAGGATAGAAGATCTCTTCGATCAACTTAAGGATGCTTCGGCGTTCTCAAAGATCGATCTTCGATCGGGATACTACCAAATGGGGGTAAAAGAAGAAGATGTACCCAAGACAGCCTTTCATACTCGATATGGCCATTTTGAATTTCTTGTAATGCCATTCGGGTTAACGAATGCCCCAGCTGCTTTTATGGACCTCATGAACTGTGTATTCAAGCCCTATCTTGACAAGTTTGTGGTCGTCTTCATCAATGACATCCTGGTGTATTCTCAGAATAAGGAAGAACATTTCGAACACTTTTGAATTGTAATGCAAACTCTCTGAGAACGTCAATTGTTCGCAAAGTTCTCTAAGTATGAATTTTGGCTATCAGAAGTCTCGTTCCTTGGCCATGTTATCTCGGCATAAGGAATTAAAGTAAACCCGAGCAAAATTCGATCCATCATGGATTGGAGACCTCCGAAGAATGTTGGTGAGGTCAGAAGCTTTCTCGGTTTAGCTGGGTATTATCGACATTTTGTCAAGGAATTTTCATCCATTGCCGCAAGCTTGACTAAGCTAACCCGTAAAGACATGCCCTTTATTTGGTCGGAGAACGAATAACGAAGCTTCGATCAACTTAAACAAGCTCTGACTTATGCACCAGTTCTTTTCCAACCAGAATCGGGTAAAGAATTCACTGTCTATAGTGATGCATCTCATTTAGGACTAGGATGTATCCAACTTAGACAAGAATCGGGTAGCTTAAGCTTCAAGGCAACTAAAACCACACGAGTTAAACTACCCTACACACGATCTAGAATTGGCAGCTATCGTGTTTGCTCTTAAAGTATGTAGACATTACTTGTACGGGGAGAAATGTAACCTGTTCACAGACCACAAGAGTCTCAAATACCTTCTAACTTAGAAAGACTTGAATCTGAGGCAAAAAAGATGGCTAGAATTGCTTAAAGACTACGATTTGGTTATCGACTACCATTCAGGGAAAGCAAACGTGGTTGATGATGCCTTTAGTTGCAGACCATACTCAGGTAAACCCCTAAATCTAAATTCTAGAATAATTCATTCGAATTTAATCTTTCTTAGATTACTAGTAATCCATTCAAATTGACCTTTCTTGTCTTGCAAGTAACTACTCGAAAATCTCCCTTAATGATCTTGTCCTTTCGTTTGTAGCTTCCTTGGCTATCAATGCTCATTTCTGTTTATTCAAAGGACGAAAATTCTTGTCTGAACTTCAAGTTCAATCTATCTTGATCTCGGGAATCAAAGAACCCTAGCAAATTGATCTAGATCTTTAGAAGATCATATCCAAGCTAGACTCTGAGTCTAATTCTGACTTCTCCCTCAAGTCGAATAGACTCCTCTATTTCAAGGATAGAGTATGTGTTCCTAACAACGAGGAACTAAAACAAGAGATGTTACAAGAAGCTCACAAAATCTCTTTCTCGATTCACCCGGGATTAGTTAAAATGTACAAGGATCTAAAGCCACTATACTAGTGGCCATGCATGAAATCAGCTATCACAGATTTTGTTTCAAAGTGCCTAACTTGTTAAAGAGTTAAAGCTGAGCACCAAGTCCCTACTGGATTGCTCCAACCAATCGAATTCCCTCAGTGGAAATGGGATCGGATTACAATGGATTTCATTACTGGTCTTCCTTCCATTCTAAGAAAGAATGATGTTGTATGAGTCATTGTTATAGATTCACAAAGTCTACTCACTTCATCCGTGTTCGAATGAACATGAGTTTGGAAACCTTAGCCAAGCTATACATCTGTGAAGTGATTCGATTACACGGTGTACCTACAACTATAATCTCTGATCGTAACCCCGGATTTGCGTCTCAATTTTGGAATTCCTTACAGAAGGCTCTAGGGGCTAAAGTGCATCTGAGTACAGCCTTTCATCCTCAATCAGATGGACAATCTAAAAAAATCATTCAAGTGCTCGAAGATATGCTAAGTGCTTGTGTTATAGACTTCAGAAAGAATTGGGAGAAATCTCTACCCCTAGTAGAGTATGCTTACAACAATAGCTACCAGACATCTATCCAGATGGCTCCCTTCGAAGCTCTATACTGAAGAAAATGTAGAACTCCCTTGTGTTGGTCTGAATTGGGAGAAAAAAAAGTATTGGGACCTCAATTGCTCAGAGAAACCGAAGAACAAGTGAAGATCATTCATGATCGATTGAAGGCAGCTTTCGATAGGCAGAAAACATATAAAGACTTGAAAAAAAGAGACATCCAATATAATGTTGGAGACAAGGTCTTCCTGAAAGTGTCTCCTTGGAAGAAAGTCATTCGGTTTGGAAGAAGAAAAAAAGCTCAGTCCCCGATTCATTAGACCATTCGAAATCCTTGAAAGGATTGGTCCAGTGGCTTATAGATTGGCACTTCCCAGTGAATTTGATAAGATCCACAATGTCTTCCATGTTTCTATGCTCAAAAGGTATAGACCTGATCCATCTCACGTTCTTGAGCCTGAAGAAGTGGAATTGAACCCCGACTTCTCATACGTAGAGGAACCAGTTCAGATTCTTGATCATGAAGTTAGAAAGCTCAGGAACAAAACCGTTCCTCTTGTCAAAGTCTTGTGGATAAACCAAGAGATGGAAGAAGCAACTTGGGAATCTGAAGAAGTCATGAAGAAGCAATATCCTCACCTACTTGATTTAGGTAAATTCGAGGACGAATTTATTTTAAGGGGAGGAGAATTGTAACACCCTAAATTTGGCCTAGGAAAGTTACCACAATCTAAACTATAGGCTAATTGAATGCATAAGCTAATAAATTTAAAGAAGAAAGAACATTGGCCATCATTAAGATCAAATAAGTGAAATTAGAACCAAATTGAATTGAAATTAAAACTAGAAGGCATAAATGGAAGGATGAAATTATGAACATGCAAAGCTATAAAGATTGCATGTAAAATTTAATTAAGTTAGTAGAAGGGTGACTCACGGCTAGGGGGAATAGATGAACAAACATATTGTCATCTTCCTCCCATTATCCTCCATGGCCGAAAAAGCTTGAGAGAGAAAGGGGAAAGAAAAGCTCCATAGATCACTTTCAAATTCAAGCTTTTTGATTTAGCCTTGATCAAATTTAGCTTGGAGAAGGTATAATGCTTGACTCTTACATGTTATAGAATGGTTGAATCTTGAATTGATGATGTCCTTGTTGTTTAGATTGATTTGGATGATTGTTATGTATGTTAGGGTCATGTTAGCTTCTAATTGAAATTGAAATTGTGATTTCTAGTAGCTAAATTGCTAAAGAAAATGTATATGGTTGCTGGAAATTTGAGAATTGGAAGTATGATTGAAAACAGTCTTGATTAGGGACTATTTTACTAGTGAAAATGTGTAAAATGCTAATTGAATGTAAAGCCCTGTTTTGATCATGTTGGTAGATGAATTGAGGATTGAATAGAATAGACAACTTGCTGAAAAATGAATGCACCTAATTGGATTAGTTAAAAATAGGTAATGGACTGCTCAAATGGTAAATTGGATGTATAATGTTGATCAAATAGATCAAATTGGATTCAACACGATAATGCCCTGTTTCAAGCACATTGCTAGGTGAATTAGACTGACCTAGACTTGTAAGAACATGAAAATGAATTGAATTGCCATGTTAGAACCTTGTTAAAATGAGTTATGAAACTAGAAACTCAACCTAGTGTAATCTGCCCAGAATGCTCTATTCTGGGCAGTAAGTTTGAAAAATCACCATAAATTTTATAAAAGGAATTTAAGGCTGGAATTTTTATGGACAACACCTTGATATGTCTAAATTCATTAGGAGAAAACAGAACTGAATTCTGGATTGTAGAATGAATTGTAGAGAAGAAACACTAAGGACAGTGCAAACTGTCCAGTGTAGCAAAATGCCCTGTCTTTAAGTTAAAAATTGTATTAATTGGAAAAGAAATAAAATGCAAGCCCTATATGGTTAGAAATAAAATTATGTTATCTTTCCAACGGCGTAAACCAATTGAAATTCTGACGTACGAAATGAAAGTTATGCATGTTTAAGTGAACAAACTACATGCTGCCTAGTAACAACAGTTTAGGTAATTGTACACTGTTTTGTGGCAATTTGTAAACTATTTTGTAAACATTTTTAGGACATTGATTCTGAACTATTTTACATGAATTGGAGTATAGGTAAGTGTGGTTAAGTTTAGTAAATAAAATATATAAACATGCTGTCAGATTTGTATATGTTGTATACTTGTAACCTTGCCTTGATTGAATGACTTTGTGAACTTGTTTTGATATGTGTTTACTTGTAATGTGTTAGAACTAGGAGTGAACTTGGTGGATGAGGAATGATTCGAACATCCTAAAGCCAAGAACAAAGGAGTGTGGATCCAAGACTAGCTAAGCTTGGAGTATTGTGAGTATAGTTATCTCTAGGGTTAGGACTAGGTCCTACCTAATGCATGATTGTTTACATTCTTGTAATGCTTAAATGAACCTAATATGGACTTGACTTAATAAGGAAAGAATGACTAGTAATGCATGAAATTTGATCACATCTTGAATACATGTTTTATTCGAATGTTAAGCATGTTTAAGTGGTAACATTTGTGCTTGTATGTATCATGTTGCATGTGATCGAATGCTAAAGAACTGGCTTGAGATATTATCTCATCTTGATGAAATGAAACATGAGAATTACATGATATGTAAGCTATGGCTTAATTGGCCTAAGGGCCTTGTATGGAATGAACTTACTTGACATGATCTTGAACTTGATAAACTTGTATAAATGGCAAATCGAACAACCTTGGTAGCTAGTTGGACTAGGTAGAAGGGCATGCCTTAGAGTCTAGAGCTCATTGTGTCAGGGTGGACTATGGTCCAGGACTAAGGCCCCTATTTGGAGACAGACGGAGGGTACGCATGTGGTCTTTGGCGATAGTAGGAGGGTTGACCAGCACTACGGTGCATCTTGTGGCGACAGTTGGTTGGAGACTCGATTACCTATACAAACTAAGTACCAAGAGGGTTGTTTAATTGATAACACATGAAATAACAATCCAATAACACGTGTTACTTGTATTGAAAGCCATGAATTGAATGTTACTTGTCATGTAAGCATGACTTACTTGATTACTTGTTTTGTAAGCATGGTGTGCTTGATTCTTGATATGAAAGCATGAAGTATGATTCGTTGTTTCTTGTATCCTTATGCTAGCTGAATGCTTGAATCCTTAGTTAGGATAACTCTATTGCTTGAAATCCTTAGCTAGGATTATACTTGATTAAATGACACATAACTTGACATAACAAATGGTTAGAACTAGTTACTACCTCACTAAGTATATTCTTGTACTTATCACTCTCATTTTCATTCTTCCCAACTACAGGAAAAAGGATTTGAGTGTTGCTTGATCTTGAAGCCTATTACCTTGAGCTAGAAGCAAGTCACACAAGCATTGCCTAAGTATGGTTTCATACTTGTTTTTTATATCTCCTAGATTGGTGGCACTAGATTGTATAGAGTGTAGCTTGATCTTGCATTTTGGAACACTTGAAACTTGTATATATTGTCCTTGTATGGGCCTACTATGTTATGCACCTGGTTGATGATGTGAGTCATGTATTGAAGTTAAAATATTATGTAATGGAAAGGATTTGCTGCGCATATGATGATACAAATGAAATGATCAAGTGTTTGATCTAGTTTACCTTGGAGCATTCGAATACCTTGCTTAGTGTACATGCATATGATTGATTGAATATCGCGAAATGCTTCAAGTCTTGCTTGAATTGAAAGTAGAATGAGATGAACCATGCTACTTGACTCATCAATCGAATGCCTTGTAAAATGTTATGGTTTTGAATGAATATACCTTGATGTAGGTATTGTTTTATGTTAGTATGATGATTACCGAATGGATAGGCATAGTGTATGACTTGAATGGAAACTATTTACATGCAATTGTATGTTAGCATGATCATGTTTAGTAATCTAGGTATGAAATGTTATATGTATCTAATTAAGGAACATTGAAATGAAATGAAATCATGCTTGCTTGTCTTAGGTCATTCGAATGTATAAGATATCAAGGATTGAATATGTAAAGTGAATCATGAAAGTAGTAACCTATAATGTAAGCATGAAAGCAAAAAATTAAATGGTCTATTCGAATGCCTATGATGACTTTAAATCAAAATGTGAGTTTGCTTGCATGTTAAGTAATGAATGTTTGGTTGCTTGTTTGTTAAGTAACTCATCTAATAAGGATGAATTATCAATCCTTGCCTTGGCCTTGCTTGTATTGCTTGCTTGCCTTATTTATTCTTGTTCTTGTATTGTTTGCCTTGTCCTTGTCCTTGCTTGGTAATGCTCCCGAGCGGTTTGCTACTAGCCCGGGGTAGGGGGTGTTACAAAATAAATAAGAATCATGAAAGATGTTAGGCTGAAAGAAACCACATTCAAGAATATTTTGGGCAGTTCACATTGGTCCAAAATGACCGCCAGAAGAGTAAGAATGACAGAAGTTTAGAATTGAGTTTACCTCATCTTCGATGACACATCACCGAATTACCTGATCCGAGCAGTGCTTCCAAAGGTACGAATCACCCCAAATATAAAATCAAGATTCTCATTTTATTCGGTTAACTTCAACTCTCGGCAAATCTAATGGTAATTTACTTGTAGCTAAATAATTGACCATATCTGTGAACCATGGGATAATTTTTTGCGCCACCATCAAGCTCTCCTCAGGGAATTTATCTTGAATCGATGAGTCGGATGTGGAGAGAGGAATACGACTCAAGTGATCGTCTTCTATATTTTCACTTCCCTTTTTTTATCTTTAATCTCTAAATTGAATTCTTGAAGAAGCGGAATCCATCGGATGAGTCTCGGGTTCGCCGCCTTTTTGCTCATTAAATATCTCAAGGTTGCATGATCAGAAAAGACAGTAATTTTAGTGCCAAGCAGATAAGATCTAAAATTTTTTAAAGCAAAAATTATAGCAAATAATTTTTTCCATCATAGAATAATTTTTCTGAGCCGAATCCAAGTTACGAGACACGTAGGCTATAACATAAGGCTCTTTGTCGATTTTCTGACCAAGGACGGCTCTAACGCTTGTATCCGATGTGTCACACATGAGCTCGAAGAGGTAGTCCTAATTTGGCGGTTGAATAATCGGAGCTGATACAAGCTTTTCTTTCAGTATATTGAATGATTCTTTGCATTTCTGATTGAAATTAAAGGTTTGATCTTTATGAAGCAAATTGCACAACGGTTGCACTACATTCAAGAAATCCTTAATGAAGCTACCGTAAAATCCTACATGAACAAGAAAGGATCAGACTTCCCTCACAGTTGTGGGGTAAGGGACTGAGCGTATAATATCTGTTTTTGCTTTATCGACCGCAATTCCATTAAAAGAAACAATATGGTCTAGAATTAACCCCTTATCAACCATAAAATGTCATTTTTCATAATTCAGCACAAGGTTAAATTCTAGGCACCGTCTAAGTACATTAGTCAAATATAAAAGGCACTCGTTAAATGAATTACCGTATATGGTGAAGTCGTCCATGAAGACCTGGATTCCTTTCTCAACGTAGTTTGAGAAGATGCTAACATGCATCTCTAGAATGTGGCGAGCATATTACAAAGGCCAAAGGGCATCCGTCGATAGGCGAAAGTGCCAAAAGGACATGTAAATGTCATTTTTTTCTTGGTCTTTTGGTGCTACTAGAATTTGGAATAAACTAGAAAATCCATCAAGGCAACAATAATGAGATTTACTGGCTAATCTTTCTATCATTTGATCTATAAAAGGAAGGGGAAATGATCTTTTCGAGTTAAGGAATTCAACTTCTTGTAGTCGACGCAGACTCTTCATCCATTCTGCACTCGTGTCAGAACTAACTCACCTTTTGAGTTTTTGATTACCGTAACTTCAGTTTTATTTGTGACCACATGGACTGGACTTACCCAATTACTGTCTGATATCGGGTAAATGACATTGCATCAAGGAGTTTTTGTATCTCATTTTTTACGACTTCCATTATCGGCGGGTTTAATCGGCATTGACCTTCTCGTGATGGTTTCGCACCTTCTTCGATCTTTATTTTGTGCATACAAGTCGGGGGACTAAATCCTTTAATATTGGCAATAGTCCACCCAATGGCCTCTTTATGGGCGCACAACACCGTCACCAAGTCATCTTCCTATTCTTTTGACAACTTATTTGAGATAATTATCGGCAAAGTTTTGTTTTCTCCTAAAAATGCGTATTTCAAGTGTTCCAGCAATTGCTTCAAGTCTATTTGAGGGGCCTAAAAAATGGAAGGTAAAATTTTAGAGTTTGAGGGAATAAGGCGTGAATCAGAATCAATTGAATTTTTTTTCTCAAACTCCCTTATTTCCTCTTCAAAGTCCTCCAATTCCCTGCATAGATTATCAACAAATTTAGATTCTATAAACTCTTCAATGGTAGGCTCAATAACATCAATAAAATTTATACTAGCAACATTATCTGGATATCGCATTGCTTTGTAAACGTCAAACTTAACAACCTCATCGTCGAACTCCATTGTAAGAATTTCGATTCTTACATCAATTTTTTTATGCGCCGTACTAAGGAAGGGACGGTCGAGAAGAATTTCTGAAGAAGTGTTTGATCGATCATTTTCCATGTCAACGACATAAAAATCCGCGTGAAAAATAAGTTTGTTTACCTTTACTAAGACGTTCTCGAGGAGTCTTTCTAGGTAAATCACGGACCGGTCAGCCAACTGTATCATCACTTTTGTATCCCTCAAAGGCTCAGCAGAAAGTAAGTTGTACAAAGAAAGAGGCATAACATTTATAGAAGCGCCTAAATCACACATTGCATGCTTTATCCCAATCTTACCGATTTTACAATGAATAGAAAACATACCTTGGTCCTTTAACTTTGGTGGAAGCTTTCGTTGGAAAACGAGTGAGACTTGTTCCCCTAAATCACCTTCTTAATTCCGGTAAGCCATATTTTATTTATGCATAGATCTTTTAGGAACTTGGCATATCTCGGTACTTTTGGATTACTTCGAGAAGTGGGATATTAATTTCTATTTTTTGGAATATATCTAAGATTTCCCTCTCTTCAGTTTGCTTATCTCGTTTTACCAACCTCGATGGAAAATGGGGGTAGAATGGTGTAGAGAGAGGGAGTAGAAGATGAAACGGACGTACCTTGTATGATGAGAGATGGTGCTCTCTCTTTATATTTCTTTTGGACGTCTTTCTCCGTGGTTTTTGGTGCGACAACGGTACCACTTCAAAGAGTGATGGCGCTAACATTATCTCTCGGATTTGACTCCGTTTGATAAGGTAATTTTCCTTGAGACTCGAATCATCCTACTGTCTGAGCTAGTTGGCTCATTTTCTTATCTAACTCTTGTAGATGAGCCTCGGTGTGATTCTAAAATTTTTCTTAAGACAGTGCCAACCGTTTGACGATGGACTCCAATGACAACTTTGGTTGTTAATACGGCTGTTGTGGAGGCGGTCTTGGGTGATATGCTTGATTTGGTCTCTAGTTTTGCGCATAATTGAAGTTCGGATGATCCCTCCATTATGGATTGTATATGTTAGCGTTAGGATTGTAAGGTCTCTAGGGAGGTCCCAAAAAATTACCTATTGCATTTACTTGTGCAGCAACATCGGACAACAATTTGTGTGATGGTCCGGCATCATGCATATTCTGTAAAGTCTAGTTGTACCTTTTTTTCTGCAACAAGGGATTGAACTATGTCAGCCAACTTATCAATTTTATTCTCTAAAGAAACTATACTTACCTCGTGAACTTGTCGAGAGGGTTCACTTGAAGGGCAAAACTGTTGAGAGTTAGTGTCCATAGTAGAAATTAAATTTCTTGCCGTAGTCGGAGTCATGTTTACAAGTGCCCCTCCACTTGCTGCATCGATCATCTTCATCTCCATAGGTTTTAAACCTTCGTAGAAATATTGAAGAAGTGCTTGTTCCGTCAGTCCATGTTGTGGACAATTTGCACATAATTCTTGAACCTCTCCCGGTAGTCATATAAAGAATCAGTATCTTTTTTTTGGATACTCAAGATGCTTCGCCTTAGTTCGCTCGCCTTGGCTGCAAGGAGGAACATGTCAAGAAAAAGTCGAGCCATATCAATCTATGTAGAAACTGAATTGGACAGTAAATCAAATAACCAATCTTTAGCCATATCGGCTAAGGAAAAGGGGAAAGCACGGAGTTTGATTTGGTCTTCGGATACTCTCTATGGTTTTATGCTTAAACAAACCATGTGAAATTCCTTGAGATGTTTGTGCGACTTTTCACTGGGCAAACCATGATAGGTCGGTAGAAGATGTATTAGGCCCATCTTGAGTGCGAATGGTGTTTCTCTATTCGGAATGTGATGCACAACGGTTGTTGATCCTCAAGTTCCACGACAAGTTCACGAATAGTTTGGCCGTTGTCTGCCATTGGAAGTGGTGTTTCATTGTCGTATTCAAAATGTGTGTTAGCGTTAGACGGAGTTTCTGGATCTAGTTCAGATTGTTGTTGTTGATGTTTTTGCTACTGTCGTTGTCTTCTTTCCCAAAGTGTTTGGGCGTGTAATCTTCGGGCCAATGCTTCAATTTCCCGTTCGAAATCTTCTAGTTCACCCGGATTCTTCCTAGTCACAAATCAAAACAAACTATATCAGTAACTTTGTCGAAGTCCCCGATAACGGCGCCAATTTGACAAGCACCGTAAACTCTCAAAATAATTATCCTTAATCTCTAAAAAAATAATTAAATAGTGTAGTAAAGAGAATAAGGGTCGATCCATAGGGACTTTAGAAATTCTGATGTAGAAGGCTTTTGGTCTTGATTTAGGCGAAAAAGGTGTAAATAAATTGGGTGGTTTTATAGCAAGTGTTTAATTTAAATAAAACGAAGAAATGAAAATTTAAATCTAAGAATGAGAGTAAACTTAAGAAGATGTTTAGTTTAAGTAAACAGCCTCAAGCTTCGCTTTGACTCATTTCCAATCGATCATTGTATAAGATTTTACTCTGGATAAATTCCGATTACAATCTACAAGGCCCAACCCTTGTAACTTATTTTTTTCTCTGGTAAATCGATAATCCAAAATCAATTTTTGAATTTTAGTTTTCTGGCTAGAATAACCACGACTATCGCCGTTAGAATAAAATAGTTTAAAATCTAGAACAACCCGACTCAGACTATGTTGTCTCAATGAGAATCAAATCCGATCTCAATTTCCCTTAACGGACCGCCGCTAAGTGTGTTCACAGGTAGTCAAATATGCTACAAGCCGATCTTTCCTCCAACTATGAATCGAAACAACATGCAAAACAACATGCCTTTTTTTAATTTGAAAGTGTAAGGATTTTAAAATGAAAGGTCGATTGCCAATCCAAGTTTGCAGAAAAATTGAGAAATATATTCGAAGATATAAAGTGTTTTTCAATTCTCACGATCAGAATTGAGTTGTTGCTTTAGCCTTTGGCTTGTTGGAAATTTAGCCAAGAATGATTATGGTAGAAATCATACTCAGCATTTTAAAAGAAAATAAATGGAAAATTAAAAATAAGAACGTAAAGAAAAAGAGAATTTTATAGAACTTAGAAAGCAAGAACAAAACTAAGAATAAGATATGTTTCTAGCTTACCCCGATGGGGTATTTATAGTTTTTTAAAACCCTAAAAATAACTTAGAAATGATAAAATATAATTCTTGAAAATATTCAAATTAAATCCTAAAACAAAAGATAATTTCTAATTTGAATTTAAAATGCAGTTGATTCTGCTCGTCCGTCCTTGCTGACTACACCTTCTGGATGCTGCTGACTGGATGCCACATTAGACGCTTCATGCCTACAGTCATGCCCACTAGCCCAGCCTTAATTCCAGAAAATAAAACTGCAAAACTTTGCCTTTTAAGTGCAATCTCCAGAATTGAAGTCATGCATAGAAAACGCACAAAAGCATCCAAATCAGCAACATGAACTAAGCATTTAAGGCATAATTAAAGATAAAATAGTAATCAAATAAACTACTTATCAACGACAGCTACACCTTTTTTCACGTCTAATGTGATATTATCTTGTAGTATTCTCCAAATATCGAGCCAAGTTAGGTAGTTTAGGCAAGCCACAACATGCAAAGAACCTTTTGGATAACTATTTGTGCATATGTTTTGAGTCTGGATTCTTAGTTTGTGTAATTATGCTATGACTGTTTGCTTAGATTTATTTGTTACAAGTAGATAGTAGAGTAGATAGTGTACCACGAAATTTGTAAAGTTCAATATTCAAAATCATTATTTTCGTTCGCAAATTGATAGGTTCAAGAGTTTGAGTCAGAACGATCACATAATTGAATTTTTAGCGTACCACATTATCATAGTACAATACCTTCCATTTTTGTTAGCTTATGTATTCATAATGTAATTTTGGTTCGTAACATTTTTATTATATATTTTTTACATTTTAATATTGTGTAGTCACCTATTTTGTCCGCCCATGTATATACGATACAAAAGCCCAAAAAATATATAAAATGCAAAACTCAAAAAAGAATCCACGTACAGTAGGCCTAATTAGGCCCCATACGCAAAGAAACCTAGAATTTCTTTTGCAATACTCTTTCTATTTGAATCCCTACCAAGCCGATACATCATCGGTCATGCCTTGCAAGCAAAGAAAATGGGACTAAATACGAATCGATCTTATCAAGCAAACTAGATCACACAAGATCCTAGCCACATCAGATATGGACAGATTACAAGAGATCATGTCCAATAAGTATGGAAAGTCAAGTGATGCGCAAGGAATTCTCACTATAGACTCACAGTAAATTTCCAATAGGATCCAAGCGTTTTCGGGTCAAGGTGTCTTCTTACATATTGATCGTCTTTCAGTTTTCATTCCAACGTATCTTGAAACTCCTCAATAAGACGTCAGGACCTCAACATGCGCTTATTTTACTGAAGACAACGCATACAGAAAACTGTATACAGGTTCAACACGGGAATTTGAGTTTATTACGAATTTTCAATTATTTTATTGAATATTTGTAATTAAATTCAATTTTAGACATTTCCCTATTTATTTTAACTCATATTGAATGTACGGAAAGAATTTGATGCCCAAGTAATGTTATTATTCCTTTCCAAGAATGTTGAGCATAACTAGGGAATATGCTTTTAGGGTTTTTGAAAGCCTATAAATAGGCCTCGTTGCATTGTAATTAGACACATTATTTTTTTCACATTCACATTCTCACCACACAACATTCATTCTTTGTAACACACCATATTGAAGAGGAATAAAATCTATAGTTGATTTTTGGAGGTATTTTTACCCAAATGTTATTCTTTCATATTTATTTTCTTTGTTACTTGGTTTCGAATAAGAAGGAAAAGGGGTACGGGTTCTCATTAAGTCGAGTTCGAGGAGTAACCATTATCGCCGAGAGACGAATCTGACACCACCACCGGTAACCAGCAAGGATGACAGTGACGTCGACCAACAACGACAACGACACTGGTGATGCTGTTCCACCCGCCATTCAGCCTGTACCTCACGTCAATAAGCTTGTGTTTCAATCCCACTGTTTGCAATCTCTCTATTTTAATCTTTTTTACTTTTAATTTAGTTTCTGACTTTTATTTCATGCACTTTAATTCATCATTTGATTCATATCACTATGTCGTTTAATTCATCTACATGCATTTTAACTCGGTAAAAGGTTAGGGTAAATAGATTATTTAATAATTAATGTCTTTTAAAGAAAAAACTATTTTTAAAGATATAAACCTTTTAGGTTAGTTTTTTTAATAAATGGATTAGTTACCCATAATAAGGTTTCAATTGAATATCTAGGTCTAAATTCCTAAAATAATGTACATATTAATAGATAACTTAAATATTCTACACCTTACCTTAATTGTAAATAGCTAAATAAAATCCTTAGGTAAATCTTGAAAAAAGGGTAAATGATTAATTGTAAATAGTTAAATAAATTCTTTAGGTAAATAATTCATTAATTGTAAATAAAAAAAATTAACTTGGTAATTTTCTGAAAATGGGTAAATACTTATTTAATTGTAAGTAAAACTCTTAGGGTAATTATAAAAAAGGTAAATAACTAAACACTTTAATAAAACCTTCTAGGATTAGTTTCTTTAAACTCCTTAGGTAACTTTTACAAAAGTAAATAATGTGTAAATAATTTAATAAAGCCTTTTAAGATTAATCCTCTTAAACACATACTTCTAATTAACTTTGAACATTAAACCACCCATAAAATTAAAGAGAGCATAAAACACCATTTAAAAAAGAATTTTTATTGCATCATGTAAAACGGAATATTTTCTCAACTAGGGTTAATTTGGTCTTCCCCTAGCCGTTAGGGAACGGTCGAAACTCCTATGCGAGACTATATTTTTGGATTTTAGAAATTAATGTCTTAATCCCTTTGCATCTAAAATGACTGGGGTTTACTCAGCGGTGAGCGAATTCGAGTCAGTTTTAGAATTCTGTGGATTTTTACATTAATCTCTGCATGCACGCATCCGAGTTACAAGGAAAATATTAGTGATCAAGTAAGCACCGTCCTACGGGCGTGATGAGGGTGATAATCTTTCCCCACACGTAATCGTGCCCCCGAACCCTCGATCTGGTTGGTTTTTAGGTTTCTGGTCCGCCTAATATAATAAAAGAGACCGTTGCGACTCCGTTGTTACAGCTTGGCGACTCCGCTGGAGAATTTTAAGAGGGCACAACTTTTACTTGATCACGAGTTATTTTCCTTAGTAATCTGTTGCATTTTTGTGCGTGCATTTTCCTGGTGCTTTAAATTGTTTGCATCATAACATAAGCCTTCTACTCGGGCTTTATCAAACTTAAGTGGAAGAAAATAGCTATGCCTTCATGAGTAACCCTCCGTATGGGCTAGTGAAAGTCTTACGGGGATCCAGAGTACTTATGCTTTCGTGAGTAACCCTCCGCACGGGCGTTACAGAAATGCATCCCCTCGAGCCGTGTTCGATTCACAAGCCTGTGATGGGCCAGAATTGAACATCTTATCTACCTTGGAGTAGGGGATAGAGACGGTTCAATAACCCTTTCTAGATCCAAACTCGCATGAATGAATGCTTTAGAAAGCCTACCCCATTAAAACCTATGAAGCCATAGGTTTTACTTTTCGTTTTATTTATTGCTTTACTTTCGGAATTTTATCCTTGTTTTTTTATCTCATTATTTGTAATACTAACATCTTTTTGATTCTTTTAGAGCATACATCACATTGCATCCAGTTGGTATTCTGAGATACTATTCAGTTAGAGATCATGAGTATTCGGGTCATATTATCTAGTTCTGGAGTCCTCCGCTCGAACACAGAGGTCCGAAGTGAGTCCACAAAGCTTCAACGCCAACATGGAGACAACGTGCAAAAAGAGACCACCATTGATCTACCAAAACAAGTGTACATGGGATTGCCTCACAATCATCTGTTAGGATTAATCACTATTTGGGAGAGCCTAGAAGCCCAAAATTGAGCTATATTCACCAAGAGGAAGACATGACCCATACCATCGAGAGCAGTGTCGTGGCCAATGAGAAAATAAGTAGACATCTGACGTCCAGAGATCTAATCTCAATCTAGAAGGTTACTAGAAAGTAGTGGCCAAAAAGTGGGAAAAGAGAGCAGTGGGTGATTTTCTTCAGAAACCTTGCTGATATTGATATCACATAGAGTGCATCGTGGATGTATCCAGTATTGATCCTATACAACTGCAGAAGGTTGGAATGGGTCACTCTCATAGGCCTATGGGGAGCTACAAGTTATGTCTATTTGCTTGTACAGGGCCAATATGGTTCTCGACATTTCATTCTTGTTACACATGGGATGCATGAGGAAGAGTTCTCTTACACGGAAGATAATTCCACAAAACGAGTCATGGAGTTGAATAAGGAATGGAAGCAAACATTACGTATGAAAGAGGCCTTTTTCGGTGTTGTGCCTGAATATACCAATTAGAGGAGGTAAAGAGTCAACAACATAGGTATTTCGATTTTGGTGAGCCCGTTAGATAATCCTCAGCCAGGCATCCTTCTGACTGAGCTAGAAATTTACAATAAGACTTTGACAAGGAAAATGAAAAGTTGTGGGGTAGAGTTACTGAACTTGAAAGCAAGCTCATCGTTGAACAACATTAGAGGGAAGGCTATCAGAAAGAGGTACAGACCTTGCTAACGAAGCAAGAGATTCACCTGAAATATGTACAAGAACTGAACCAAGAAAATAACCACTTAAAAACTCGAGAGGCACGTGCTAGTAGCTCTAAGGCCTCGATGGAAGAAAAGGTACAACTCGAGGAAATGAAAGCAAAAAGAGAAGGCATATCGACTTGCTAGAGAAAAGCAGCATTTAGAAGGGCAATACTCAGAGGTACATCATAACATTAGAAAATATTGTGACCAGAATCGGGAACATCAAGAGAAACTAAAAGAAGAGGAGACAAAGGGGTCCGAGGCCGAATTACTCCGTTACGGTGTTGAAGGCTTGAAGAAGCAGTTGCAAGCACACAAAGACCATATCTGCACCCTTATTGATAACCAAGACTTCAAGAATATCCAGGGGGCGACTCCAAATGAGCCACTTAATGTTGCATGCTTGGGTAGACAACTGAACATTGACTATTTGACTCGATAACTTCATAAGGTAAACTTTAAGGCTCGTGAGATGAAGAACTGTGTTGAAGAGAGAGAGGTTCCTCCCAACTGGGGAAGACGAACAACAACTGTTAAACTTCCTAGATGAGGCAATTGACCAATACTAGTAGGATAGTTCTTTGGTCATGTTCAGAGAGAGGCTGAACCAATTGGAGAGTTCGAACAATTGGTACCAAAACGCATTAAGGTAACAAAGCAGAATGAAGCCTTTGTCATGTGTACACGAACTTCATGATCAATGAAATGTGCTTTTGGTTTCAAAATATCAACAATCTTGTATCAATACCTCATGCACATCATCATCTCCATTTAAGAGATGAAAGTGCACAAGCTCAGTAAGACGCTATGCTCATATAGTAGCTATGGCGATTAAGGCTGTTGACACCAAACTCGGAGTAGCTTATCAAAGGGAATATTTAAATTCATATTCTGGTGGAGTCCAGAATTTGAAGTTTCTAATCCAGACGAAGGGTTTGAGCCTAGTACCTGGCCCAATAATTCCTCAAAACTCAAGGTCTTAGAACTTGAAAAGTATGACAAACAGAATCAATGGCAGTGCAAGCCCTGATGACGATGGCAACCCAAATGAACGTGAAAAGAAAAAATTAGAACGTTGATATCATTCAAATATTTCAAGTTGGATATGAGCCTTGCTACAAAGATTCCTATGCAAACAATTCAAAATGCTCTACAAACAGGAATTTGAGAATTCACGCTGAAGGTATTTAAGGCGTCATGCAACTATAGAAGAGTTTATACTTGTTTTCTAATCTTTCTTCCATGACAATCAGAAAAATTGGAAGATGTGTCATGAGATGTAGATGTTTTCATTCGAGCCATTCAATGAGGCATTTCACTTCAACGAGGCTATAGACAAGGCTAAAGAGATGATAAGAAGATAATTGAGAAGGTGGAATTGATAGGACCACCTGCCCCTTAGCACACTTGATCATGTGTTGCCAAAGACGAGAAGTTGCTCATCTACTATTTGTTGGATTCTGTGACTCGATGACACACTTAACCGAGTCAGTCTAAGGAAATATAAGGATTTGTCAAGGGCATCTTCTGAACAAGTTAAGATGATGACCAACATGGTCCTAAATCAGATTGAGCTATAAGGCATAGACTTCCGCCAGTATACAATGGTAATACAAGATAGTTCTAGTATAGCCATTCTTTGTTAAATTTCTCTGATGACTTTAAAGGAGCCCTACAGACATGGTTACGAATACCGACAACCATCAAGAGTTGAAGACTTAATTGACAAGCCCAACGCGTCAACAATGGGACCTTGATGGGAGAACTAGCCCCTCAGTGGAATCCAAAAGAAAATGGAGCAAGTAGAGGAGTTTCCTACTGTTTCTAGGACAATTGCGAAGTTATTTTACTTGTTTAAAAGATGCATTTTTTTATTTTCTCAAGTGGCAAGCTTTTTTTTTCTTTCTTCTTTTCATTCATAAGTTATTCATTATATCTATATTCTATATTTTTTGCAGGGCCCCTATTATTGATTGCATGAATGACTCTTGAATCTAATTTCGCGGTAGAGGGGAAACAAAAATGTGCTCAGGATTAATGGGAAAGATCCCAAATACAAAAATTCGAGAGAATTTTCCTCTCAAACATTGTTGTTTAAGGTATAACTTTAAAACATCTACCAACTGAGGATAACTTTTCTTCAATGATATCCATGTACGGGAGGAGATTTGTCATTCCTTCATTTCCTTTCGCAAAAAAAAGTATCCCTTGTTGCCCATTTTAAGCCTGATATTTTTTTTCTTTCGATTGAACCCTAACCAAGGATCACTCCCTACATTGGGGGAGCAAAAGTGATGAAATATGACTGGTTCTAACCATGATATAACAAGAATGAGTGCAAGAAACAACATGAGCAAAACAACGTGCAAACCATGATGGGTATAAAAAATAAGAAAAAGAAAAAATGTGTGAAAGAAAAAAATTGAAATATACCCATTGGAGGAAGCACCAAGTTGAAAAATATAAGTTTTCAAGAAAGCATTGCATGAACCATGTGTCAGTTTAAGATTCACGAAGCAAAAAATGAGATGAACTCTAGGGTGAAAACCCAAAAATGGGCAATCTAGAGCGATCTAGAAAGAAAAAGAAAAGAGGAAGTTAATGAAGCAATATAAAGCATGGACTTCATCAAGAATAATTGATCCTTGGTTTAATCACACTCAAACACTTATTTGGGCATATACATCCTTTCTTTTGTAACCATGAACCTTAGCTACATTATAAGCCTTGAAAGACCATTTCGATCATATAAGGATATCTGAGAAGAAGAGTTTGTTTTCAGAACACATTTTGCTTAATTGAGTTCACCTTTTTCCAAGGACTTCAAAACTTCTAATTTTTGTTTTAGATTAGAAAAGAGGGGAATTGAATTTAGGGGAGTGGTGAGTCAAAGAGAGCCACATAAATGGGTAGAAATTAGGAGTGTTATCCGGTCGATGGGCTCATGAATCATTCATGCTGTGAATTCAGGGTCATCAGACTTTTTTCCTCTTGATTTTACCTCTTTCCATGTTTTCCATGACTTTTTAAATTTCCTTTAAATTCTCATGAATTCTCATTTCAAGCTTTTATCTTGTTTATTCACAAGCATCTTACAAGTAAATTAACATAGATTCATGAAAAAAAAACAAAATATTTCTTGGTATGACTTCTAATTGTAGGGATCCAGAAGTAAATGTTCACACTCGATGGCGTTGAAGATAGCTGAGCCCAACGTCGAATAGGGCATTACCTCGCATAAGGGGCACACGTGTTAGAAGAAAGGCTCATGAGATCTTAGAAATACAAGAGCAGGGCAAAGGTTCCCTCCACGAGCAAGCCATAATAGAACGTCCAGCCAGATTGGAAAGGTCAGAAGGAGTTCCTCTCAGAGCCTTTAGTAGTGGGGCATCGTTACCCATGGAACGACAAGACGAATTCACATGCAAACAAACAAAATGAAAGCAACTTGAGCAATGCAGAGCTTAGAAGGTTCAAAGTTTAGGGGCATTTACCCAAATTAAGGATTCCTTAGTCCTTCGAAGAGATCTAAGAGGGGAACAAGCCTTGTTGCAAAGATGCTCATGCAAAAAACTCAAAAAACGTTCACAAGAATCATTGAAGAAATGTTACCAATCAAAAGCACAAGATTACCTGATTGATTTTGGAGGAACAAACCTTATTTCTCGCCATCCTTGGAAGAAGTACATCATTTTTCGATTCGAAGCCTATCCATTCAAGCTCATGGAGAATGGAAGCCTTTACAGCCTATCCGCTCAGGCTCATAGAGAATGGAAGCCTTTATTTTCAGAAAAATTGTCTATCCGTTCAGGCCCATGAAGGATAAAAACCTTTTTTTCAGCATATGGCGTATCCGTTCAGGCCCATAGAGAATGGAACTTTATCGATTCAGTGCCTGCTAGGGCGAGAGTCACCCTTACCGATTCAGTGCCCGCAAGGGCGAGAGTCACCCTTTCTGGGGCAAAACTACTTGAGCATTAAGGTGGAAATAAGCTTTGCTACAAAGATTCCCCAACAAGAAGTTCAAAGGTGGTCATAAGAAGCTTTGATGAGCTAGAAGACTACCCAATTCATTAGGAGTACAAGATTACTGGATTAAATGAACAAATATGCAAGGATAAAATATGGATGAAGCATGCGACTTATTTGAAGAATTGTTCATTGCCGCTTCAGAATGATCCAACAGTTATTTGATTTGTTTCTACCGCTTTGGAGAAACCAATCCATTCACCAATTGAAGTTATTGTCGCTTCAGAATGATACAACAGTTATTTGATTTGTTTTTGTTGCTTTAGAGAAATAGATCATTTCCTCGATTGAAGTTATTGTCGCTTCGGAGTGATACAATTTGATTTGTTTCTGCCGCTCCGGAGAAACATGACCTTTGAAGTCATTGCTGCTCCAGAATGATTTAGCAATTTTGATTTGTTTCTGCCGCTCTGGAGAAACAAGTCATTTCACTAATTGAAGTCATTGCCGCTTCAGAATGATACAACAGTTATTTAATTTGTTTTTGCCACTCCGGGGAAACATGACCTTTGAAGTCATTGTCGCTCCGAAATGATTTAACAATTTTGATTTTTTTCTACCGCTCCGGAGAAATAGGTTCTTTCACCGATTGAAGTCATTGCCGTTCCGGAATAATTTAGCAATTTCGATTTGTTTTTGTCGCTCCGGAGAAACATGTCCTTTGAAGTCATTGCCGCTCCAGAATGATTTAGCATTTTGACTTGTTTCTGCCGCTCTGGAGAAACAGATCCTCTCACTGTTTGAAGCAATTTTGATTTGTTTCTGCCGCTCCGGATAAATAGATCCTCTCACCATTTGAAGTCATTTGATTTATTCACTGCCGCTTCGGAGGAATGGGTCAAATGAATCGCGTTGTTTTTTGCCGCTTCGGAAAGACAATTTTGCAGTACCCAGTTTGTTTTTTCCGCTCTAGAGAAACAAGTTGTGTTCAACCGACCCGGCCGGACAAAATCAGTGCCTTTTTGTTCTTTGTCCTTTTCTCGTTTCACCATAATGGGCAAAAATGGGCAACTGTAGTCACCTATTTTGTCCACCCATGTATATACGATACAAAAGCCCAAAAAATATATAAAATACAAAACTCAAAAAAGAATCCATTACAGTAGGCCCAATTAGGCTCCATATGCAAAGAAACCCTAGCTTTTCTTGTGTAATACTCTTTCTATTTGAATTCCTACCACGTTGGGAGCTCAAGATATGCTCGTTTTACTGAAGACAGTGCGTGTAGAAAACTGTATACGAGTTTAATACGGGAATTTGAGTTTATTATGAATTTCAATTACTTTATTGAATATTTGTAATTAAATTCAAGTTTAGACATTTCCCTATTTGTTTTAACTCATATTGAATGTAAGGAAAGAGTTTGATGCCCAAGTAATGGAATTATTCCCTTTCCAAGAATGTTGAGCATAAGTAGGGGATATGCTTTTAGGGTTTCTTGAAGCCTATAAATAGGCCTCATTCCATTGTAATTAGACACATTATTTTTTTCACATTCACATTCTCACCACACAACATTCATCCTTTGTAACACACCATATTGAAGAGGAATAAGATCTATAGTTGATTTTTGGAGGTATTTTTACCCAAACGTTGTTCTTTCATATTTCTTTTCTTTGTTACTTGGTTTCGAATAAGAAAGAAAAAGGGTACGGGTTCTCATTAAGTCGAGTTCGAGGAGTAACCATTATCGCCGAGAGACGAAGCCAACACCACTACCAGTGACTAGCAGAGCACCGGTGGCCAGCAGCGACGTCGACTAGCAGCGGCAGTGGTGACGTTGTTCAACCCGCCATTCAGCCTGTACCTCACGTCAATAAGCTTGTGTTTCGTTCCCATTTTTTGCAATCTCTATACTTTAATCTTTTTTTACTTTTAATTTAGTTCCTGACTTTTACTTCATGCATTTTAATTCATCATTGGATTCATATTCACTATGTCGTTTAATTCATCTACATGCATTTTAACTCGGTAAAAGGTTAGGGTAAATATATTATTTAATAATTAATGTCTTTTAAAGAAAAAAACTATTTTTAAATATATATACCTTTTAGGTTAGTTTCTTTAATAAATGGCTTAGATACCCATAATAAGGTTTCAATTGAATATCTAGGTCTAAATTCTTAAAATAATGTACATATTAATAGATAACTTAAATATTCTACACCTTACCTTAATTGTAAATAGCTAAATAAAATCCTTAGGTAAATCTTGAAAAAAGGGTAAATGATTAATTGTAAATAGTTAAATAAAATCTTTAGGTAAATAATTCATTAATTGTAAATAATGGTAAATAAAAAAAATTAACTTGGTAATTTTCTGAAAAGGGGTAAATACTTATTTAATTGTAAGTAAAACTCTTAGGGTAATTATAAAAAAAGGTAAATAACTAAACACTTTAATAAAACCTTATAGGATTAGTTTCTTTAAACTCCTTAGATAACTTTTAGAAAAATAAATAATGTGTAAATAATTTAATAAAGCCTTTTAAGATTAATCCTCTTAAACACATACTTCTAATTAACTTTGAACATTAAACCACCCATAAAATTAAAGAGAGCATAAAACACCATTTTAAAAAAAGAATTGTTATTGCATCATGAAAAACGAGATATTTTCTCAATTAGGGTTAATTTGGTCTTCCCCTAGCCGTTGGGGAACGGTCGAAACTCCTATGCGAGACTATATTTTTGGATTTTAAAAATTAAAGTGTTAATTCCCTTACGTCTAAAATGATCGGGGTTTACTCAGCAGTGAGCGAATTCGAGTCAATTTTAGAATTCTGTGAATTTTTACATTAATCTCTGCATGCACGCATCCCGGTTACAAGGAAAATATTAGTGATCAAGTAAGCGCCGTCCTGCGGGCATAATGGGGATAAGCGCCGTCCTGCGGGCATAATGAAATTGCTAATCATTCCCCACACGTAACCGTGCCCCTGAACCCTCGATCTGGTTGGTTTTTAGGTTTCTGGTCCGCCTAATATAATAAAAGAGACCGGTGGCGACTCCGTTGTTACATACTATTTTTAAATTTATTTGGAACTTTGAAACTCATGTTTATGTTTAATTAACGCGTCGACCCAAAATCTAACAATCACCTGAATATTGGCTAAAATAGAACTTGAGAAATTATTTTAAAAAATTGAGAAGGTGTCTTATTATATTTAGTGTAACATCGAAAATTCAATGTATTGAAAGCGGAGAGAAAGTTCCTAATGATATTTGTTGCAAGTTGCAAACAATGAAAAAGTCAGAGTTTGAAGCAAAAGGAAGAGTCTGGGCAATGTGGTAAGTTACCACTGGTAAGACCAAAGCTTTTGCCTTGCTTTTAACATCTGAAATCAGAATTTCAGAAATCGGAAATAGGCCATAACTATCCAATTATGAAGTTGACAATGGTGATAAGTACTGGAGTTTGAGCTGCAAGATTAGGCGATGCACTTGAGTTTCAAACCAGGTATTTTAAATAATAGTCGCGACCGTTTTAAATAATCGTTTTCTTAACAAATATTTTCCAAGCTGATCATTCAGTTTTTAAAGACTTCTTTTCTATTAGCTCAAGGGGTATTTTTGCCCCTGAGTTCGTATCAAATAATTAATTTAGTTCATCCGTGAAAAATGCTCCCAATTAGATCATCGAATTCGCGAATTGCATCAATTTAGCCCTTTGACTAATGTTGACAGTTAATGTGGTGATGTGGTAGTTAATGGTACAGACGTGACAACCCACATGTTAATGTTGATGTGATAGAAGGATAACATTTGATTTTTTTTAGTCAATTCGAAGACAAAATTAATTTTGTAGGGAGTTAGAAGGAAATTGATTTTTATGTCATTTTTTAAAAAATAAAATATTAAAAATAATATTTACTTTTTAAAAATAAGTGAAATTTTAAAAAACCTATAAAATCATAAATTATTAAAAAGTGAGATTTAAAAATGTTTGTAAAATCTTAAAACTATAAAAAATAAAAATTGACATATAAAAACTAAAAATATAAATTAAAAAATATATTATTTTGTTTTAGATTTTATAGGGTTTGTAATTCCCTAACAGTGAAGGTAATGGTAAAGTTGACAAACTAGCTATGGGAGATATTTATTGAACACAATTATTATGACAACTCACAACGCAAACAAGATCGAATGATCATAAGCACACAACATGTAAAATAGTACATAACTGTCGACGTCATTTTTGTCTGGGCCGAAATTAAATGGGCCTTCAAAGGCTCATTATTAATTGAAATTATCATCAATCGTTTTGGGTTGGTGACCAATTTTAAAAGTCGTTATCGAATTTACAAATTACATCAATTTAACACTTTAATTATTGTTGACCGAAAACCTCTTTTTAACACTTTTTAGAGGTTTTTTCGTTGCTCCGGTGAGCATCACCCCCCACCAATTGAAACTGAGATCAGCATTAAATAGGGGAGCTTAGAGGAGTTAGTTGCGGAGAATTGAGGAGTTGGTTGAATATACGAGTGGCGTGCAAGTTTGGCTTTTTATTATTTTTAATTTTTTATTTGGATTTTGTTTGGTTTTGGATGTAACTAGATTTGGGCCAAATAAATAAGTCCAGACAAAATTAATGCTTACAATAATAATATTTTCTTTTTGAACTTTTATTTTTTTACAATGGCGAGTACTTTTCAATATAAATTTAAATAATTTTTTAATAATTTATCTTTTGATAACTTTTGATGTTTTAAATTATTATTTTTAAAAAAAAAGTAATTATATTTTTTATTTTTAATATTGTAATAATTTATTTTATATTTCTTTAATATTTTAACTTCTTAATTTTTTTTATTTTAATATTAATTAAAAAAAATTCAGCCTCAAACTTCTTGAAAATTAATCTTACCCTCAAACTATCCAAAAATATCAATTTTATTATTAAATTTACTAAAAAATCAAATATTGTCATTCTGCCACATCATTATTGTTAATTGTCGCGTCAACGTATTAACAGTCAATATTAATTAAAGTGTTAAATCAATATAATTCGATGACTTAATTTAATATGTTTTTCATTAGAGATTAAATTGAATATTTGATACGAACACAAAGTAAAAGTATTCCTTAAATATTTTTATTAAAATTTCACAACTTGCAAATAAAGATTAAAGAGAATTGAGGCGTGACTACTGACGAGAGCGTTGGACATTTTTACCCTCCCTTTTCTGCTATAAAAGGAATATATCTAATCCTGCTCATTTGTAAAACACAGCTTCTTCTTTTCTCTTTAGAAAGTACTCGATTTGTTTTCTCGTGTAATATGCTTTTAAATACATCAATTCAAGCAAATGTGTTACTAAAGACAGTAGATTATCACAATACAATAATTATATTATTTTATTTTACTTCTATTATTTGTAATTGTCATTTCCGTCTTATAATAGTAACTTTCTTACATATATGGCCTCAAATTTTCAAAGCCAGAGATCCGGCTATGCACAAGGTACTCGAACAAATTCCACCAGTACAGTTCGAACAAGATTCTGGACTACACATCGGGTTCAACCAAATTCCACGAGATTCGACCGTACGCGTGAGATTCAAACAAATTCCATTCATGAAAATGGGATCCAAGCAAATTCCAATAGTCGAGAACGAGTTACAAGATCCTATCGATCGAGAACCACCTATGATGCATATCTAGCAAATTCCACAGATGCAGTTGGAGATGCAACATTGGACGATGAACGTTTGGCCCAATATTAAGCTCGACCTGCAAGATTCGGAGATGTATGTCGGGTTCAAACAAATTCCACTTGCGCTCAAGATGCAAGATTGGTCGATGGCTATATGTCACGTCCTTGGCAGATGGTTATTTTAGGTCTTGTTTCACTTGTCTTTTGGTCTTGTTTGTACCGTGTTTATGGGTGGTTTCTTAGGAATTTCCTTCATTTTACGTTTTTATTTTAGACATTTCGTGTTTTAGCGCTTTTCGATGTATACTTTACTGGTTTTCACATGTTTAATTTAGAACAAGATAATGCAAGTGTTGTTCATAAGTTAAACAGGTTTGGAAAGAAAATGGCATGCCCAGTTCAGTTCTCGAGACCATCCTCCGACAGTCTCAGGAACGGAGGGATGTATGGGTTGGGAGGCAGGGAAGTACGCAACAATTTATGTTAGAAGGGCAAACCTATAAAAGTTCAGAGGGTGAACTTATAAAATTTTAATAGGGCAAAAATAAATTTTCAAAAATTGTCATCCTTGTTCGGAGGGTCTCTTTTCTCTCCCAAAATTTTTCGGTAAAATAACATTTTTGGTCTTTTTTAGTTTAAATATTAATCAAATAAGGTCTTTATCCTTCTCAAGTTTTAGATTTGAAGTATTAATAAACTCTTGTCCCTCTCAATATTTGATCCTAATTCATTCCCTAGACAATCCTATTTATCCTGCAAAGCTGATGAACTTGCTGCCAAACAGTCTTACCACATAAACCAAGCATCATCAACCTCAAAGCCTCTCTTTTAAGCAGTCTGCCTTAGTTATTTTTATTATTATTCTGAAATTAAAATAGGAAAATGAAAAATAGATGGGAGATATATACATAAATAATAATAAAGATATACTTATCTTTGTATTTAAATTGAAGCCTGTTATTTTTTATTAAACCTTATAAGATTAAGTGGGTATTTTCCGAACCATAGGAAAATAAATAAAATTCTCAACCAACCTCATGGCTTTATGGTTTTTTTTTCCTTTAAAACTACACTGAAAAGGCTAAATGTTAAATCGGCCCAAAATATATACTAATCTAAATGGATTACACCAGAAGTGATTAGTTGCAGCAGATTGTCGGATTCCATTACTTTCTAAAGGTTTTGTTCAAAACTAAATTTAATCCATCATTTTTAGAAATAAATATTAAATTTATAAATGATATTTTGTTTAATAATCAGTATTCGTCTCATTGGTCGACTAATTCATATTGGATTTTGCAAAGGCTCAATATGGGGAGACCCTCCCAACCCAGTTTTCTTCATTCATAACGTTAGGATTCGAACCCTTGTCCTTGCTTTAATGAATTTTGATTTAATGTGTAGTGTGGTATATGAATTTTAATTTAGTATAATTATATATGTGAAATTCTAGTGTGACAACTGAGTGGAGAATAATCGAAAATCGTAGGAAATCGAACCGGCGGGTAGGACGAATAACTAAAATCTTTACCTACGGGGACGTGACAGAGAAGTTTTATCACCGGAGCTCAAATGGGGATGAGGACATGAATTTTTGTATCCAAACCGCGAGGATAACCGAACCGTACCCGTATAAATCACCATAGAGATCCCCAAAAAAATATCCGCATGGATCCACATTATTTTACAAAGTTGGATGACCATAAAGGTAATTTACCCATTTTCAACAAAAATCTAATCACTGATAACCTGAGTAATGACCAGATGGAGTGAATTTGAAAATTCTCCGTAAATTCTATAAAAACAAATAAAAATGGTTTGTATATCATTGTAAACGAGATTCAGTCTAATCTTGTTTAAAATATATGATGGTCGATTTCGTTATGTATTTTAAAAAATATGAATATTTGAATGTTGAAAGGTAATAAAAAATTAGCAGCATATTTCTTAGAAAACAGTAGCAGTGACTTTGAAAAATCACCAAAAATTCTATAAGATAAATCAGGAAGCGGACTTTATATTTCTATAACCATACAAAAGTCTAGCTTCTTTTAAAACAAACAACTCTTAATTTCGATTTATATATAAGAAGTTATTAATTTTTGAGTGAAAAAGGGTGAAAAGAAAAGATTACATATTATTTCCAAAAACAACAATGACAGTGATATCAGAAATTCGTCACAAATTGAACGAGTGAAATTAGAAGAGGTAATTTATATGGTTAGAAGATTATTGAATCTAATTTCTTTTAGAACAAATAGATAATGATTCAAAACTATAGAGTATTAGTTACATATTTCTTTTAAAGGTAATGCAGGCTACCATGTTTCAGTAGTTAATCTTTTAGTCATGTTTTATAGTTTTGAAATGGTTTGTTTTGTTGTTGATAAATTAAATTTATCAATTATGTTGATAATTTTAGAGATTTAATGTTGCACATTTGTTTTAATGTATTAAGTTTTGTTTATTCTTTTAGGTACGACAATTAACCGAAAATTGCAGGGATCTGTAAGGGATGGATATATAGATGAAAAAATCCTGAAACGTTTACTGAAAATTCTCCGATACAGTACTCGTAAGTATTAAATACATAATAAAAAATACAAAATCGTCGCCGACACGTCCCATTGCAACCCCTAATGAAATTTTGATCGTTATTCAATTATACACATAAACCTTTTATTGTGATTCTACAGTACACATTTTAAAAAATAGAAACATCCATTTCTTTTTACATTGAATATTGTATTTACTATATGTATCATAAAATGATGTTATATCGATAATTATAATAATAATTTGTAAAAATTGAATCAAATCAAAATTTCATAATATATAACAGCATAAAATTAAAATTTATTGAATAACTTTGCACATTTAATAGAAGTTCCTATATAGTTTTAAGATTTAGGATGAATCTAACACGTGCGTCGCACATCGTTGAACATCATTAATACTAAACACCGTCAAATACCATTAAATTAATTTATAAAGAATAAAAATCTCAAAGGCTCAACATATCATTAATAATTATTTAAAATAAAATTTTATTTAAATTATTTCTCATATATATTCTATTTTTAATCTTTAATTTCAAATAATTAGATTAAATAACAACCATCAATCCCTAAATTAAAAAAACCCTAAATCTTTTTCTCCTTCTTGCCATTTCAGGCCCCGCCGCCGTTAGTCAACCGTCCACCAGCGAGATTGCCGCCGCCGCGCCTCCGTCCCTGCTACAGCCTCCCCGCCGTTCGCACAGCATGTAACATAGTTAAGAGGTCCTTGCTGAAGAATGGGATTTATCGATTGCATTTATCAGTGTTATCTTGCTCCCCATTATTGGGAATTCCGCTGAGCACGCAAGTGCAATCATGTTTTCCATGAAAGACAAGTTTGTAAGTGATTCTAACTTTCATTATTGGATGTGCATATTGTGTATTAATATTACATTTTGTTTTATATAATTGCCATCTAATGTCGGGAGCTTTTTCGGGTTTACTTTTGGATTTTGTTCTTTGGTTCCCTTGGTATCGAGTACTGAAGCACATATGTTTCGTCTTTATATATGTTCTCTTAGTTCGGGGTAACACATTTTCGTCAATTATTTAGCACTCTTTTTACATGACAACTGATGGTAGTGCATAAACAGTGTTTAAGTCTTGGAATTATGATCAACTTTAGATCCTGAAGTTGAACTGAACCACGATATGCGTGTGTATTGTAGATACATACATATTTATTTATGGCTACTATGTGCTAATTCATATTCTTGTTGCATATGCAGATTCCTTTTTGTGTGGTTATTGGGTGGATGATGGACAAGAAATGGACTTAAACTTCTAGCTTTTCGAGACATCAACTCTATTCGTAACTGTTATAGCTGTAGCCTTCTTTCTGCAGGTTGGTGTATATAAATAAATTTGGAAAAGTAATAATGGCCAATGGTTATCGTTGTCATCAGGAATGGAAGCAATCTTCAAACATTATGTTGCTCCGGAACTTCATTTTTCTTGAAGTATCCGTGTCTTACACATAAAAGGACTTGAAAAACTTGGAAAAAATTTGAACATGTCCCTGTTGTACCATACCTATACTTGATATTTACACACGAGTTCAAGTTCAATAGTTCAAAGAAGATGCAACTCGGGAGACTAATTTAGGCCCGAATTAACTTTTCTGTTTCTTTTTTTCTCTGCAGGAGGGAACGTCGAACTACTTCAAAGGGCTAATGCTCATTCTTTGCTATCTGATAGCAGCTGCCAGTTTCTATGCACACGAAGATCCTATTTCGACTGGTAAGTGTTTTCTATTTCTATTTCCGTGCCCCCATATCTCTCTTTTGGTTTCTCTTTCATGATTGTCTTTGTTTTAGTAATGGTTGTAACATAATTTATTAAATCCTACAGATCAAATCAATCAACCACAAACGTGAACAAGGCAGTCGTACTAAGGGATGGTTTCCGAAAGAACATTAGTCCACGTTGTAGTTGTAAAAATTGTCAATCACAGACACTCCATTTTCCAGTTGCTTATGCTCGGCAGTTAATATTATTGAAAAATACAAGAGGTCTTTGATCATTATGTTGTTCTACTTGTGATGCCAAACATCTGCCAAGATGGCGAATTGGGAGAGATTGTGTATAATGTGAAAGAAATGGTTTCTCTAAATTTTGATAGTCATGTAACACTGCAATTCTTTTTAACATAACATGCATGGTATCATAACTTGAAAAATTAAGTCAATTGCACATGCCATTTTGAACCTAAAAGCTTTCTTTAGAGTGAATCAAAGCGTCATGAACTTGAATGAGGATTCATAAACTCCACATCGATTGTGTAAAGTTTGATTTGGTGTTGAAGAACTTATGATAAAACCTGAGTATTGAATTTTTTTGGTGTGGATAAAATCATGTGATCCAATGGACAAAAATGAAAAGTACTTTGTAGGTTGAAGTGGACCATAATACTTACAGTAAAGAGTCATCATCTTATGAAGGGGAAATTATGGCTAATTCAACTGTATTTGCTCAGTTTAATGTTGTCCCTAAAAGCTAGCAAAAGGAAATGCAATAATGCTAGATTTTAAAAATTAGTGGACAATGACAGAAATATATAATAAGTCAAGGCTAAATTCGACTAACCTACCAAAAACCTTCTTGTTTTGTTCATTTATCCAAACTTTCATCTTTAGTACAATTTACATTTTTTGTATTACTTGATATCTTGAGTTAAGGTTAAATTAGATAGGCAAAGACAGAGAAAATACATTTATTGCATCAAAGACATCAAACATGGGTGAAGAAGAAGATCAACTGTCTCCATTAGTGGCAAGTTCTTCAACAAGCTCTGTCAAAAGAACTGGTATATTTTTATATTCTTTAACCAAGACGACCCTTTTCCTTTCGAATTTTATTGACATGTTTCACAAATGCTATTTCAATGTTCTTCATTCCCTTTTGTAGGATACTAAATTATGATGTTTGACATGTGTTTGTGAAGGGGACTGTCTGGACAACAATAGCACACATCATAACATGAGTGATAGGGGCAGGAGTTTTATCCCTCGCGTGGAGCATCGCTCAACTTGGATGGATAACCGACCCGATCACCATGATCGTCTTCGCTGCAATCACCTTTGTTTCCACGAGCCTTCTATGTGACTGCTACATGTATCCTGATCCTGAACATGGCCCCAACAGACTCAACTCTTACATGGATGGTGTCCTTTTCTATTTGGGTAACCAAATTCCTATTGTCTCATATGTACTTTAATCAATAACTTGTACTTTGATCCCATTGTTTCATAAAAAACATGGATACGCTTATGAAATATAGGAGAGAAGAATCATAAAGTGTGTGGAGTCATTTTAATGGAAACCTTGTATAGGGCCATACTTGCCTATGTCATAACCTCTGCTAGCAGCATCAAGTATGACTCAATTCTTACTCTTTTACTTTAATTAAGGATGTATGTCCTTCTTGCATATACCTATGTCAAAAAGGTATGTGTTCGACACGGTTACATTCGTTTATTTTTAAAGTTTTCCATGTATGTGGAGAGTCCTTAGAAGCTCAAATCTCTAAACACAAATCCAAATACATGTCGAACATGTGTGTTGGGCTTATCAGTGCATAGGATTGATGAGGACCAAAGTTCATGTTACATCCCTAAAACCGGCCTAGTCAAAATTTGGTTCCGGTGACCGAGAATTCTATATCGAATATGCCCGAATGTGTAGTCTCTCAATCCTTGTATCCAATTTTGTAATCAATGAAAGTTGTGGGGCATTAAATAGATCTATGGACCTTTTTGTAAGAAATTCAAAGTTGAAATGCTGATTTTGAACTAGGCGTATCGGTACGGGTTGGACTGGTATCGGTACGATTTTGGCTAGGCGTTTCGATACAATAAGACCTGTATCGGTACGACCTAACTGCCATAATGAACTTACCTATTTTAGCTTGGACGTATCGATACGGCCATAAGGCGTATTGATACGGGTCTCTGCAGAAATATGCTTTGAATATTAAATTGAAAGATAAAAGGGAATAGGTGATGAGTCACCACCTAGCTTGCCCCTCCAACGTGAAATACCTCAGAAAAAGTGACTAATTGTCATCCAATTGACAATTGAAAGAAAGGAGGGAAAGATGATTGAATTGGGTTTAGCAAACCCTCAAGGATAGGAAAGCTCCCTATTGGTCCCTATGTTGGTGGGGGAATAATTAAAGAGGAAAAATGGTTTTAAAATGAGAAACAAAAGCTCTCTTCCTCATTTGAGCCTCCTGTAAACTAAACCCCACCCTTGTCTTTCAACAAGCAAGCACCACCATTGTTGTCTTCAACCTCGAGCTAAGCAAGCACCTCGATTCAATTCTTAACTTTTGTTTGATTTTGATATAGCGTTCAGAAGCTTGTACTTCGGTGAGTTAAAGCCCTCAATCAATTTTTGAAATCCATGGATGGTTGAAGTTTAATTTCAAGTCGATTTATTGAGCCTAATCTTTGAAATGAGCACTATATTGTTATAGTGATTGCCTTGATTCCTTGTGTTTCTTTCTAGCTCAAAAATTGGAAGGAAACAACCCGCCATCTCCAAACAAGTCTAGGAGCAAAGGAATCAAAATCTGAGGACCTTGAAGTCTCCGAATACTAGGACATTAAAAGAATATGAGCCTTGATCGTGTGTTGCAGTTGCAAGTCACTCTCGCCGATCTCATGTATGCTTAATTTTTGCTTTGAACTCCTAGTAAGGTGACATATGGTCTAAACATGTTATAAATGTGCTTTACTATGTATGTGTAATAGCCTAAAGGTGACCAAATGCTTAATGGTTAATATGGTATGATTGCGAGTTAGTTAAACTAGTAAAAAGCCCTAAAAGGTGAAAACTAGGTAAATGAACTTAGAACGCTCTAAAGTTTTGTATTCTATTAAAAATATGGATATTGGACTTGCTGGTGAAATTTGGTTAAATTCGGACAACGTTCAACAAGTTAATTCGAATAAAAACCAGATAAAATCTGTCATTACAAGGCAGGCGTATCAATACGGGTCATGCTGTATCGGTACGGCCTTGCATAATTGGACTTGATAAAACAAGGTGTACCGATACACATAAGTGGTGTATCGATACAAAGTTGGACAATAAGGTCTGAAAAATAAATTGTATTGATAAAATCTGTCATTACAAGGCAGACATATCTATACGGGTCACGCTGTATCGGTACGGCCTTGCATAATTGAACTTGATAAAACAGGGCGTACCGATACACATCGGGGGTGTATCGATACAAAGTTGGACAATAAAGTCTAAAAAATAAATTGCATCGATACGGTCTTTAAGGTGTATCGAAACGGTCAACATAGGTCAACGCGTATCGATATGGGTTTAGGGGTATCGATACTGACTTGTTATCCTTGAATCTAAAAAATGAAATTTGGCTTAGTGTACCGATACGGCCCTAAGTGTATTGGTACGGAGTTAGTTAATTCTATTAAAAGGCTTAAAATATAGTTTTAAGAAGTTTATAAAATGGTCACTAAAACTTGTATAGCCTAATTGGATAGGTAAACGATCTTCGTTAGTAATGAAACTTCACATGGTGATAATTGGTAAGTTTAATTGAATATTGGTAAAAAGGAAATTCCGATAAGGTCCCTCAATTGGTAAACTTACGATTTAGTCCCTAAGTTCATAAAAGTTTAAAATTGACCCCAAATCGAGTAAGCTAATTATGAGTTAGTTCGATAAGTCGTAAAGGAAGATTAAAAAAACATGTTGAATAAGATTTCGATCTCCAATCAAAGTCTTCGAACTCTGAATTCGTCTCCGGTAGCACTCTCCGACCCGATTTCCTACCAGGCCGGGAAGGGGTGTTACAGTTCAAGTGTTTTATGGTTATTTTGATCTTAGGCTTTAATACAAAGCAATTCATAAATCAAACTGCTACCACAGAGAAGGCCACAATGCCCTATGTTCATATGAAGACATTTCCTATATGCTTCTATTTGGTGCTGTTCAGGTTGTAATGTCATAGATACCAGATTTCCATAACATGAAATGGCTTTCAGTGGTTGCTGCAGTCATGTCCTTTGCTTACGCTTCCATAGGATTCAGACTCAGGTTCGCACAAGTGATTGATATAACTCTGAATTCGATTTAAATTTTACTGATCTGGACTATAAGACTCGCTTGTGTTTTCGATTGCAGAAAATGAAACCATTAAGGGGAGTATAACTAGAGTTCCCACTGCTAATCCTGTTGATAAATTTTGGTTAGCATTCTAGGCACTTGGAGACATTGCATTTGCCTACCCATATACTGTCATTGTTCTAGAAATACAGGTAAAAGTGGCTTATTAGTTATTATAAATGAAACACGGAATATTTGACAAAATCATTGAATTGTTTGGAATATTAGGATACATTGCAATCACCTGCACCACAGAACAAAACCGTGAAAAAGGCCTCGATGATCGCCATCGTAATAACAACATTCTTCTACCTTTGTTGTAGATGTTTCGGATATGCTGCCTTCAGCAACAATACGCCTAAAAATCTCTTGACGGGATTCAGATTCTAAGAGCCATACTGGCTGGTTGATTTCGCTAATGCTTGAATTGTGCTTCACCTTGTAGGTGGGATATCAGGTACATGTTTTCGAGCATAGTAGTTCCGTGATCGACAATCTGAATACGATAACATTTGCTACATTTTCCTGCTCAGATTTTTAGTCAGCCAATGTTTGCATTTGCGGAGAGATGGTTTATGGACAAGTTTTTGAACAGTTGGTTGGTAAATAAATACTATACGACCAAACTCCCATGGTTGCCTACGTTGCATCGACGAGATGTTCCCGTACTTTAACCAGGTTTTGGGACTACTGGGGGCATTGACCTTTTGACCTTTGGTTTTATATTTTTCGGTAGAAATGTGCCTTGTGCAGAAGAAAATTCAACCGTGGACCAGAAAATGGGTTGTCCTTAGGAGTTTCAGCTGTGTTTGCTTGCTTGTGACAATAGTGGCCATTATAAGGTCGATTCAAGGACTTATTAGTGAAAAATTTGAATAAGATATCACTGTAATCACATTCAGTAAAGGTGCAAATTATAACATTTGGATCTAAGACACCCTCCATCTGTAGAACAGGTGCATGACCCTCCTAAGAAATCTGGCAACTGACTGAAATAGGTGAAGAAAAAGCGAGGACTTAGGGGAGATCATAGGGTGAATTCTCTCAAGGGTAAGAAAGAACAGATATTTAACAGACCTAGAGTCGATGACCTCCAGTAGTCGACCGAGAGATTTGGGCTCCAAGACCTGCAATTGGAAAATAGAGAGCAGGAGAAATGCCTAGAGCCATATCCTTTACTTTTATTTTCCCAATTGTTTTTGAGTCGAGGAATTTCTGAGCAGCAGGCCAAAACATCTTTTTGAATCCAGGACCAACATTGACTACATACATTCTGTGTAATGTCTCTAAAGCAATATATAAAAAAAGAATTGCATTCCAAAAAGAAACAGAAAATAAAAGCATGAATGGATTAGATTAGATACCTCAGGGTAATAACTGTTCTCTATCTTACTCATGGCAGCAGTCCTGCTAAAATTCTTCATGCTCTACATTCAAGAATAACATTTAATCAACAATTAGGGGAAGAGGAAGCACTTCAAAAACAACATTTAATCACCAATTAAATCCTACCATTTGGTTGCTGTATAGAGGAAACGAAAAAATGGTACGCAGTTCAAAAACACATTTAATCAGTGATTATAATTCTACCACTTGGCTGAAATAAAGTAAACAACAAACACCAATCACCAACATCCCACAGAAAATATGAAAGACCCTATTGCACACTCCACAGAAAATAAGCTTTTGCTTTCACTTCTAGTCTAGACTCGGGCTCGAACGACGGCTAAAATTCAAAATACTAACCCTTGGTTCTAAAATTCTAAACTATAAACTTAAACTATTGATCTAAACCCTAAAACATTAAATAAGACTCTAAACCCTAAACTTAAATAGCTTGTATAGATTAAAGTTGACACAATATGTATATTAAAATATTTTCTTCTTCGCACACTTATAAAATTGAAAAATTACACCATAAATTTACAAAATAATTATCTTTAAAGTATACAATTAATTTTATTTATCTAACTTGTTCTCTTATTGAGAAAAATAAATTTATGTTAGTGGCCAGTCTTTTTTAAGTTTCTTAATTAATTTATTTCACAACTAATTAACGTGTTGACCCAAATTATAACAACTACCTCAATATTGGCTAAAATAGAACTTGAGAAATTATTTAAAAATGAGAAGGTTCCTCAATATTGATCACCTCTAGTGTAAACTAATCGGAATTTTCCTTTTTATTCAAATTTCACAAGTTGCTAATAAAGACTAATAAGAATTGAGGAGTGATGGGAGGTAGGAATCCGTCAACTTAGTTGGACATTTTTACCCTCCCTTCCGGTTATAGAAGGAGGTTTTCCCTCATTTGTAAAACACACCTGAAACTGTATCTTTCTTTTCTCTTTGAAAAGTATTCAGTTTTTCTCAAGTAATCTGTTTGGTCGTTTTCCTTTTCTTTTTTGTCCTTCCTGTTCAAAAAAGAACAACATTATTACGAGTTTTATTTACTCATTTCAAGAATAAAAAATTTAAAAGACTGTGTTAATTTTGAGACGTCTATTAAATTTGTTTATAAAGACAGTAAGTTATTACAATATAGTAATTGTATTATTTTATTTCACTTTTACCATTTGTAATTGTCATTTTCATTTTACTATAGTAACTTTCTTATTTTTTTAGAGGAAATTTTATATGATTTTATTAATGATATTCATACAAAAACAAAACAAGATATGTGCCTCGTTAAAAAAATCTCCCTAATCCTAAATGGAAAAAAAAGAGTGCACCATATCGATGTTACTACAACAATCGAACCTTTAAATTCTCAAACCAATACATCAATCGCACCCTCCACTCACTTATACACAAAGATCAATCTCCTGCTTCTGCTTTTTACATTACACACTCACTAAAACCCATCAAAACCTTTCAGCATCCACTGCAACATAAATTATTACCCCTCCCCCAAAAAAAAAAAAAAAAAAAAAAAAAAACTTGCAACAACACTCACTCACTTAGCCAAAGTAAGTCAACTTCCCTAGTCACACCTTGTTTTGCTAGGATATGCGCATCACCATTCCTTTCTCTATGTTCAAATACAATATTCCAGCAATACTTATCTCTAAAGGCATTGCATTTCATTACTAACTCATAAAAAATAGTAATGACAAGAATAGGAAATTGAATCCAATTAACTGCCAATAAACTATCGGATTCAATCACCAAAGAGTGAGTATCACACCATTTAGATGCAGAAAATATTTTGCAAGCTTCAAGTATACCACACAGTTCAGCAAAGGTTGGATCAGCCAATCCAATAGCTTTGGAAAACCTCGCTACCATATTTCCATCATGATCCCTGAGTAATCCCCCTATTCCTGCAGGCCAAAAACTCCCTTGAACCGCAGCATCCACATTAAACTTTAATGATCCTACAGTTGGGGCAATCCAAGATCCCACCTCGGGTTTCTGAACCTGCAGAACTTTAACAGCAGTCGCGTTTGGACATCTAATAAACTCTGAATTGGAAGGGATGGATGTGGGCCATTTACTTTTACACCAAAAGCCAATTCTCAATATGGCTAAGATCAAAGATTTGTTCTCCACTGCAGCGTCTATTGTTGAACATAATATCATTCCTACAAAGCCAAATGGTCCAAACTATCCCAAAGAAAGACATGTTCCA
The DNA here is from genome assembly GCA_019671005.1 of Hibiscus mutabilis. Classification (NCBI taxonomy): domain Eukaryota; kingdom Viridiplantae; phylum Streptophyta; class Magnoliopsida; order Malvales; family Malvaceae; genus Hibiscus; species Hibiscus mutabilis. The sequence continues at coordinate 6,449,385 of CM033727.1, read as the reverse complement.
AATTGGTTTACAAGCAGGTTGAATCATTTGATTATCCCATAAGGTTAAAAGAGATTTCACATTACCTGGAAAGACGAACTTGATCTTCCACAACAAACACCATCTCTGCCATATTCTCCAAGCAATCTCACAATGGCAAAATAAATGATTTGTCGACTCCTGCTCCTTATTGCAAAGAACACACATTTATGACTCCAAACTAGAAACGCCACTCTTAGCTAGTTCCAATAGAGTGGGAATTCTTTGCTGAACAACCTTCCACACAAACGCTTCAACCTTTGGTGGAGCTAAACTAGCGCACACTAGCTTCCAAAATTTATCATCACCAATACCATCTCTAACAGCGTATTCACAAAAGCTTTTGGGGGAGTACAGTCCATCCGAAGAACCTAACCACCTCAAACTATCCACTGAGAAGCAGTCTCTCGCAGCCCTATTGATTATGTTCAAGAACTCCCAAATATTGATTTCCCAGTCGAACAGAGCCCTCCTAAACTCAATGTTCCACTCCCATGAACCATTAACTTTAGCACCAAACTCTGATACTTTCCCATTCTTCTTAACGGCTAAGGCAAAAATACGAGGAAACGCCACTCTTAGAGAGGAAACTTCAATCCAATAATCCTCCAAGGAATCCACAAATCTCCCATAGAAAATCTGAAATTATTTATAAGAATGTCATTATCCTTGGTTAGAGGATTCAAAACATTTCTCCATACCCAATAACAATTCCTCCTTTGAACTGGTTTCGGTAACAGTGATAGATGATCATAACCATACTTAGCAACCACCACTTTCTTCCACAAACAATCAGGTTCGCTTCCAAATCTCCAAATCCACTTGTTTTGAAGAGATCGATTTCTAAGCCTCATATCAACTAAACCCAATCCGCCTTGCATTAACGGTTTACACAAATTTTTCCACTTCACCCAATGGATTGGTCTCTCTGACTTTGCTCCCCAAATGAAATTAGCAATAAGTAACTTTCTTACTTATATGGCCTCACAAGTTCGAAGAGAAAGATCCGGCTATGCACAACGTAGTCACACAAATTCCACCTGTGCAGTTCGAACAACAATATCTAGGAATACACATGGGGTTCAATCAATTTACATTTTGGTCTCTCGAATTGTAAAATTCGACTCTGCGGATGAGATTCAAACAAATTCCACTCGTACAAATGGGATCCAAGCAAATTATATTAGTTTAGATTACCTTGCAGGACGCGATGATGAATGTATGGAATCTCCAATTCCAAGAATCCATAGAGCTAATGGAATTCAAACAAATTCCACTCTAATAGATGGGATCCAAGCAAATTCTGCTCAAGTAAATTCCCCTAGTTTAGATTACCTTGCAAGACACGATGACGAATATATGGCTTCTCGAATTCCAAGAATTCACGGAGCGAATGAGATTCAAACAAATTCGACTCTAGTAAATGGGATTCAAACAAATTCCACTCTAGTAAATGGGATCCAAGAAAATTCCATTAGTTTATATTACCTTGCAGAACACGATGACACTAGAGTTGATCAATGCAAAATTCTATAATATATATATATATATGTATGTGGGATTCAAACAAATTGCACTTGTGCAAACGAAGTTGTCGAGAGTTAGTTATTTTAGGCCTTATTTCATTTGTCTTTGTGACTTGTCTTGTTTGTCAAGTGTTTTTGGGTGTTTTCTTAGGAATTTCCTTCATGTTTCGTTTTATGTTTTTATTTTAGACATTTTGTGTTTTTAGCGCTCTTCGATGAACACTTTACTGGCTTACACATGTTTAATTTAGAACAAGATAATGCAAGTGTTATTCGCAAGTTAAATAGGTTTGGAACCAAGATTCAATTATTTGAACTCATGAAATAAAAATAAAATAAGCTAAGTCAAAGGGTCCAATGTGATTAGAGTTGGTCCAAGGCTCATAACTCTAATCTATACAAACCCTAAGGGTGCTTCTGGTTCGCGAAAAAGATGATTACCGAGGGGTAATAATTTTTTCCAAACTTATATTCTCATGTCTAGTTTAGGAGGATTTTTTTTACATTTTTTAAATCAAATGAAATTCAAAATGAAATTAAAGAAAGATGAGTTTTGGCCCGTTTTCCTATAATATAGAAATATAGAAAAAATTCGCTAAACTTATCGCACAAACTTTTCATTGATCTATTTTTTTCATTGGAATTCAATCCAAATCACAATGTCATTTTCTTATTCTTAAATGGGTTTCATAATTTTTTATTCAATTTTTTAGGCTTATTCTCTACTCCGAGGAAAAATTTGCCCGATTTTGATTTGCGCATACAGGACATGTGACCTAATACCACGTCTTTTTGCTATGATTTCATTTACTTTTTTATTTTAATTTAATTCTCAAGTTTTGGATCGAACAAATCCATTGACACAAATAGTTCATGGGAGAAAATTGAGTTATTTGGGCCCTGGAGGCTTGACTAGGCAAACTACTAATTTTTGGATACGAGATATTCATCCTAGTCACTATGGACGCATTTGCCCAATTGACACGTCTGAAAGGATCAATGTTGGACTTATTGGATCCTTAGCAATTCATGTCAAGATTGGTCATTGGGGTCTCTAGAAAGTCCATTTTATAAAATCTTTGAGAGATCAAAAAAAGCACATATGCTTTATTTATCCCCAAGTTTAGATGAATATTATATGGTAGCGGCATGAAATTCTTTGGCCTTGAGTTAGGGTATTCAGGAAGAACAGGTTGTTCCGGCTCGATACTGCCAAAAATTCTTGACTATTGCCAAGTTCATCTTCGAAGTATTTTTCCTTTTCAATATTTTTCTACTGGAGCTTCCCTTATTCCTTTTATCGAGCATAATGACGAGAATCGGGCTTTAATGAGTTCTAATATACAACGCCAAGCAATTCCGCTTTCTCGTTCCGAGAAGTGCATTGTTGGAACTGGGTTGGAACGCTAAGTGGCTCTAGATTCAGGAGTTCCCGCTATAGCCGATCACGAGGGAAAGATCATTTCTACCAATACTGACAAGATTATTTTATCGAGCAATGGGGATGCTCTAGGCATTCCATTAGTTATGTATCAACGTTCCAACAAAAATACTTGTATGCATCAAACTGCCCGGGCTCGGCGGGGTAAATGCATTAAAAAGGGACATATTGTAGCGAATGGTGTTGCTACGGTTGGTGGCAAACTCGCTTTGGGAAAAAACGTACTAGTAGCTTATATGCCATGGGAAGGTTACAATTTTGAGGATGCGGTACTCATTATTGAGCGTCTAATATATGAAGATATTTATACTTCTTTTCACATACGAAAATATGAAATTCAGACTCATGTGACAAGCCAAGGTCATGAAAGAATCACTAACGAAATACCGCACCTAGAAGCCATTTACTCCGCAATTTAGACAAAAATGGAATTGTGATGTTGGGATCTTGGGTGGAGACGGACAATATTTTAGTAGGTAAATTAACGCCTTAGGTGGAGAAAGAATCATCGTATGCTCCAGAAGATAGATTATTACGAGCCATATTTGAGATTCACGTATCCACTTCAAAGGAAACTTGTCTAAAATTACCTATAAGGGGAAGGGGTCAAGTCATCGATGTGAGATGGATCCAAAAAAAAGGGATTCTAGTTATAATCTGGAAACGATTCGTGTATATATTTCACAAAACGCAAAATCAAAGTAGGCGATAAAGTAGCCGGAAGACATGGAAATAAAGGGATAATTTCAAAAAATTACCTAGCGAGGATATGCCTTATTTGCAAGACGGAAGACCTGTTGATATGGTCTTCAACCCATTAGGAGTACCTTCACGATTGAATGTAGGACAAATATTTGAATGCTCGCTTGGGTTAGCAGGGAGTCTACTAGGTAGACATTATCGAATAGCACCATTTGATGAGAGATATAAACAAGAGGCTTCGAGAAAATTAGTGTTTTCCAAATTATATGAAGCCGATAAGCAAATAGAAAATCCATGGGTATTTGAGACCGAATATCCAGGTAAAGCAGAATATTTGATGGAAGAACGGGGGACTCTTTTGAACCTGTTATAATAGGAAAAGCTTATATCTTGAAATTAATTCATCAAGTTGATGATAAAATACATGGGCATTCTAGTGGACATTATGCACTTGTTATACAACAACCACTTAGAGGAAGGTCCAAGCAAGGGGACAATGGGTAGGAGAAATGGAGTTTTGGGCTCTAGAGGGATTCGATGTTGCTCATATTTTACAAGAAATGCTTACTTATAAATCTGATCTGATTAGAGCTCGCCAAGAAGTTCTTGGTACTACGATCATTGGAGGAACAATACCTAAACCTGAAGATGCTTCAAAATCTTTTCGATTGCTCGTCCAAGAATTACGATCTTTAGCTCTGGAACTGAATCATTTCCTTGTATCTGAGAAGAACTTCCAAATTAATAGGAAGAAAGCTTAATAGGAATGAATTAGAATTTTTCTTCTATGATCAAACCGATATAAACATCAACAACTCCGAATTGGATTAGTTTCTCCCCAACAAATAAGTGCTTGGGCCAAGAAAATCCTACCTAATGGCGAAACCGTTGGAAAGGTGACAAAGCCCTATACTTTTCATTACTAAATGAATAAACCGGAAAAGGATGGATTATTTTGTGAAAGAATTTTTGGACCTATAAAAAGTGGAATTTGCGCTTGTGGAAATTACCGAGTTATTGGAAATGAAAAAGAGGGCCCTAAATTTTGTGAACAATGCGGAGTTAAATTTGTTGATTCTTAGATACGAAGATATCAAATAGGATACATAAAGTTAGCATGTTCAGTAACTCATGTATGGTATTTGAAATGTCTTCCTAGTTATATCGCAAATCTTTTAGATAAACCTCTTAAAGAATTAGAGGGTCTAGTATATTGTGATGTATGATTTAATCGAAATTCTTATTTTACAGATTAGGAATGAGAAATTTTCATCCCATTCAATCGAATTGGGATGCCCTGGATCTGACATGAGCATCATTGAACAACTCCTTATCAATTTCGATTCATTTTAATATGAACAATAACTCAACGGTTAATATGAACAATAATTCAACGGACGGGATTGACTAGAATATAACAAAAGAATATATTGGAAATATATCGAATAAACAAATTTCTATTTTATACATGAGCAATATTCAGATAGAATTCAAAGAAAATAGATGTGATAAGGCAGAAAATGTTTAATTTTGATTGCTTGTTACTCCTAATTAGAAAGAGAAAGATTTATTACTGAAGAGCCACAACAATTGCACCTATCAAAGCAACTAAAAGAATTATTGAAATGAATTCAAATGAAAGAAAAAATATGTTGCTAAATGAATTTCAATTTGTTGACCATTACTTATCAAGTCTTGCCCTTATGATAATGAATTATGTTCATGTTGATTTTTTTATTGCATTTTTAATTAAACCACTAATTATTTATGGTGTAAATTTATTAAATATTTTTATTTAACATTAGTTTAATATATAAATGGTGTTGCATATATTCAAATAATGTTGTAATATTTAATAATATATTTTTATTAATATTTGTATTTATGATGTTCCTAGGGTTATAAGATGAGGTTGTATGTTGCTTGAGAGTTAATGCGTTAAGACTTGATGTTATTAATTTTATTATTTGATTTATAAGATATTTTTCATCTTAAAAAATTCAGCAGGTTAATTTATTTTTATCATTTTTACTAATTTTAGATATGTTTTATTATTTACTTTAATTTGTTTGATAAATAGTCGAAAGTAATGAAAAAACTAAAAATCTAAACACATTAAAAGTTTAATATTTTGTTGTTCACAAAAAAATTAAAGGGAATAAACGTATATAAATATAAATCATTTTTTAAAATGATTTAATATACTAATTATATATAAATATAATTTTTTTTGTAAATTTTAGATGATGTAACAAAATAGTTCTAAAATTTTTATGTAAATAATTTTAATTTAATAATTGAAAGTTTAGCTTGTTAAAAGGAAAATATACAATAGAGACAATTTGGTAAATTTTGCTTCCAATTAATCTTATATTCTTCCAACCAAACATTACAATCTTATATTCTTACTAAACAAATCAAACAATATAATGTAATATTTTCAGTAATGTATCAGATAATATTACATTCCGATAATCTTATTCCCAAAAATAATCTTACATTTTATCAACCAAACCCCTAACATTTACTTTGTCATTCCTATCGACGTTCCCTTTGAGTAGCAACAAGCAAAGAAAATATGATCTCTTCACTCAACAGAACTACCACATAAATTCCCCCACTTTCCATTAATGATATTTTTGACCCTCAAAATTTTCAAACAATATTATTTTAGTCCTTAAACTTTTTTTTTATCTTTTAACCTTTGAGCTTCTATTTTTTTTAATCGAACTATTTGATAGCAACAATAACAAACCTTTTAATATGTTAGGTTAAAATATTTTTTTACAAAATATGAGAACCAAAAATATCATTAGACATTTTAGTAAACCCAACGTCACAAAACTTGTAATAGTGGTTCTCAATTAACATAAAACATACACACAAAATTGAAAACCGCGAGAGAGGATTTGGATTTAAATGTTTAGGTTAAACTAGGAGAAAAATTACTGTTAGTAGTCGTTGTGAATTGTGAAACATTAATTCATTGTTACGAAAACTCCATTTCACTAAAAATATATATATATTATCAAGTTCTTGGATATATATATATATATATATAATGTTAAAAGCATGCCACAACTTTGACCATATTATATATATAATGTTGAAAGTATATATAAAGTTGTAACCAACATTAAAATATAGAGTAGTTAGTGTTCTTTATCTAGCATTTTGTCTTAGTGAGATAAATTTATAAATAAGTTGACTCAAATGCGAACAGAAACTAGATTAATTAAATAAATGTAAAAAATGGATGAATATAAAAATAGAAAAAATTGAATATGAAGCATAACACACAAAAAAAAGTATATTGAAAGAGCTGTGAAGGTTCCTTTCTCATTATATGCTTAATAATAATAAATAAATAAATAAATAAATAAATACAAGTAGCAGAAAGAAGCATCTGGGTAATGAGGTAAAATCGAAAGTTCCTAGAATTTTCAGGTTTCGTTTTTTTTTTTCCTTTCATTTTTTCATAATAAAATATTTGTAGGAGTTAATGTATATAAGATGGAAGGCATAACCATCTTTTTTTTTTTTTATCGAAACCATCTAAACCAAATAATAATATGAATCCAGAATCAGGACAAGTGTTCGACGACGAGTACATGGTCCCCAAAGTTGGCGGTGTCCGTGGGATTCAAGGAAAGTCCGTCACTGCACCGGCGGTTCAGGGAAGTTCTGTCACTGCACCAGCGGTTCAGGGAAGTTCCGTCACTGCACCGGCAGTTCAGGGAGGCTCCTCCACTGCACCAGCGGTTCAGGGAAGTTCCTCCACTGTACTTGGTTTTGATGGGCTTCCTCTCACCTCTACATGGGAATTTATGGCCCCAGAAATTATGGCCATATTTAGGGCTCGTGGACTTACACCGCCATGGGAGCAGGGTAAGAGATGAGCTATTTATGGTCTGTCTGTTGGAATTTATCCATGTGTTCTATCATTTTCCTTTGGCGATTGTGATGTTATGCGTCTTCTATGGTCGTTGATCTGGACAATGACATTGTGTCGTATGTTTTTCTTTCTTTTAAATTCAATAAAATTGAAAATATTACTCCTACAAAAATAAAACATTTTCCTTGTAATCCCCTTGACACGCATATGCGATACACCTAAATTTAAGAGGTCACACTAGGGTCACATGAGCGACCCACAAAAAAATCCACATAAAAAAATATTTTTCTTTAAATACATTAAAATCTGTAAAACAAACTTCTATTCAAAATACAATTTCAGAAAATCATTTAAACCTATGACGGTAGATCAGAAAGTATTTAACAAACACTGGCATAAAAAAATACACGACATACATACCCACTAACTGTACCAGTACCGTACTCCAAACACAACGCCGAGAGAACTCCAAACAGTGATGTCGATTACTAAACCATGATAGATTTCTTCTAACCTGCGATGGTAAAAACAACGTGAGCTTCAGAAAGCTCAGTAATACAGAACTACCCAAAGATGCTATAGGCAACATGCAGGTATATAGCAAGCATAACACTAACATGATGTACTAGGCAACAAGGAGCTCAAATTACGATTCAATAGTTCAGTAAAGCATTATAACAGAAGGTAACAGTTGTTCTTTATTATGGTCGCACGAGTATCAGGAGATATGCCTATAGCCGGAGATTCAAAATAGATCTAGATTTCAAGAGTTGAAACAAGCAGTTTAGTGTGGTTCATTAAACGCAGATTGGAAGCATACTGAGAGTTTCAAACTTTGGTACATTAATTTGGTAGGGTAGAATTATAGAAGGGAACGAAAAGTTTCATTTTAATTACCTGACTACCCTCCAACCATACACCGATATGCAGTATCCCAGAAAGACTTACCCTAGGCCCATTGGGCGTAGGAGCTTACAGAAAGACTTACCCTAGGCCCATTGGGCGTAGGAACTTAGGTCTAGAAGGACTTACCAACGCTGAGCCTACATAACTTCAATCACATCCCAGATAGTATACCCCCAGGTAAAATCAATTTTATCCAGTAAATAGTACTATCAAAAAATGTGTATCAGGTATATTTGTATCAGAAGACAGAAGCCAAGAATTGCGCTTTCATTACGGATAATAGAGTCATAATTTTAATTCAGAGTAGATAGTTTTTGGTTAAAAACAGGGAAAATATTTATAGACACATGAAACACTCTATATGGTTCAATTTATTCCTCGTAGTTGGTAATTATCAGAAAGAGAACATTGGACATCTGATGATTTTGTACTAGTTTCATGACGAGGTCCTTATAAAAAGGGAGATTCGGTACTATCGGCTCAAACTAGACATTCAAAAATTGATACGTCAGGATCATTGAGATTTCAGATATATCGTGAGCAATCCAATCATTAAAGCCTACAAGGGCATTATGGTCATTCTGACTTTCAAGGTAAGTTGGTAATTTAAACCAACAAGGTATAAACGATGATGTACAAAATTCAAGAATTCTAGTTGCTTATCAGGTTTCCTAGTCCCTTTTGAACTAATCGAAACCTATCATTATAGTGTTTATTATTTAACCGGATAGGTACACCTTAAGTATTCATTTCTTAGAGCTGACAACAGTGTCTAACAAAATAGATTGCCTTCACCAATCTATCACTGAATATACTACGGGAAATCAAACATGTATTCAAGTGGTATTTTCCAAGCACTCGAGCATGTGCATTGCATCTGAACTCAAGCCATAACATCGAATGTGCCTTTGAAGAACATAATACTCTAACTATTAACTATGTACTTTCTCCAAATAATCGAATATGCATTCATATGGTATTCTTCCAATATCACCTTAGTATCAGGAACGACCAACAAACACGGGTCGTGTATTACCACTTTTAGAGTCATTACATTTGTTTGGATTTATTGCTATTTCTTGCCCCAAGTCTTAGAGGAATTTCCAGCCATTTTAGTATTCGAAGGTACTTCAGACACTTCGATGCCCGAAGGTGTTTCAATTATTCTAAGCCTTTTGACCCTTCCAACTATTCATTCATTTCAAGTTTCGAGGGTATATCAATCATTTTAGTTAATTTGGAAATTGGTGCCGAGGATATTTCAGACTTTTTGGTTATTACGGTCATACCGATCAATTCAACCTTATCAATATTTTCAATCATTTTAGTCATTTCAATCAATCTTTTACGCCACATTGATTAATTCAGGCATACAAATAGTTTTCAGTAACTTATCTTTGGAGATTTATTCAGAATTTAAGAAAATCCAAGTACTTTACAATTTCGACAGTTTAAGCCTTATTACCATAACTTTTCAAGCAAAACGAGGATTTTAGATGAATTAATTGTTTTGCCAGGTCTAAAGTAGATTTTTAGATCGCTTTCATTGTTACGAGTATTTTAGTCTATCTTATACCTCAAGGGCATTTTTGTCTTTTCACATCCAAGTAATCTGAGCGCTAGATCTTTTATCAAGAAATAATCTGGATTGACAGTTTCGAGGTAAACCGTTTTGTCGAATATTCACTGAACCTGGATTACTTACAGATCATCAATTCATTACTCGAGTCATTCAGGTCTTATCCAATTTTTCATCTTTCTATCGTAATCCGTACGACTTTAAAAATATTCAGGCATTAGTCAAATTCGTTCAAGCATTAACCAATACTGACAAATTTCGTAAAGCATGCAAGAGGTAGTAAAGTATTACCTTGAATCTTTGTTATATCAGTCGACCTTTAGAATGACATTCGAACACTCTCGAACCCAAATTCGACGTCCTCAACATCTCAGATACGAAGATAGGCAAATATCTTCAATTAAACATAATCCATAATCAATCCTTAGCTTGACCACAACCCTTGAACTGAAAAAAAACTAAACACATGCATTCTCGGATTCAAGGTCGGATTCAGAGGCTTTCGGGTCAGAACTTTGTGAAACAGACTTCAAAAACGAACTCGGGATGTTGAAAAACATAAAATAAGGGTTTTCGAAAAAAGTTGACTTTTTGGTCAAAGTTAACGGTCAACGGTCAGAATCAACGGTTAACGCTGACGACAACAGTCAAAGCCAACACTGACGTCATCAGTCAATTATGTTAAATTGAATGGGTTGACTTGGTCAACGGGTCAAGTCGGGTCAGACTCGGGTCAGGGTTTGAGCTTGGACTAGTTTGGTTAGATACAGACCGGTTCATTGGTCACACGGTTCAGTCTCATTTTCCAGACTCGCCAGTGTCTCACTAGAAACGTCATTGGCGGCCCCAAACAGCCCATTTTGGCCGGGAATAGAACGAAAATAATCTCTACAACACAACCACTATATTTACACATCGAAAATCAGTCAGAAACTCACCGATTTTACCTAAAATGCAAAGGGACGGCCGAAACAATGCGTAGCTCCAACGAAGCCCTTAGCAGCGGCGGTTCGACGACCGGCCACCTGGGTTTTGATCGCACTGTCGCAAGGAACTCGGATCCGTCAGTCGTGTCTCAAATGGACGTCTAGGGTGGACGGAATCTTCAAAAAATAGAGGCGGCAAGGGTGTGGGTTTCGGCCGAACGTTTAACCGAATCTCTACGGAAAACGATGGACGTTCACCGCGAGTGAAGGTAAGGGGCGAGGTTGAGACGCTGTGGCGCTTCCAGTGATGCCGACGCTGAAGGCCACAGTGTGGCGATGGCCGAGATCAGAGTTGAGGACGATGAGGGTTAGGTGAGAGAAACCTTTGGTATTCTTTTTATTATCATATTCGAATGGGTATCATATTTGGGTAGGTAAAGGGGTCATATTACCATTTATTAATGGTTACCTCCAAAGCACACTATGTTATAAGAAAGCCAGGGTAAGACAAGATGAAAGATAGTTTTAGCTTAAATGGCTAAGGCACAAGTTTACTAAGCAGGGGGTTGTGGGTTCAAACCTTTACATCCACACTTATCATCTCTCTTTTTTTTAAAGTCAGAGTGGTACATTCATTCTATCAGGAAAGGTCGATGATATAATATGGATAGATCCTCTTTTGTAACGGTTTACCGATATAATTAAAATTATTAGTGGAGCAGATCTTAAATCATCACTTCTCCTATATCACTACATAAGCATCTGGTTGGATAGATACAAAGATATTTTAATATGATTGTTGGTTTGCAAGTAAGTTGAAGGTAATTTCCAAGGGAATATTTTGTTTTTCTTCAAGCTCTTCGAATTTTCGTGATTTATTTTCTTGTTTTTCTTGCAAGTAAATATAGTCTCTGAATTTTTCTTTATGTTTGAATGTATTTTGTAGTACTTTTATTTTTAATGAAATGTGGTTTTTATTTAAAACAAATATCAATTTATTTTTGGCTTAATACTAAAATAAGTGTCCAAACTATCCCGTTTTTCCTTTTTAGGTGCCTAAACTATTTCTTGCCCTTTTAAGTGCCCAAACTATTATTTTTGCCCCTTTTAGGTGCCCAAACTATCATTTTTTTTCAAAACAGGTGCCTAAATTTGACCTTAAAAGGGGCAGAAAATGATAGTTTGAGCACCTATAAGGGGCAAAAATAGTTTAGGCACCTAAAAGGAAAAAACATTATAATTTGGACACCTAAAGGGAGAAAAAATAATTTGAGCACCTAAAAGGAAAAAACATGATAATTTAGACACTTATTTTAACATTAAGCCTTTATTTTTTAATTTCTAAATTAGGTGTTTTAAACAAATATAAACTTCTCGCGCGATCCCCTTACTCCCATGTGTTGTTCACTATTATATTGTGCTACTGCTAACAAACGAAACCAAAATGTCTTTTTACACTTGATGAACATCCTCCTCACTTTGCTCAACTCTGCAGGAAAAAGAGAACTGAAAATGAACTATAAAAGTCAAAATTATATATACTAGTACACTTGAGTAGTAATATTAGTATTCTCAATCCAAATATTAAAATTCGAATCTACACAACGGATCTAGAAATTCTTTTTGAAGGCGGACACATATAAATTATATGTGGATCCAGAAATCTCATGATGGACATAATCACTGGCGAAGCCAGACAGTGCATTAACGCCTCAAAAAATCATTTTTTGAGAAACACTTTTTTATATATAAAATATATAAGAAAACATAAAATTGACATTCATTTTAGAAAAAATTGACATCTGGTTTAAAAATTAATTAAAATTCCTTAAAGAAATTCGACACACATTATTTGACTCTACCTGCTTTTAATAAAATAATAGCTAACACCAAAAGTTCATTTTAACAAAGATATTATTTTCCAAATGATGGTTTTATGGAGGGTAAATTATTCCATTGTTATCCATTTATGGTTCCGGATCTATTTTAATCACCAAACTAAAAATATATTTGATTTATTAACTAAATTTTCAAATTAGTATTTATATGATCATGATTAGTTAAAAGTTGACAATGGATCGGTGACATGGCCTCTCTTTAATTGGTATATCGGTACATTTAACTCTCAACCTTTATACATTCTATCAATTTGGTTATAGTTTTAAATAGGTCAATAATTTTAACCTTTAATATTTACGAAGCCTATCAATTTAGTCATGGTCCTAAAAGTTCGTACTTAATAATGTAAAAAGATTTAGTTTAAATCTAGTTTTTCTTGCTAGCTTAAAATGATACTATATACATATAGACTCCACTTTTCTTAAGGTAATATGAACTTCAATAAAAACATTCCTCTTGACTAAACACAAATAAAATTTACATTTGCCGAACAAGAAAAAATCTTTGACTAAACCGAAGTTCAATTAATACAACGTAGAAAAAAAGAATACCCAAAATTATTATTTCTAAAAATAAAAAAGTACATAGGTTTATCAAGAGAACAAAAAACAGCAGGAACAAATCCAACAACCCAAGTCCAAACCATAACCAAATCAACACAACTGCAACACCCAAAACTCAAGAAAACAAGGCAGCAAACAAAGAGATACAACATATAGAGTTGTGCAAAACTCGATTCAACTAGAAAAAATTGAATATATATATATGAAGAAATATATATGTGTTGTATATGGTTATAAAAATCTGTTTAAATTGGAAATAATTAGTATCATAATATTATAAATGTTTATAATTAAATTGAACAGAAACTCGAACAACTCAACTCAAAAAAATCAAATAAAATTTTAGTAATAAAATAAGACTCGTAAATTCGACTAACTCAATTTTTTTACTCGACTCAATTAAATTAAATACCCACCCAGCCACCCCTAATAGCAGCACCAAAAAAACCACCATCAACAGAATCAGACACCTAAAAGAATAGGTGGAATATAAAAGCACATTGTAAAAGATAGTGAAAGAATCTATTTGCATTGATTTGAGTTTTGAGTAAAAAGACAGTGGTACTATTAGGTAATCCATACAAGAGTAGATTGTAAAAGAATGGGTGGAGGAGTCGAATAGAAATCCTTTATCTTTTTGGTGTCTTTATTTATGTCTCCACTATAAAAATTAAATTTAGGATTTAGAGTTTAAATTTTAAAGTTAGAGTTTATAAATTTTAGAATGTGTTATATTTCTTAAGGTTTATAGTGTATGGTTTAAAATTTAAAATTTAGAATTAAAACTTAAAATTAAATTTTTATGCTTTTAATATTCGGATATAGAAAAATCACTGAAAAGAGGTTGAAAATGCATCTTTAAGGTCAACAGCTGAAACATCCCAGTTTACAGGGGCGGACCCATATTGAGGCATGTGGGCTTCAGTCCTCCTAAAATTTGATAAATTATTTTTAGTCCTTTAAAATTTTTAAGTTTTTAATTTGATCCTTTAAAATTTTAAAAATTGTACTAAGTTTCAAAAAATTTCAATATTTTTTATTAAGTCACCTTCTAAAATTTTTAAAATTTCTCATTAAATCTCAAAAGTTTTGAAAACTTTACATTAAACATCTAAATTTTTTAAAAACTTTACCCAGGCCCCCTCAACCAGGCTTGCCAAGATCCGTCCATGCCAGTTTACTTGTATAAATAAGAGAGATAGCTAGGGTAGCTGGTGTGGACAACATGTGCAGAGAGTGTTGTGCTATAGATCAGAGTCTGAGGATTATTGGGCTAATTTCATTTCCCTTGTGTTCCATAACTAGTGAAACACTTGCCATCCCAATCATGTACCTCCACCTCTTTACTGTTGTATCCACCTATACATTTGCCCATCATCATATATTATACATATTACATTCTGTCATGTGAAAGTCTCATGCCAAACACACCAGAAAAACCGATTAAAACATGCACCGTTGAGCAAAGTTCTTTGATATAGAATATAATGTGGACTAAATAATTATATATTTGCCCTTTTCGGTATTTCTATTTATGTTTTAACACTAAAAAATTAAGTTTAGGGTTTAAATTTAAGGTTTAAAATTAGGGTTTAAGATAAGAGTTTAGGCAATTTTGAGTATGATGTATTTTTAGAGTTTAAAGTTTATGATTTAGAATTTAAAGTTAATACTTAAAATTTAATTTTTAGTATTAAGACATAAAAAAATATAATGTAAAAAAATACCTAAATTGCAACCATGCTTGTCGTCATAATAATTTGACAAAGTTACACTTCTACTAACTGACACATTAATTTTTGAAATGTACAAATATCGAGATTTAATCCCGTGCAGATTGGGCATTTGTTGTTTGCGGATGACAGCATCCTATTTGGTGAGGCGTCGGCTTTAGAATCAACCAATATAAAGTCTTTGTTTACTGTTTAGCCAATGTTAGAATGCACCGATTTCTTCAAAGCTCTGGAGACTTCCGAAGCATAGTAATTAAATAATGTAAAAGAAAAAAAATCTACCTCCACCGACATATGTGCCTATAAATAGGCTGTGCAATTTGTAAGTTGAGTGGTGAAAAAAAAATTGAAATGTGCATGTGTGCAAGTGAGCAATGAAGAGTGACGTGAGAAAAAATGGCGTGGGTGCAAGTGAGATTGAGAGCTGGTGAGTTGTGTGAAAATGGAGAGTGTTGTGTACGCGAGGTATGTATGTGTATAATATTTGGTGTATTAATAAAAGTGTTATATTCCTTTGTAATTAGAAGTTCTCCGGTTGAGCCTTAGTTTATATATTTTTTAGTGCACTTAAATTGGTTATTATATGGCCGATTTTGTAGCCTAAGTTATATGGTAGGCTCTGCCGCCTGAATAGTGTATGGTCAGTTCTACCGCTTAATTGGTATATGGTCAGCACTGCCGCCTAAGTTATTGTGCACTAAGAAATTAGAAGATAGAAAGGCTAACCGACTCAGGGAGTTGGTGTGGTACTAGTGGTCAGTCTTAGGTCCTCCGTAGTGAGTGTGTTGGGTCCGTCGGGTTTCCAACAATTGGTGTCAGAGCAAGCGGTCTGGGACCGTTACTAGTGGAGAAAAGCTTCAGTAAGCGTTGGAAGCTTACATCGGTCGGTGCATTAATTCGTTGATGGAAGACTGTCGAAACACATTCAGGGATTGTAAAACTTCTGTAAGCGTTGGACGCTTACATTTGCTGGTGTTGCATTAGTGTGTAAGGGGAGACTGCCAAAACACAGTCGGGGACTGTAAAGCTATTGGTTTGGAACCAAGCTTAGTGGACGTCGGACGTCTTAGGAAGCTCAATAACCACCACTACAGTTATTGGGAGACATGCATAGAGTCTTACCTAGAAGGTCAGGACTTGTTGGAAATAGTCGCAGGCACCGACACAACTCCTCCATCGAGGGAGAATGCCGAAGCCTTGAGAAAATGGAAGATCAAGGCTGGAAAGGCTTTATATATATTGAAGACCACAATCTATGAGGACCTATTAGAGCATATTCGTGATGAGAAAACACCAAAGACAGCTTGAGAAACATTGGCGAAATTATTTTCAAAGAAAAATGAAGCATGCCTCCAACTCTTGGAAAATGAGCTCGCGGGCATCTCACAAGGAAACTTATCTATTGCTCAGTATTTCACGAAGGTGAAATCTATCTACCGTGAGATATCTCAACTTGCACCAGATGAAAAGGTTAGCGAGGCAAGGATGAAGAGAATTATCATCCATGGCCTAAGACCCGAGTACAATGGGTTTATCGCCGCTGTGAGGGGATGGCCTACTCAACCATCCTTAGTGGAATTAGAGAACCTGTTGGCTAACCAGGAGGAATTAGCCAAACAGATGAGCGGCGTAACCATAAAAAACGAAGAGGAGACACTCTTCACCAACAAGAAGAAATGTATGTCACAAAGAAGAGGAGTGACAAAAGAAAAGAAGACACAATGAGGCAAGTTCTATGCAAGAGATGGAAGTAACACTTCAGGGGTAGCTCGACGTGGAAAAGAAGACTATCATCAACAGTACCTAGGAGAACGATAGAAGACAAAGTGGTGAATGCTTCAATTGTGGAAGAAAGGGTCACTTTGTTAGAGATTGTAGATTACCCATGAAGGGGAGTCGTGAATGCTTTAATTGTGGCAAGAATGGCCACTTTGCTCAAAATTACAGATTGCCCAGGAGACAGACTTTCCAAGGAAACATGGCCACCACAAAAGAGGAGAAGGGTGAGGTCATGTTGGAAACTTCCATCAGTGAAGAATAATGGGATGCAGAAGCTGGATTTTCTATTGGAGTGGAACAAGAAGAGTTAATAGAAGACATGGAAGAATCATCCTTAGTAGCAACCACATACTCAAAGACGGACTACAAGGGTGAAGAAGAGTTCGAAGGAGACATAGAGAAACCAGCTCTTGCAACAACCATGAAGTCAAAAATTGACTACAAAGAGGATTGGATCGTCGATTCTGGGTGCTCCAATCACATGACCAATGACGAGAAGAAGCTGCAAGACATAGACGAGTACAAAGGAAAAAGAGTGGTGTTGACAGCCAATAATTCAAGGTTGTCTATTTCTCATATTGGGAAGACAACACTTCCAAGGAATGACTCTCAGAAGTTTCAACTCGAGAAGGTCTATCTTGTTCCTGGCTTGAAGAAGAATTTGTTGTCAGTGCCCCAACTGACAACAACAAGGAATTATGTGCTCTTCTATATTCCAGAAAGTGGAGGTGATCGGCACTCCCATTATGAAAGGAAAAAGAACATAATTAGTTTATGTGTTATCTGCAGAGTCAGCATATGTGGACAAGACCTGGAAGAATGAGACGGTTGATCTTTGGCATAAGCGTCTTGGACATGTAAGCTACAACAAGTTGAAGGTAATGATGAATAAACAAATTTTAAAAGGACTTCCTCAAGCAGACATCCGAACAAATATAGTTTGTGCTGGATGTAAATTTGGCAAGGCTCATCAGTTTTCATTTAAAGAGTCAGAGCATCAGTCCAAGACACCATTGAAGCTCGTACACTCAGGCGTCTTTGGCCTAGTAAAGCAAACATCACTTGGAGGTATGAAGTACATGGTAACATTTATTGATGAATTCTCAAGGTACGTGTGGGTTTACTTTATAAAGGAGAAGTCAGAGACTTTTACAAAGTTCAAGGAGTTTAAGGAAAAGATAGAAAGTGAACTCAATGAGAAAATTCAGTGTCTATGCACTGATAATGGGAAAGAATATTTATCTACAGAGTTCACTATCTATCTTCAAGAGCATAAGATCTGACGATAATTAACTTGTCCTAATACACCATAACAAAATGGAGCAGCTGAGCGGAAGAATCGTCACCTTGCTAAAACGTGTCGAAGTATGCTTCATGCCAAGAATGTACCAGGAAGATTTTGGGCCGAGTGTATGAGGACAACAACCTATGTGATTAATAGGCTACCACAAGCTAAGTTAGGATTTATTTCACCACATGAAAAGCTAAGGAAAATAAAGCCAACAGTCAACCATCTCAAGGTATTTGGATGTGTATGTTATGTCTTCGTGTGAGATCATATAAGAAGCAAATTTGACAAAAGGGCAATTCGATGCATCTTCGTTGGCTATGATGATGCACAAAAGGTTGGAAATGTTGTGATCCAACCACTTGTAAGTGCCACACTTCAAGAAATGTGGTGTTTGATGAAGCTTCTTCATGGTGGTCGCCTCAAAAGATCAAGTTTTCTGAACCTCATGACTTAGAAGAGGTTTTAGAAGACAATAAAGAAGGTGAAGCGCTAGCACCTAATCCAAGTGAAGAAAGAGATAGCTCAACCTCTAAAGAAAAAAGTCCATGGAAGACGGGAGTACACCAGTCTACATCTGAGGAGCTTCGTCCAAGTCAAATAGAAGTCAACAAGCCTGTACAAGAACTACGAAGATCAACAAGACGAAGGTAACCTAATTTAAGATATGCTAGCACTGTTCTAGTATATGAGTCTATACCGATCGAACCATCCAATTATGAAGAATCAACACGAAGCCCTAAGTGGAAGAAAGCTATGGAAAAAGAGATTGAGGCACTAAACGAGGATTAAACATGGGATCTAGTGCCAAAGCTGAAGGATGTGAAGCCAATATCTTGCAAATGGGTATACAAGGTGAAAACTCGACCAGATAACTCAATTGAAAGTATAAGGCCCGACTGGTTGCTCGAGGTTTTTCTCAACAATATGTGTTAGATTATGAAGAAACATTCAGCCCAGTGGCAAAGATCACGACCGTTCGAGTCTTACTGACATTGGCAGCCAACAAATCTTGGAAGTTGTGGCAAATGGATGTCAAGAATGCTTTCTTACATGAAGATCTTGACAAAGACATCTATATGGAGCAACCAAGAGGCTTCGAGAGCAAAAGTCACCCCGAGCATGTCTGCAAATTGAAAAAGACGTTATATGGCTTGAAGCAGGCTCCAAGAGCATGGTATGGAAAGATTGGTGAGTTCTTAATACAAAGTGGTTTTATAGTTGCCCCTTCAGATTCCAGCTTATTCGTGAAAGAAAATCAAGGAAAACTAGCCATAGTGCTAGTATACGTAGATGACTTCATCATCATAGGAGATATTATGAGGAAATAGAACGAACAAGGAAAAATCTGTCTATCAGATTTCATATGAAGGAACTCAGAGAACTCAAACACTTTCTTGGGCTAGAAGTGGAGCACATGAAGGAATGAATATTTCTGGGTCAACAAAAATATACAAAAGATCTTCTACAGAGGTATGGGATGCTTGACTGCAAGCCTATCTCTACTCCCATGGATCCCAATATAAAGCTACAAATAGATGAAGGAAAAGATCTAGAAGATACAACCATGTATCCACAGCTAGTTGGAAGCCTCATTTATCGTACTCTAAGCCGATCAGACATTACTTATGCAGTTGGTGTAGCCAGTCGATACATGAGTAATCCTAAGAAACCTCATCTCGATGCAGTAAGACGTATTTTGAGGTATGTTAAAGGCACCATCAACTTCGGTATTCTATACAAGAAAGTAAAAGAGTACAAGATGAGTGGATATTGTGATGCTGACTATGCTAGAGACCATGATACAAGACGATCTACAACTTGATACATCCTCAACCTTGGATCAGGAGCAATATCGTGGTACAGTAAGAGACAACCAACAATATCATTATCAAGCACCGAAGCAGAATATCGATCAGTAGCATCAGCAGCACAAGAAAGTACATGGCTAAAGCAATTAATAGAAGATTTTCATCAGCCAACAGACTATCAAGTAAGACTTTTCTGTGATAATCTATCAGCCATACGACTAGCAGAAAATCCAATTTTTCATGCAAGGACGAAACATATAGAAGTGCATTATCACTACATTCGTGAGAAGGTCCTTGAAGGAGAGATCAAGATGATATCAACAAAGACAGATGAACAAGTCGCAGACATATTCACAAAGAGTCTAAGTAAACCAAAGTTCGAGAAATTTAAAGAAGCGCTCGGTATAATCTGCAAGCCATTTGTGGAGAGAAATCGTTGAGGGGGGAGTGTTGAAGAATGCACCGATTTCTCCAAAGCTCTGGAGACTTCCAAAGCATAGTAATTAAATAATGTAAAAAAAAATCTACCTCCACCGACATATGTGCCTATAAATAGGCTGTGCAATTTGTAAATTGAGTGGTGTGAAAAAAAAATTGAAATGTGCATGTGTGCAAGTGAGCAATGAAGAGTGACGTGAGAAAAGTGGCGTAGGTGGAAGTGAGATTGAGAGCTGGTGAGGTGTGTGAAAATTGAGAGTGTTGTGTACGTGAGGTATGTATGTGAATAATATTTGGTGTATTAATAAAAGTGTTATATTCCTTTATAATTAGAAGTTTTCCAGTTGAGCTTTAGTTTATATATTTCTTAGTGCACTTAAATTGGTTACTATATGGCCGGCTTTACCGCCTAAGTTATATGGTAGGCTCTGCCGCCTGAATAGTGTATGGTCGGTTCTCCAGCCTAATTGGTATATGATCGGCACTGCCGCCTAAGTTATTGTGCACTAAGAAATTAAAAGATAGAAAGGCTAACCAACTCAGGGAGTTGGTGTGGTACTAGTGATCAGTCTTAGGTCCTCCGTAGTGGGTGTGTTGGATCCGTCAGGTTTCTAACAGGCAATTTGCCAACAATGGTAGGGAGGAACAAGAAAGAAGCTTTCAGCTATTTTTTTGATTGATTCAACAGCAAAGTGGATAGCTGGGGGGTACGGTTTCTCTCTATGGGGGGGCAAGGAAGTTCTTATTAAAGCAGTCTTGCAATCTATTCCTGTCTATGCAATGCAATGCTTCTTGTTACCTAGTTCTCTGTGTCGATCTTTGGAGCAAATCATGGCTAGGTTCTGGTGGAGTAATGGATCGCGTCGAGGCATTCACTGGTGTACATGGAATCATTTGGCCCAACCAAAATATGCTGGAGGTTTAGGTTTTAGAAATCTAAGTCAGTTCAATGTTGCCCTTCTAGCTAAGCAGTGTTGGCGGTTGATCTCGCAGCCAAGTTGTTTTCTTGCTCAGGTGTTGAAGGATAGATATTATCCCCGAAATGATTTTATGACTGCTGAGTTGGGAGCTCGACCCGCATACATTTGGAGTAACATATGGAGTACTCGAGGTTTGATTGAAAAGGGATATGAGTGGCGTGTTGGTTCTGGCAGTTGTATAAATATATGGAATGATCCATGGATCCCAGACCCTGGTGATGGCAGAGTGAGGAGGGATTCAATGGACATTCAACATGAAAGGGTATGGAAATACAATGTTATTAGTGATCTGTTTGATGAGGAGCAGGCATCTCGAATTTGCTCAATTCCCCTATCGAAAACGGGACTTTCAGATGAGATTGTTTGGCGTTATGATGGATCGGGATGTTACACTGTGAAGAGTGGCTACAGGTTGCTAATAGATGAACATTGTAATAATTCTGAGATAGCTGATGCTACCTCAAAGATTAAGATCAATATGTGGAAGATTGCCAATGCCAATAGTTATTTGCCCACGTTTGATAATTTACAAATCTGATGTCTGGCTGTCAATAACTCATGCCCATTTTGTCAGTTCCCTGAAGAAACAGTTGAACACTTGATGAGGGATTGATTTTGCGAGACAACTGCTGAGCTTCCTAGGTTTGCCAACTGTTAACAGTCCAGGTGAATGTAGATCTATTCAAGCTCCTAATTATTGGATTGAGGAAGCTCCTGCGAAAACTACAGTTGTATCAGAGGTTGATCGGGGGTATTTGCAAACATCTCATGCCATATGACTGTGTTGTTCAGGTTTTGAAGGCTACTATTGTGTTTTTCTCGGTTCCTCTTATATTTGCATTTTCTTAGATGCACTCCGAGACAACTTCAGTTTGAATTATGCTGGTTTTCTTTGGTTTTGGTAGAGCTTGTTCTGGTTCTCTAGAGGGAAGTGATTGTTAGACTATAAGTATTGTTAAGTTGGTTGTTAGTTGGTTATGGATTAGTTGGGTGTGGTTATTTGTAACAAGTTCTAGTTAGCTAGTTAAAATGGGCTATATAAGCCACATAAGGATAATAGACTAGATACGTCATTTTACCGTAAAAACTTTGTAATTCATTTTTACATAATACAGTTTTATATTTCTTTTTCTCTGTGTTTTCTTGTTAAATCCCTAATCGTTCTTCATCTCTTTTGTTGCCCTTCACCGTCGATCACTATCTCTGGCCACCATGGCTGCTTTCTTACAGTGGTTGTTATTTTAGGATTTATATCTTGGTGTCTTAGTGTCTTTTGAGCCTAAGGTCGGGGTTTGTTCCCAGTTATTTAAGGCGATAGACAGTTACCAGTTGTACTTTCTTTCCTCTTGTTTTTTGAAACCAGCACTTTCAAAAAAAAAAGAATTATGTTCGATAAATCAATATAAATTTATAATGTTATAGTCAACATTAAAATATAGAGTAGTTAGTGTTCTTTATCTTACATTTTCTCTTATCGAGAGAGATAAATTTATAAATAAGTTTGACTCAAATGCATTGCTGGAACCAACTGAGACAATGATTATCAGTTTACACTCTAAAATTTTTGAGAAATCATATATATATATAATGAAAATATATAAAAAAATAAAATTGATATCATTTTTCTATTTGACACCCGCTTTAAAAATAATTAATTTTTTTTAAAGATTTTAACACTTTTTACTTGACTCCACCCGTTTTTAATTAAAAAATATAAATTAATCTTTAAAATTTTAACAGTGCAAACTAAATTTTTTGGTTCAGTCCACTTCAAATGTGAACAGAAATTAGATTGGCTAAATAAATATAGGAATGGATGAATAAAAAAATTAGAAAGAACTGTGAATACACAAAATTCAATATATTGAAAGAGCTGAGAAGGTTCTTTCCTCGTTATATGCTTAATAGTAGTAATACTACATAAATAAAAGTAGCAGAAGGAAGCATCTGGGTAACGAGGTAAGATCGAAAGTTCCTAGAATTTTAGAATTCGAATTATTATTATTTTCAAGTTTTCATATAATAAAATATATGCAGAAGTTAATGTATATAAGATGAAAGGCATAGCTGCATGCAATCAACAAGAACAGCAATAACCTAGTATTCTCTCACTACTGCTTAGTGCTTACTACAAGGCGCCGGTGTTAGGTTCAGATCATAACCATCTGATCCAAATATGAGCCGACAACAAGGAAAAGTGCCAGACGGGGTTCAGGGAAACTCCAACGGTGCTGATGGGGTTCAAGGAAACTCCAACGGTGCTGATGAGGTTCAAGGAAACTCCAACGGCGCCGATGGGGTTCAAGGAAATTCCAACGGTGCAGATGGGGTTCAGGGAAGTTCCAACGGTGCTGATGGGGCTCAACCAGGTGGACGTAGGCTTCGACTTATCGGACCAGAAGCTGACGCCTACAACCAATATGTTAGAGCCCAGAACAGAACCCGTAAGCGATGATAGGTACTGATAAGCTGCGGAAATAAAAATTGTTGCTGACTGCCATCAGATTTGGGTGATTTCTCTTCTTTTGGAACCTGTCTCTTTTTATGGTGTTGTTTTTGCGATTGTCATGTTCTCTGTCTGTGTTGTGTGGTTGCTGGGTTGGATATTGTGTTGTATGCTTGTATCTCCTTTTAATCCAATAAAGTGATGAATTATTAAACAAAAAACAAAGACAAATGTTTCTTTTAATGTATTCACAACATATTAATTTGGAAAACCCAATTTCACAATCATTGTTTTACTATCTTTAGTGATTCGAGTTTATCCATTTTTTATTAAGATATTTTATTCTCGTGTCGAGATTTAAACTTATACAAAATAGACATCTTTGGTCATTCGGACAATTAGTGAAACTCTAAGCTTGTCCTTTTTTATACTTAGAGTTATTAAAATTTTATTGTCACCTTGCAATAATGGATCTTGACACTCAATTTTAGAGTCAACCAAAGATTAAAGCTCTTTCAGATTATTGAATTAATTTAATTTGACGATTGAGAATAAATTTTTTAAATTAAAATAATTTATTTTTATAAAACTTATTTTATTTTTCTACTGTTAATCTCAACCATCTATTTTAATCCGTCCAATGATCTTAAAAACTTATATAACTAGAAAGTTTTACATTCATATCTCATATATGTAAACACAAAAGGTTGACCATCAACTCTTTTATAATGTTTCTTCAATAGAAGAAACTAGTTTAAAAAAATAATGAGTGGACCAAATTTTGATTATGAAAAATGAAGATTTCTAACAGGTTATACAGTCAAAGAGTAATTTCAACTCAAGGTAAAGAAGGATTTTAAAGTTAAAAAGATGAACTTGTATCAGTTTATTGTAGCTTTATTAATGGTTGGGAGTTGCACAAAACATTTCACTACTAAAATTTGGAATTCTTAGCAAGTGAAGGAAAAATAAGTCTTTTTCGGCACTTGATCTAGATCCAATATTTACATCTGAATATTCACCGGCAGAGTCGGATCCAGTAAGGTGATCGAGGTGTCAGTTGAGGGCCAAAATTTCTTTTAGAAAACATTTATATGAAAATTTTATAGAAAACAAAATTTAATATTATTTTTAAAAAATATTTATATTATTTTTAAAATTTTAGCACTATAATTTAAATTTGACATAATCTTTTTTTTTCGATTTTAACACTATAATTCAAAATTTCTGATTCCTCCTCTAAAAAAATTCCTTCACCTTATAGATGATGAATAGAAATCCTCTTCCTCTTTCAATGCCCCTATTTATGCCCCACACTAAGAATTAGGTTTAAGGTTTAGGGAATTTAAGGTAGGATATATTTTTAAGGTATAGGGTGTATGGTTTAGAATTTAGGGTTAAGGCTTGGAATTTAATTGTTTTTGTATTTTCTAGTATTGAGGCATAGAAAGGGACACCGAAAAGGGGCAGAGGATTTTTATCCATGGATGATTGTTCTTAATAAAATACCAACCAAGTTTGAAATGAGTAATCATAACAAGGGATGTAAAAAACGGACTCGACCTGCAGAACTGACTGAAACTGACTTGAGTCAGAACTGGTGGTGACCCGAGGTGGTGGTGACCTGAAATTAATTCGAGTACGAACTGGTGTTGACCTGAACTCGAGTTGGACCTGAAAATTTTGGATCTAAACCTGACATACACCCGAATTCAACATGATAATGCGATAGTCGAACTCGACCTGCATCTGACCTGATATGAACCCGAACCCTAGATTAACCTGATAAATAACTTATATTACCCGACCTATTATCAACCTGACCTGTTATGAACCTAAACTATAATTGACTCAACCTGTAAATGACCTGACTTGTTATTGAACTAATTTAATATTCACCTGACTTTATATTTATCTGACATTCTGACTTGTAATAATTAATAAGTTACAACTGATAAAGTTGTGAGATTATGAATTTATCATATTATAATGTGACAAATACATATTCACAATTTATTGTACATGATTAATTATGATCATTAGTTTAATATTTTCACTTATTTATAGTTTATAAATTATAGTATATAATAATATTTAAAAGTTTTATTAAATTAATAACGTGAGATTGATAAATTTAAATTTATCATTCAAAATTTATATCAATTTGTTAATTATAATTATTAAATTAAAAATTTTCTTTCTTGTATTAAGTGGATCATCATATTAAAAAAATTTAACTATGACCATTAAATTAAATGTATTAAATGATTCATTTGATGATTATTATCTTAATCATTAGAAATCACTTTAAACATCAATAAGTTTATTTTTATTATTTTGATATAATACGTAATGAACAAGTTAAATATATTTTAACTTAATATATATTTGAACACTTATGGTGTAGATTAAAGTTATTGGTTTAATAGATTAATTTGTATGGTTTAAGGTTTAGAGTTTAGGGTCTAAGATATTGGTTTAAGGTTTCGGATTTATACTATAGTCTATAATATAATCTATATGTTATATACCGTACGTATTTAACTAAAATACGTATTTAACCGAAATTAAACTTTACTTAACCGAAATTAACACTTCAGCTTATGGTGTAGTGTAGTTTAGAGTTATTGGTTTATGATATTGGTTTAAGGTTTTAGGCTTTTAGCTTAGTGTTCAATTAATTCCCACAATACATATTTAACCGAAATTAATCTTTTTTATATATTTAATTCGTGTAATTTAGTCTAATATTTTTAATTTTTATATTTTAGTCTAATAAAGTAAAGAATAAGATGGGACTCGATTTCAATTATAACCTACATTGGGACTCGATTGAATTAAATTAAAACCTAAAAGTTAAAATTTAGGACTTAAATGAAAACCTTTTAAAATCATATGGACTAAAACTTGAATTTCTCCTAACCTAAAACATTAGACGAGCTTTTTCCCTCCAAATTGGTAATTTTCAAGCCAAAAGTGTAATATACCCATTTAATTTCAAATTAAATAATTAATTTTTTTGCTGCCCACATTTTAGTTTTTAGGTTATAGATTAATTACCCTTTAAGGCCTTATCCATTTAAAAATTTTCTTTTTAGTCCTAATTTAAGTTTTAGTTTATTAAATTTATTATTTAGTCACAATTATTTTTTATCTGACATCTGTAGTGATGTTTTTCCTCGCTAAAAAAAGGTGTTTTATTTTTTTGGAAAATATTAAATTCCGCGTGGGATTTTATAAAACCCGTATTTTATTTAAAAATGGAGTCGCCACCGGCCACTTAGGTAGGCCGATCACCGTAAAAAACCAGAGATTTCAAATTGATGGGTTCGGGAGTCGGTTACGGATGGGGAAGGATTAGCACCCCACACCGCCCAAAATTGGTACTTTAATAATTACCGCTTTATTAATATTAGACTTTCCGGATTAAAGTGACAATTAAATTAAAATCTGGTTATATGTGCGAGTAAATTTTAAAGTCCCCGTTATTCGAGAGTAAACGCCCAACCACTATCACTACGCTTGATACTGGCCCCGTTTACACTCGAATAAAAAGGCATCGCATTGACAAAATATATGTTCATTATGTAAACTTAAAAAACATGGCAAATATAAATAAATACATTGCGATAAAAATATAAATAAATACTAACATAATAAAATACTAATATAACATAAATAAAATACTAATCTAAAACATACATACATACATACATACATACATACATACATACATAACTATTAATTTAACACATAAATAAAAACATATCTAACATAAATAAAATACTAATCTAAAACATACATACATAAATATTAATCTAACTTATTCACAAATATTAATTAACGTAATAACATAACAATATGTACAAACAACAATATATACATGAAATCTTATATATATATATATATATCTAACATAAAAACATAGAAAATATAAAAATTTATACGTAAAATATGGGTTGTAGAAAAAAAGATTATATATACATAATATATAAAACATGTTTCACATACAAAAAAAACATATACGTAATAAATACATATTAGAATACTATACGTATATATACATAATAATAATATAATCTTAATATATATAACATATAGAAAATAGATTATTTTGCATAAATATAATAATAATAAAAAACTAATATAACAAGGAATCTAAAATAACACATACGTATACAACAAAATGGCAAAAACAAAAAATATAAATATAGTATTATATAAACATATACTAAAAAGAAACATAGTATATACTCTCATATATTACTTAACATATATAGGTAATACAAAACTTAATACACATATATATAACGTAATGTACATAGATACATACTAAAAACATATATACATACGTACATATACACAAATAAGAGTCATAAACAACTTCACATCATGATAAAACTAAACACACATATTTACATATGAGAAAATTAAAAAACAAATATTAAACGACCATCAAGAATTAATCTAAACATCCTAATAACATATAGAAAGATATGAACATAAAAACATATAAAAACGTAATAACTAAAAATAAATAAGAGATTACTAATAAAACATCATTATTAGATTAAAAATATTACACCATAAACATACATAAAAAAAGGATACCCAAAATAAAATGAGGGTGAATGCTTACCATTTCCCTATTTTCTTCAATAGCAGAGAGCTTCCATGGTTTCCATTTTTTCAATGTCGCCTCCCCTCTTTTCAATTTTCTCCAATTTGTTTCAAATGGCCACTCTTCCCCTTTTCAATTCTCCCAATTTGTTTCAAATGGCCGGCAACCCCATTTCAATTTGTTGTGGTTCTTTAAATGGATTAGGGGAATGGGGAAAGGGATGTTGGTGGCGTGTAGTGTGGGAAATTGAAGATGATGTTAGAATGGTGGGTGAGCAAGGCATGGGAAGCATGGGGGAGTGTTGGCAGGGTGGCATGGGTGTGAGGGCTGCAGGGCATGGCCAAGGGATGTCATGCCTTGCTTTGATTAATTTGCTATTTTTATTTAGTTCGAATATAATTTGTGGTCCGGACAAAAAATGGGTATTACAGTTGCCCCTCTTTGCTCATTGATGTGTAACATGAATAGAGCAAAGACAAAAGAATAACCATTTTTGTCCGATCTGGCTGAACTTCTCTCCTTTTGACGCGTGTCTTTTTTCTTCGGTAGATCTTCATTTTCTTCGGCGCATGTCTTCTTTCTTGTTTTGATTGATCCACCTTGTCACTCTCGGGAAGCAAAGCCTTCAAAATGGGGGTTGTTTGTTGGGGAAGCCAAACCGATTTCTACTTGCTACATTATTGGTAATAAGCTAATACCTAAAAAGAGTTCGACCCAGCTGCAACACCGACGAAGAGACAGGGTCTACAAAATTCTATCCGGCTGCAACACTGACGAGGAGGCAAGACCGATGGATGAAAGTTATGATGTCTGGTCCAGCTACAACTTTGACGAAGCAGGATCAGAAAACTGACAACTTTTTCCTTCCTTTTTTTTTTCTTTTTTTGCTTTTGTTTCTTTTTTCATTTTTTTTCATTTTTTCTTTTTTTCTTTTTTTCTCTTTTTTCTCTTTTTTTCTCTTTTTCTTTTTTTTCTTAGAACATTGATAAAACTTGAAAGTTGGTGAATTTTGACCAAGCTACAACACCGACGAAGAGGCATGGTCTAAAGTTAGTAATGTTGATCCAGCTACAACACCGACGAAGAGGCAGGATCAAGAGTTAGTGAATTTGGTCTAACTACAACACCGACGAAGAGGCAAAACCGAAAGTTAGTGAATTAGGTTCAACTACAACACCGACGGAAGAGGCGTAAACCGAAGTTAGATTTGACCCAAGCTACAACACCGACGAAGAGGCAAGGTCCGGGATTTGATCCATTACAACTCGACGAAGAGGCGGGATCGGATAGTTGTTCTTTTTTTGTGATCAAGCTACGACTCTGACGAAGAGGCATGATTAGAATTTGGTTGAAAGCTCATTTTTGATTTTTTTGATTTTTTCCTTCTTTTTCTTCTTCTTCTTTCTTTTTTTTTCTTTTTTTTTTTTTTTTTTTTTCTTTATTTTTTTTTTTTTTTTTTTTCTTTTTTTTTCTTTTTTTGATTGCTCTTTTTTTTTGAGATACAACATTGATATATAAAGTTAGTAAATTTTGACCAAGCTACAACACCGACGCGGAGGCATGGTCTAAAGTTAGTAATGTTGATCCAGCTACAACACCGACGCGAAGAGGCAAGATCAAGAGTTAGTGAATTTGGTCTAGCTACAACACCGACGTAAGAGGCAAGACCGGAAGTTAGTGAATTTGGTTCAGCTACAACACCGAAGAGGAGGTAGAACCGTGAGATTTGATCCCAAGCTACAACACCGCCAAGAGGCATGGTCGGAAGATTTGATCCAGACACCGAAGAAGAGGGATCGGATTTTTTCTTCTTCTTCTTCTTTCTTCATTTTTTTGATTTTTCCTTCATTTTTTCTTTTTTCATTTATTTTCTTTTCTTCTTCTTTTTTCAATTTTTTCAATTTTTTTTCTTTTTCTTTTTGTTTTTTTCTTTTTGGATTGATTTTTTAGCTACAATTATAATAAAAAGGTAAACTCCGAGTAAAATTTAGGTCTAGCTACAACACCGTCGAAGAGGCAAGACCTGGATAGGATTTGATCTGCTACACCACTGCCGGAGAGACTAGATCAGCAAAAAGTGAGATCCATTACACCACCGGCGGAGAGATAGGATCTAGATGGAAAATTTGATCTGCAACACCACCGACGGAGGCAAGATCTTCATTAAGTTGGCGTACCACCATCGACGAAGGCATGATTTGCAAGATGTTGGGTGACTGAGCCACTGACAGCGAGAAAATAATAATTTTTTTGGAAAAATTTACCCGGCTTTTCTATCGACAGAGGGCATGATCTAGAAAGAATTTTTGTTGGCATCCGTCACACCATCGTCGGAGGAATCAAATCCTACAAAAGAAGAAAACATTGGTCAGTAATTGTCAAAGATTTTGTCGCTGATACCTTTTATTTTGGGTGTTTCCATCTTCTTCGTGTTTGGCCTCCTTCAAGACTAGGGTTGGCCTTCTTGTCATTGCCCCCATGTTGAGGGTACTCGGTCTTTTCTGTAGACCTGTTATGTACAAGCAAGATTGCATGAATGTATCTAATTTTATGTCTAAATGCATGTGTCTACCCTAAATGCATAGTGATTTTGGTGTATGCACTTAATCTAAATGTATGCAAAAATGATTCCATGCAAGATAAATGCAACTCCATCCATGAATGTGACATGATTTTTTCGATCCTCAAAATGATGCCCCTGACTCCTCACTGGTCCTATTAGGATCTTGTTTTTTTGTATGTGACGGTGCCCCAACCTCAACTTGGGTTTGATCAGTCATTTGGGTGCATGCCCCAACATTTTATTCGTTCTTATGCCATTGTCTGAAACTGCTCTTGAATTTGACACTTTGAGTGTGGATTATGTTGCCCCCTAGCTTGGGTTCATAAGTTGTGTTGGTTCATGGTAGCTCATTATTTTTTTAGATTGGGTGCAGTTTTGCAAACTGTGGTCAAGGATGCAAGAGTTTGTCTCGGCAATGAAGGTTGGACATTGGCAAAGAATGCCCCTAGACTGAGGCCTTATTAGAGGCACAATATTTGTAAAAGATGTGGAGGGTGCTTTTGGACATGCCCCAATATTAGGCTCTGTAAGGTGCTAGATCGACCAACTTTGTTGTATTTAATGGGGCAACCCAGGGACTAATTTTGAAATTTCAAAATGTATGCATGTAAATGCAAAATGCATGTCTTAGATGTGAAAGTACTGATTCAAAAATGGTTCTCGTGGCTCAACTTCTGAACTCACGGGATTTATTTGCAACTTTGAATATTGCCTTGATATCTAGAGTGCTAGATTTTCTCCCGATGATAATTTTTTCAAATTGAGAACCAATCGCAAATCAGCATTTCATGATGGTAAAATGCAGAAACGAAAAATGTTTTAATATGTCATGCAGTGAATGAGCATATTGAAATTAAAATAATTAAATGAATAAATTAAAGTAGATAAGGTAAAATGAAAGATTTCTGATTGGGCAAATTGCTTGAACCAACATCTTTGTGTCATGCAAAATGCAATGATGTATGCAAAAAAGGGTAAAACAAAAAAGAGAACGAGTCAGTACCGGATAAGATCAATAACACATAAATAGAAGAAAAATTTAGATAAAACAAACAAAACAACCCTATTTACATCCCGTCTAAAACACCTAGGTTATCTGCATGGCTCTAAAAGGGTGGGTTTCTATATGTTCTCTACATGCAGTTTTGGTGCTAAGAGGTACCCAAATTGTCCTTGTTGTCCCATACCAAGAGTAGCAAGGCCCCCGATCATCACCCATTATAGGCTCCTTTCAACCAGGTTCAATTCAGGGGGACCCATTCGCTTATACCCATACGAAGGAACGATATCCTCACGAAAGTATAAGGTACTCGAGCCCCGAAGGTTCTTGCTAGGCCCATACGGGAGAACGATATCTCCACGAAAGCATTAGCGTTTTCCCCCCACTTAAAAAACGGGTTTATATGCCATATTTTAAATGCGTTAAAACAAACGCACAATTATAACCAAATGTTAGTTTAATAGTCACTTTAATCCGAAATTTCCGATATTAATAAAGCGGTAATTATTTGAAAAAGCTCGACTCTCATTTGTTTTTGAAAAACAAAAATGTCCCCAGTGGAGTCGCCATCTGTAGCGATGTTCTTCCTCGCTAAAAAAAGGTGTTGTTTTATTTTTTTGGAAAATATTGAATTCCGCGTGGGATTTTATAAAACCCGTATTTTATTTAAAAATGGAGTCACCACTGGCCACTTAGGTAGGTTGGACATCGTAAAAAACCAGAGATTTCAAATTGATGGGTTCGAGAGTCGGTTACGGATGGGGAAGGATTAGCACCCCCACACCGCCCAAAATTGGTACTTTAATAATTACTGCTTTATTAATATTAGACTTGCCGGATTAAAGTGACAATTAAATTAAAATCTGGTTATATGTGCGAGTAAATTTTAAAGTCCCCGTTATTCGAGAGTAAACGTCCAACCACTATCACTACGCTTGATATTGACCCCGTTTACACTCGAATAAAAGGGCACCGCATTGACAAAATATATGTTCATTATGTAAACTTAAAAAACATGGCAAATATAAATAAATACATTGCGATAAAAATATAAATATATACTAACATAATAAAATACTAATATAACATAAATAAAATACTAATCTAAAACATACATACATACATAACTATTAATTTAACACATAAATAAAAACATATCTAACATAAATAAAATACTAATCTAAAACATACATACATAAATATTAATCTAACTTATTCACAAATATTAATTAACGTAATAACATAATAATATGTACAAACAACAATATATACATGAAATCTTATATATATATATATATATATATATCTAACATAAAAACATAGAAAATATGAAAATTTATACGTAAAATATGGGTTGTAGAAAAAAAGATTATATATACATAATATATAAAACATGTTTCACATACAAAAAAAACATATACGTAATAAATACATATTATAATACTATACGTATATATACATAATAATAATAATATAATCTTAATATATATAACATATAGAAAATAGATTATTTTGCATAAATATAATAATAATAATAATAAAAAACTAATATAACAAGGAATCTAAAATAACACATACGTATACAACAAAATGGCAAAAACAAAAAATATAAATATAGTATTATATAAACATATACTAAAAAGAAACATAGTATATACTTTCATATATTACTTAACATATATAGGTAATACAAAACTTAATACACATATATATAACGTAATGTACATAGATACATACTAAAAACATATATACATACGTACATATACACAAATAAGAGTCATAAACAACTTCACATCATGATAAAACTAAACACACATATTTACATATGAGAAAACTAAAAAACAAATATTAAACGACCATCAAGAATTAATCTAAACATCCTAATAACATATAGAAAGATATGAACATAAAAACATATAAAAACGTAATAACTAAAAATAAATAAGAGATTACTAATAAAACATCATTAGATTAAAAAATATTACACCATAAACATACATAAAAAAGGATACCCAAAATAAAATGAGGGGTGAATGCCGGCTATTTCCCCTATTTTCCTTCAATAGCAGAGAGCTTCCATGGTTTCCATTTTTTTCAATGTCGTCTGCCCTCTTTCAATTTTCTCCAATTTGTTTCAAATGGCCACTCTTCCCCTTTTCAATTCTCCCAATTTGTTTCAAATGGTCGGCTACCCCATTTCAATTTGTTGTGGTTCTTTAAATGGATTAGGGGAATGGGGAAAGGGATATTGGTGGCGTGTAGTGTGGGAAATTGAAGATGATGTTAGAATGGTGGGTGAGCAAGGCATGGGAAGCATGGGGGAGTGTTGGCAGGGTGGCATGGGCGTGAGGGCTGCAGGGCATGGCCAAGGGATGGCATTCCTTACTTTGATTAATTTGCTATTTTTATTTGGTTCGAATATAATTTGTGGTCCGGACAAAAAATGGGTATTACAACATCCCTAAGGGAATAAGGGATATTTCGATTCATATTAATCACTAAAAAATAATTTTATCCGAAATTTACCCACACAATTATTGAAGCTGCCGAAGTTGAATTAATGTCATGCAACGTGAAAGATTCATGCAGCATGAAAGGTAGTCCATGCAACGTGTTGCATGTTTATTTTTGATGCATATGTTCCATTTAATTATTATAGTTTTAGTGTGCACGTATTTTTTATTATGTTGCTTATGGTTTATTTTACTGGCACTAAAGTTTGTTGAACCATATAACATATATTTACTATATTTAGCATCCATCATATTACCTTATTTTATTTTTAATCATATTTCTCGTATCTACAGGTGTTATGCAAGGACAATTAATAGACACATCACTAGGGTGATTCAGAGAATTGTGACTATTGGAGAGGTGTTTGCTTGAGAAGCTTGCTTGAGAAGCTTGCTTGGCTTTGGAGGAGCTTGCTTGACATGCTTGCTTACGTTCAGATGGAAAATGACATACTTGCTTACATTCACGATGGACGGAAATTCTAGATAGGTGCTTGCTTACATTCACATAGAAATTGACATGCTTGCTTAATTCATGATGGACGATAATTCTAGAGAGGTGCTTGCTTGAGCTGCTTGCTTAGGGTGCTTGCGTGAGCTACTTGCTTACATCTACTTACAAATTGACATGTTAGCTTATGATTGCATGGGGAGGCAAAGGCACACATTTCAAGGATTTTAATTTTTAATTCATTATCCTTTCACACCTCTGTAGGAATGTTGGCCGATCACTTCATTTTGTAAAGCCTATAAATAGAGGTTGGTTTTTCAATTGTAAGACACAACTTTGAATTAAGAAATTTGAGAGTTTTTATCTCTTCGTTCTTTTGAGAACTTTATCGATCCTTCCAGTTCTGCTTGTTGAATCAAACCTTTAATGTCTTTGGTTCCTAGTTCTACATAACTAGTAGGTCAAGATCTTATTTTGTTTAGAGACCGTTATAGGGTTCGGGTCACACTTTTTAGTGATGGTTCAATTCTCAAGTCCTAAACTACTTTCCATTTTCCAATTTTCAATTCTACCGCCACCATCAAACACATTAACCATCCAAAATTCCAGAATCTCTATTCTCATCAATTTCTATATCGTTACTCACCACCACTCTTTTAAACCCCCGAAACCGTTGCAAGTCTAACAACAAAAAGTTACTTCATTTACGATCGAGCAAATCAAGCATCTTAGTAAATTCCAAGACGAGATCGCATTAGATGGTAACCAGAGCTTAGGCTAAATCAAGTAAGCCTTTGTGTTTTGCTATTAAAAAAGAACAAAAAAAGAGAAAAGAAAATAATTTTCATAAAAAATATAAAAAAAGGAGATTGAAAAATAAATCGAATCGACAACAAGGGTTAAGATTTTTTTTTCTTGTTTCAGATCGTTATTTGTTCGTTTCAGTATTCTAACTTTGAATCGTAAGCCTTTTCTTCCAAGCCTACCTTATACACCATATCTTTCCAAACCTTAACATTTATTTTGCAGTCAATTCAACAAGTATTTTGGAGGATTTTGAGTAAGTTTGATTCAAGAACTTTTGAGATAGAAAGAGCGGTAAAAGGCACGAGAGAGTAAGTGCATCAGAGTGTAAAAGCCGAAGAGAGCGAGTTAATTTTATTTTTAATGTTCCTCTTTCTTTT
The DNA here is from genome assembly GCA_019671005.1 of Hibiscus mutabilis. Lineage (NCBI taxonomy): Eukaryota > Viridiplantae > Streptophyta > Magnoliopsida > Malvales > Malvaceae > Hibiscus > Hibiscus mutabilis. The sequence continues at coordinate 6,413,123 of CM033727.1, read as the reverse complement.
TCTTTAGAGTTAACAGGGAGTCATGAATGGAGACAAGAGTATAGGGGAATCTAATGAAGAACAAACTGGAGGAATCCTGAGGCTACAGTTCCAAGTACTTGTTTGTGAATTGGGACAACTTATGGATCAGAAACTCGAGTCCATACATAAGCAAATTGATGGCCTTGAAGAAAGATTCGTGGGAGCCCCAACCGCTCTAGCACAGGGTAACCCAGGACAAGACGTCCAAGAAGGGAAGATTGAGCAGATTGTGGACGACAATGAACTGCCCGCCGTTGTACAAAACCAACGCCCACATCAGAAGAATCAAGAAAGGTTTGATGATAACCTTACGAATATAAAGATGAACATTCCGCCATTTCAAGGAAAAACAGATCCGGAGGCTTATCTTGAGTGGGAGTAGAAGATCGAACACATCTTCGATTGTCAAAATTACTCCGAGCAAAAAAAAGGTAAAAATGGCATCCATTGAATTCACTAATTATGCAATAGTTTGGTGGAACCAGTTAACCATGAACAGGCAAAGAAATAGAGAACGTCTAGTGTCCACGTGGGAGGAAATAAAAGGCATAATGAGGAAGAGGTTTATACCAGCCTACTATTATGAGAATTAATGAAGAAACTCCAGAACCTCAAACAAGGCAACATGAGTGTGGAAGATTATTTTAAAGAGATGGAGATGGCAATGATACAAGCAAATATGGAGGAAGAAACTGAATCTACCATTGCAAGGTTCATTTCGGGTTTAAATCAAGACATAGCTGACACAGTGGATTTACAATACTATATGGACTTAGAACAATTGGTTCACTTGGCTATGAAGGTGGAACAACAACTTAAACGTAAAGGTACATCCTGAAACAACCCTTCTACTTCTAAATGAAGTCGAAATTCTAAACTGGGACAAATTGCTCCTAAAGCGACATACAAACCAAATCAGTTCAAGCAAACCGTTGGGACTTCAAAACCCAACAAGATTGTTGATGTGAAAAAAGGAAAGCCACAAGCTACACCAAATCGGTCCAAGGATATTCAATGCTTTAAATGTCTTAGAATGGGACATGTAGCTAGTCAATGCCCAAATAGACATACTATGGTGATTCGAGGAACTGGCGAGATTAAATTTGAATCAGAAAAAGAAAAAAGTTGATGCCATAAGTGAAGATGGTGAAGACTTGGACCCGCCCGCTAAAGGACAAGTGCTCGTTGTGAATAGGAGTCTAAATACACAAATTGTGCAAGGTGACCAACAACGAGAAAATATTTTTCATACACACTGCCATATTAATGAAAAGGTATGTTTTGTGATTATTGATGGGGGAAGTTGTACTAACTTCGCCAACACGTTATTAGTGGATAGACTTGGATTGGTGACAACAAAACACTTACACACATACAAGCTTCAATGGCTTAATGATGGTGGAGAATTGAAGGTGACCAAGCAGGTACTCGTACCATTTTCCATCAGTAGATACAAGGACGAGGTCATATGTGATGTTGTACCCATGCACGCCAACCACTTACTTTTGGGGAGGCCTTGGCAGTTCGATCGAAGAGTGAATCATGGCAGATATAACAATCGATACTCATTCACTTTTGAAGGAAAGAAGCACACGTTAACCCCTTTAGCACCACAACAAGTACAATATGATCAATTGCACTTGAAAAAAAGTTTTCAAGGATTAAAAGAAAAAAAACAAAAAAATAATAGGAAAAATGAGCGAGAGAATGAAAGAATAACAATAAGTATTAATAAAAGTAGGAAGGGAAAGAGTGAAATTGATAGCGGGGGAGAGAAGCTTAAAATGAACGTATATACGAGGGGTAGTGAAATTAGAAAATGTGTTTTGGCAAGGCAAACACTTCTTGTGCTTTTGTACAATGAGAATTTTCTTAACACTGACGAACTCGATGCAAGATTGCCTTCTTCTATTGTTTCTCTTTTGCAGGATTTTGAAGATATTTTACCCGACGAGATTCTAAGAGGTTTACCACCTATCCGTGGTATAAAGCATCAAATCGATTTTGTGTCTGGTGTGACATTACCAAATCGACCAGCATATAGGAGTAACCCCGAGGAAGCAAAAGAGTTACAACGAAAAATACAAGAATTGATGGAAAAAGGGCTATATTCGAAAGAGCTTAGACCCATGTGTCGTTCATGTACTGTTGATACACAAGAAAGATGGGTCATGGCGCATGTGTGTGGATTGCCGAGCAATTAATTAGATCACAATCAAATACCGACATCCTATACTACGCCTACATGATATGTTGGATGAATTGAGTGGTTTCAGTGTGTTTTCAAATATCGATCTTAAAAGTGAATATCACCAAATTAGGATGAGAGAAGGTGATGACTGGAAAACAGCGTTCAAAACAAAACAAGGTTTGTATGAGTGGAATATGATGCCTTTTGGTTTAACAAATGCACCTAGCACATTTATGAGATTGATGAATCACGTCTTACGGCATTATATTGGTAAGTTTTGTGTTGTTTATTTTGACGACAATTTCATATACAACCGTTATTTGGAGGACCATAAAATACATCTCATGTTTGTTTTGAATACACTTCGAAATGAGAAATTGTATGCTAACTTAAAAAATGTGTTTTTTTTGTACAAACAAACTTGTGTTTATAGGATTTGTAGTGAGTTCTGAAGGCTTGGAGGTTGATCACGAGAAAGTAAAAGCAATTGAAGTGTGGTCCATGCCTACAAGCATTAGCGAGGTAAGGAGCTTTCATGGATTGGTCAGTTTCTATCGAAGGTTCATTCCTAATTTTAGTACCATTGCCGCTCCTTTAACTAACGTGATTAAAAATAATGTAAGTTTCTTTTGGAATATTGAGCAAGAACATGCTTTTAGTTAGATTAAGGAGTGCTTAGCGAAGACACCATTGCTTTCTTTACCAAACTTTGATAAGACATTCGAGATCGAGTGTGATGCTTCAGGTGTAGGAATTGGTGTTGTTTTATCACAAGAATGACGTCTAGTTGTATATTTTAGCGATAAACTAAATGAGGCAACCTTGAACTATCCAACATACGACAAGGAAATGTATGCTTTAATTAGAGCATTGGAAAATGGCAACATTACCTATGGCCAAAGGAATTTGTTGTACATACAGACCACGAGTCATTGAAACACGTTAAGGGACAACACAAACTCAACAAAAGACACGACAAATGGGTTGAGTTCCTTAAGTCATTCCCATACGTCATCAAGTACAAGAAGGGAAAAGAGAACATTGTTGTTGATGCCCTATCTCGGAGGTATGTGCTTCTTAATTCTCTTAAATCTAAACTGATTGGATTTGCATTTCTTAAAGAACTCTATGCTACTAACCTTGATTTTGGTGAGATCTTTAAAGTATGTGAGAAAGGTGTGTTTGACAAGTTTTACAGGCACGATGGGTTCTTATTGAAGAAAATTAAACTTTGCATCCCTCAAAGTAGTGTACGTGAGGTCTTAGTGAAGGAAGCCCATAGCGGGGGGCTTATAGGACATTTCAGAGTTAACAAGACATTAAACATCCTACATGAGCTTTTGTTTTGGCCAAAACTAAAAATAGATGTGGAATGAATTTGTGAGCGATGTATCACTTGCAAAAGGGCAAAATCAAGACTTCAACCTCAATGGGAGATTTTGTGTTTATATAGACTTTCGAGGACAATCATTTTAGATCGAGATACGAAGTTTTTGATTTATTTCTGGAGGTTTTTATGAAGCAGTATTGGGACAAAGTTATTATTCTCTACAACTTGTAATCCTCAAACTGATGGCCAAACAGAAGTGGTAAATCGAGTACTTTCAACTTTGTTGCGGTCTTTGATTAGCAAGAATCCGAAATCGTGGGAAGAGAGCTTGCCACATGTGGAATTTACTTACAACAGATCATTTCATTCAGCCACTAAATTTACACCATTTGAGATTGTATATGGGTTTAATCCATTGTCTCTTGTGGATTTGTTACCTTTGCCCATTGATCGAGCATTAAATACGGATGAGAAGAACAAGGCTGAATTTGTGAAAAAGCTTCATCAGAAGGTTCGAGAGAACATTGAGAAAAGAACAAAGCAATATGAACAACAAGCAAATAAAGGGCGAAAACGAGTCAACTTTGAACCTGGCGATTGGGTTTGGGTGCACTTTAGGAATGAGTGATTTCTAGCACAAAGGAAATCTAAACTCTCACCTAGAGGGGATGTGCCATTTCAAGTATTGGAGAAGATCAATGATAATGCCTACAAGATAGATCTTCTGGGAGAATTTGGTGTTAGTGCTACTTTTAACGTTTCAGACTTATCTCTTTTTGAGCAAGGTAACGATTTGAGTACAAATCGCTCTCAAGAATGGGGGATGATGAGATCATGGCATCACCACCACCATTGGACCCAGAGGAATTTCCTTTAAGCCTCATTACTCGTGCAATGGCAAGGAAATTTAGAGATGCGATCAGCAACAAGTGCAATCATGCATGGAAAATTATTGAAGATGCCGAAGTTGAATTAATGCCATGCAACGTGGAAGATTCATGCAACATGAAATGGAGTCCATGCAACGTGTTGCATGTTTATTTTTGATGCATATGTTTCATTAATTATTATAGTGTTAGTATGCACGTATTTTCTATTATGTTGTTTATTGTTTATTTTACTAGCACTAGAGTTTGTTGAACCATATAACATATATTTACTATATTTAGCATCCATCATATTACCTTATTTTATTTCTAATTATATTTCTCGTATTTACAAGTGTTATGCAAAGACAATTAATAGACACATCACTAGGGTGATTTAAAGAATTGTGACTATTGGAGAGGCGCTTGTTTGAGATGCTTGCTTGGCTTTGGAGGAGTTTGCTTGACATGCTTGCTTACGTTCACATGGAAATTAACATGCTTGCTTACATTCACAATAGACGGCAATTCTAGAGAGGTGCTTGCTTACATTCACATGGAAATTAACATGCTTGCTTAATTCTGGACGACAATTCTAGAGAGGTGCTTGCTTGAGATGTTTGCTTACATTTACAATGGATGACAATTCTAGAGAGGTGCTTGCTTGAGCTACTTGCTTACTTCCACCCACAAATTGACATGCTTGCTTACATCCACTTGCAAATTGACATGCTTGCTTATATCCACTTGCAAATTGACATACTAGCTTATGATTGCATGAGGAGGCAAAGGCATACATTTCAAGGTTTTTAATTTTTAATTCATTATCCTTTCACACCTCCCTAGAAATGTTGGCTGATCACTTCATTTTGTAAAGCCTATAAATAGAGGTTGGTTTTTCAATTGTAAGACACAACTTTGAATTAAGAAATTTGAGAGTTGTTATCTCTTCGTTCTTTTGAGAACTTTATCGATCCTTCAAGTTCTACTTGTTGAGTCAAACCTTTAATATCTTTGGCTCCAAGTTCTACATAACTAGTGGGTCAAGATCTTTATTTCATTTAGAGACCGTTATAGGGTTCGGGTCACACTTTTTAGTGTTGGTTAAATTCTCAAGTCCTAAACTACTTTCCATTTTCTAATTCTACCACCACCGTCAAACACATTAACCATCCAAAATTCTAGAATCTCTATTCTCATCAATTTCTATATCGTTACTCACCATCACCCTTTTAAACCACCCAAAACTGTTGCAAGTCTAACAAAACAAAGTTACTTCATTTACGATCAGGCAAATCAAGCATCTAGGTAAATTCCAAGACAAGATCGCATCATACTAATTAGTAATTATCCAACTTGGAGCTCAACCGAACCCGATATTACCCGACCTAAATTTTATTCGTCAACAATGTGACCCCACCTGAACGTGGCCCAACCTGAAGTACATCTGAACCTGAATTAACCTGTTAATTAACTGATTCAAACCCGAACCGTTTTGGCCTGAACTGAGACTTACCCGACCCGAACCCGAACTCAAACTGATTCGAAATCAACCTGATAATGACCCGAATCTAAGTCGACCTGGACCCGACCTAATCTGAGTCGAACCATTAAATTGATCTGACACAACATGTACCTGATTTGACTTGACTTGACATTACTTAACTAAAATATGTTCGGTTACCTGATTTCACATCCTAATCATAACAAATAGTCCATGCAATTTTGTCATAATCATTTGGAGATTAGAGATCAATTTTTTATTAGTTGATCTTTTGTGACAAAGAAATATGAGGTTATTCTTCTTTAGTATATTTAACAAATTAATAAGTTTTAACTTAAGGATTGGATTCGGTGGTAAAAAAGTAAAGTATTCAATATAAATAATTTGGGTTCAAACAGTTTAATATCTAAGTATTTAAAAATTTAGAATCAAATACATATATTATCTTATACTCGTGATAAAAATTAAATCTATAAGTTCATATGAGAAAAACTAGGCATTTCGTATCACCGACAAATTATAAAATGATAATTCATAAATTAATCAATAAATGGCATAAAAGTCTACATCGGGTCGGTGTAGAAATAATATTCAATAGTTGACTGTTTCAAGTCTTTAAAAATCTCTAAATTGCTAGTAGACGTCAATTAATCTTTGAAATATATTAATATTAAGTTGACGTCAAAACATGATAAAGCACAGGGTATAAGGGTGGCCAATGGGAAAGGAAAAGCGAAGTCAACGTCCTAAATAATTGTTATCAAGGATGTTGGATAAGGTAATTTGACAGAGATGGGTAGAGCGGTGCTAGACAGATAGTCACATTCTTCAGAAATTTCAAACTCTCGTATAATTTATGTATTTTTATATTTTTATTGATAATTTAAGTTTGTACCTTTATAATTTTGTAATTTCACACCCTCTAAATTTCTAATATAACTCTTTAACAATTCGCACCCCAGACATAAAATTTTACATATGTCCATGATAGAGATTGTGAGTAGCGTAAAGTAGGGGTGTTAAAAAATATCCGACCCGACAGACCCAACCTGACTACTCGGTTACCCGAACATAAATAACTGAGTATTTACCCGAATTTTTTTACTCAAGTCGGGCCCGGGCCACAAAATTAGATTTAATCGGGTACCCATTGACCCAGTTCCCTATTTTTTATATTTTAAATATAATTATTATTTAAACAAAATATCCTTATATTCATTATATTCTCAAATCAAACAACCTGCATGTAATTTTTAAGAATTATGAAATTTATATTCTAAAGTTGTTTGGGTTTGATACTTTAGATCTTAAACTCTATGATGAAATTATATAATTCGAACTTTTATTAGTTATGAATTTTTTTAATAAAATTAAATGATTTTAAAAATAAAAAGTAAAAATACGAGTACTCATTACCTGAATTTTCTAGTACCCGAGTTTGACGGGTACCTGGATAACGGGTACTCGGTTAAAGCGAGCCGGGATACAAGCCGAAGAATCTAGTACCCCGGGACTTCGGGTACCCGGTAATGAACACCCATAGCGTGAAGGACCAAGTTGCATAGGTGAGATATTATATATATCCAGGAACAAACAAGTAAAACTTTATTTGGTCAAAATCGAGTTTGGGTAAAAATAAATTCAGGTTCTTTTTTGTTTGGGTGAAATCGGTTCTGGTTGTCTTCAATTCGTATGAGATTGGTTTGGTTGAAAATCAATTCGGGTCCATATCGATTTAACTAAAATTCAGGTCGATTTCAGTTCTATTTATTTCGGGTTTCGAATGGAAATCAAGTCTCCAATCAGATAAATCGGTTCGAATCTCGAGTTAAGTTTACCGTGTCGCGAACTACAAAGGCAAGGCTAAAAATTAAGAATAGATAGAACTATAAAAGAAAAAAGAAAAGAAATTCAGATATGCAGTGTAAGTGTAACATCAAAAATTCAACGCATGGAAAGAAGAGAGAAGGCTCCTTCTGACTATATTTTTTTTGTTGAAAGATGGATTGTATTACATTAGCCATAAATGACATCATCAATTACAAAGTTAGCAATACAATCCGGAACTTCATACGAGAAAGTAAAAGGCTCATTACAATTTATGCTCCATTGTGCAAGTGAGTGAACGACCCTATTTGCTTCTCGGCCTATATGTGTGACCTTGTAGTTGTTGCGTTCGGCCAATATGACATGCGCTTCGGTTAAGTATGCTGCTGTGATCGACCTATCAAGTGACGTGGCGTTCAGCTTGTTAACCACCGCCGTAGAATCTCCTTCAATTAGGGCATTTCTCCTTCAATTAGGGCCTTTGGCCAATCATTTTCTACTGCAATCTTGAGGCCCAAAGTGTAGGCGCAAGCTTCAGCAGTCTGCACCCCTTGTAGCTTTTGGGCTATCGCATCAAGGACTAAACCATGCTAGTTTCAGGCCACTATTCCAATTGAGGCTTCCCCGAGTTTGGCATGAATACTGCATCAACATTTACCTTGATGGTACCCTCGAGTGGACAAGGTCATCTCTTAGCTCGACTGCAAGGGACATGATTACTTATGGGTTACTGGGCTGCTTTGTAATCTGAAGCTAAAACCTGCACATAATCAACAACAGCTCAGATCGGAAGAACCTTATTCTCGTGGGTCAATTTGTTTCTCCGATTCCATAGGTTCCATAGGAGAATGATGAAAAGTGTGAACTTTTTCTTGTCAAGGTTCTTGAGTGCTTCATCCAGCCAGGCCTTGCAACTCGAGAACTGACCATTTAGCAATGATGTCGATAGCGCGCAAAGATCAAAGGCTTCTCTAAGGGTTGGGCATTCCCGAAAGGCATGAAGGCAAGATTCAATGATGTTGTTACAAATTTTACAAGTACTAGGGTCCAGACTAGCGGCTTTAAGTTTGTAGCCCAAAGGGAGGGCTTCATGATACAATCTCCACCCAAACAGTCGAATTTTGGGCAAAGTAGGAAGCTTTGCCATTGCCTTCCAAATTGTCGAGGAGTCTCTTACCTCATGTTTTTGTAGAAGGAACCAATTGTAACCGGATCGAGTGGTATAGCTGTCGGACGAGTGGTGTCCTTAAACGATCAAATCACCAGAGTGGGGTGCAATGGGGCACTGACTGATCACATCCGCATCCTCATCAGAGAAAACTTGATTAAGGTTGACAACATTCCAAGCAGCAACATTATGCACCATAAACTCGCTACACCGAATCGGATTAAACTCATTGTCCGAGTGACTTCCTTTCAGCGAGATAGGTTTGGTACTCCCCCATTTATCTTTTACAATCCAGACCTGACTGTTAGTCCCAATCCTCCAATGGAAGACTTCTTTAATTGCTTCTTTTGCCTTGAAGATGCTGCTCCACACAAATGAGGTTTCCCCCCATGTTTTGCTTTAAGCACGTCCCCATTGGGGAAATATTTTGCTGAAAGCACTTTGAAACACAGTGACTCTTTGTTGCATAGCAATCTCCAAACTTGCTTGGCCAAAAGTGCAAGATTAAATGTCTTGAGATCTTGAAATCCTAATCCCCCAAATCCTTTCAGTATACACAGGTTTTTCCATGCCACATGAGACCATCTCATCTCTTTATTCTTCCCAGACCACCAAAAATTTCTAGTTGTGGACACCATCGGGTCAATGATGCAGTCCGAGAGAAGAAAGCATGACATTGCATAGGCAGGTATAGCCTGTGCCACTGATTTGATGAATATCTCTCGACCAGCAAAAGAGAGTAAGTTCTTGGTCCAGTTGCACATCCTCTTGTCCACTTTTTCATCTAAGTACCTGAAAGTTTCCACTTTGCTTTTACCCACGATTAAGGGGAGGCCAAGGTATTGCCCCAAAACTTCATCTTCCCTCATGTTCAAAACAGCCTTGATTTCATATTTGCTTTGGTCATTCATGCCATTGCTGAAATAGATAGAAAATTTCTCCACATTGATCTTTTGCCCTGAAGAAGCTTCATAAACCGCTAGTACATGCTTAAGTCTCATAGCTTACTTCTTCGAGTTTTTGATAAACAAAAGGCAGTCATCGGCATACAAGAGATGATTGACCCTTGGTCCATTTTGGCTTGCACGAACACCTCTAATACGCCTCTTTGATTGTTCCTTTAGTAGCAAAGCCGAGAGCCCCTGTATGCAGAAAATGAAAAGGTACGGGGAGAGGAGATCCTCTTGCCTTAATCCTCTGGAAGGCCTGAAAGGATCTGAAATGGCACCGTTAATCTTGAAATAGTAAGAAACAGTAGATACACAAGTCATAACAGTGTCAATCCATTTAGAGGCAAAACCCATTTTGGTCATAACATCCGTAAGAAAATGTCATTCAACTCTATCATAGGCATTTTCCATATCCAATTTAATCACTGCCCCTTTATTAGGTCCATTTTTTGCACCCTTTAGATAATAAAAAAGTTCATGAGCCACAATAACATTATCCGAAATAAGTATGCCTGAAACAAAGGCACTTTGGTTCTCAGCAATACAACAGTGCATAATAGATTTCAGTCTATTCATAAGAACTTTAGAGCAAGTTTTGTATACCACATTACAAAGACTAATTGGTCTAAAGTGTTTCATGAGGGTCGGGTTACCAAGTTTCGGGATAAGCACAATAACAGTTTGGTTTACCTAACCCATGTTAACTCTACCCATAGGGAGATCAAGGCACAGATTAATAAATTCAACACTAAGGATGCACCAGAATTTGCGAAAGAAAGCCACGGGTAAGCCGTCTATACCTGGGGCTTTGTTTGGGTGAATTTGAAAGAAAGCTTTTTTGACTTCCTCCACCGTGAATCCCGCACAAAGCTTGTCGTTCATCTCCGGTGTTATGCAAGTCTCAATGGCTTGAAGGGTCATGCTAGAGGTTGAGCCATTGTCGGACTGGAAGAGATTGGAAAAGAACACTTTAGCCACCACAAAAATGTTCTCCACTCCTTCAACCCACTCCCTAGCATTATTCTTGATGCCCTTAATCAAGTTCTTCTTTCTTCAATTGCTAGCCTGAGCATGGAAGAATCTTGTATTTCAATCCCTTTCTTTAAGCCATTTTACTCGGGACCTTTGCTTCCAGTACACCTCTTCTTTTTCAAGAATTGTTTTCAGCTCCTTTTTCGAATTCTTAAGGTCATCCAATCTTGCCTCAGTAGTGCTTAGCTCAAGAAGGTGCTCAATAGATTTTTGGAACTGTTTCTTGCGTCGCACTTCAACTATTCTTCTATGCGATTGCCATTCATAGAGGCTTTTGCCAATGTTCTTAAGCTTCCCCAAGGTGTCTCCCATGGGGTTGGTCAATGCGCTGTTAACAATGTTCAGGCAATCGTCCTCGTCAGCCCAACACGAATCGAACCTAAAATAGTCCTTGTTCTTTCCTTTTATTCTTTTTTTGCCCTCAGTATTAAGGAAAAGAAAGCAATGATATGAGTCCTTTGTATATTCTGATGTGATCTCACATTGTCCAAACAGATGAAGCCAAGGAATAGAGGCCACATACCAATCAATTCTTTGTTTGACATAGTTGTCCACATTGTCCCTATAGTGCCAAGTGAACCATTCTCGAGTCGGTTTAATGTCCCAAAGGCCATTTCTCTCAAGAGCATCTCTAAAGGCATCCATTTTCACTCTCGGTTTCCTTCTCCCTCTAGCTTTCTCAATCATGCAAAGGATGTCGTTAAGATCACCCCCTAGGAGCCACAGTAATTGGGATTCCCCTTTGAGTTTGTCTAGCAATTCCCAATCTACATGCTTCCTTGTGCGATCATATGTGCCATATATACCCGTGAATCAGGTTTTAACAGTCCCAAGTGTAACTTCAACATCAATGTGGGATTTTGAAAAGGATAGGAGGCTAACATCTGCACCTTTCTTCCATAACAAAAGCAATCCACTACATCCATCACTTTTCTCAACATCAATACAACCAACCATGTTTAATCTTCTACAAACACCATCTACTTTATTCTTGAAGAGTCTAGTTTCGCTAATAAAGACTAAGTCGGGATCATTCAAGGTCACGAACCTTGACAAGGCTTGAACTGTCTCGGGGTTTCCCAATCCCCGGCAGTTCCAACATAGGGTCTTCATTGCTCCCGGCGGAGCTGTGAACCAACCTCCACCGATATAGGTGCCTTGAGAGGGGACACCACCTCTAGTCCATGTTCAACTTCATCCGAGGGTGGGCAAGTCATCGACTTAGCTTTCTTTGCAATCTTCGAGCTACTGCCTTCCAGCTTCCCTTTCAAAGATCGTTTTGCACTCTTGGGTTTAGGCTCCATTATGGTGAGGTGTTTGGATCGGTCCGGGGCATACACCGAGCTATTTTCCTTGTACTCATTTGCACCATCGGCTTCCCCCTTCCCTTTTTCCTTCACCGCCATTCTATTATCATTTTCCCCACTTCCTTCAATAGCTTTGTCTCTGTCTTTCCCTTCCGATGCTGAGTCTTCACTATTTGTTACAAATACAATTCCTTGTCAAGATTTCTTGTGGGCAAGGTTGTTTGACTTAGGGGATTCCACTCGAAGCCAATCACCAAACTGGAACTTGTGGTTGCTTCCAGTAGGGAGGTCCGGACAGAGATGATATTCATGGCCAATAATGCCACAAAAGAAACAAAACTTTGGGAGCCTCTCATACTTAGCCAAACAAATTCAGGGACCCGTTTTTATGTTCTTAACCAATACCGTACATCTCTTGAGTGGTTTGCACAATCCAGTTCGACCCTAATCCGTAGGTACTCACCGGTGCATCTTTCCTCATCCCGTAAATCCGTCGCAATGCATTTTCCAAATTTATTGCCCACAACTTCCCCAACCTTACTATTCATGAAACCCAAAGGAACATCATAGATATGAATCCATATCGGGAGAGGGTTGAAATCATACTCCCTTAGGCTAAGCAACCTATCAAACTGTTTGATAGCAAGGAGCTCCCCATCGAAAGTCCAAGGACATCTCCCGAGTACAAAGTCCTTGTCCTCAGGCCTCTTGAATTTGAATAAGAACATATTTGGTCTGAATGAAGTGGCTTCCTCCAACGGGTGTTCCTTCCAAACCGAGAAGTACACTCTAATAAGCTTCGGACCATCCACAATTCGTGGTGAGACAAGCTTCCCCATGAGCCATTTCTCCTCACCTTCAACTGGTTCCAATCCCAAGTTATCTATTTCATCTGTGACAGTCAGCTCCTCCTTGGTGAATTTGAGCCCTTCTAGTTGTTTAACCAGCTCGAGAGGCATATCTTTCATGGCCACAAAGAATGTATGATGCTCAAGCAAGGAGAAAGAGAGAAACTTGACCAAGGTAAGGTTTTGGGTCAGTAACAAATCCCCAAGAAAAGTGGCAGCCACATAAAATTTCTTCTTTCCCTTGTTCGGCCTCCAATCAATAGGGGACAAATAAAGTTTTACATTAAATGCCCAGCAGCCTTTCATTTTTTTGAAAATACCAATGAAATCTCAATTAGGTAGATCTGCTAACAGCCAACAAATGTGGCCAGAAAAACAGTTTCCAGATCCAGCAAAGTCAGCAATAGCTCCACAGGCTAGGCCTGACAGAGCCGCAGAGGAACAGTAGCCTGCACCCGTAAAGTCAACACTAGCATCGCTGCCTAAGCCTGATCGAGCTGCAAAAAGATTGTATCCCGAAACGGGCAATCTGGGTGAACCATTGGGGCTCGAGACACTGACATACCAACTTGCCGTGTGAACCATGCTTGACTTTGGGTGGGAAAGTAAATTTTTGGAGGGACCATTTCCGCACGAGATTATCTTCCTCCTTGGTTCACCGTATAAAATAAACCAGCCCTCAAAAAATTCTATTACCACCGTGCCGTCAAATTCCAGCCACCATATACCATCAAAAAGCCAATATCGCGGACACCAAGCCATACACTTCACACCCACTGGAGGCCAAGGACCGGAGACTTTAAGTTCCATCATACCATATTTTTTGGCAGCCATTATCGCGGCTTTGATTTTCCCAGGACCAGCAAAGTCAAACCTGGCCTCACTGTCTAGGACCGACCTAGCCGCAGAGGAACAGTAGCCCGCACCCGCAAAGTCAGCACCAGCCCCAGGGGCAGGCCCTGACAGTGCGACAGAATCTCTAAGTAGCTTGAATATGGAAATAAGCAGTACCTTGTATATTGTAAGGCTGCTAAAGTCAAATGTTGCATGCGACAGCCTTGACAAAGGGTGGAAAGGCTTAAGCCGAGGGTCATTTTCCCGCCACAAGATCATTTTCTCCATGGACTCATCGGAGATAAAATTCCAGTCGCCGAAAAAATTTTCCTCGAATTTTAAAAGGCTCACTGGCCGGAATTTGAGGAGCCTACCCTCCCAAAAGGCCCCCATTGGGTCTAATTTCTTACGGCAACAAAGGAAATTCTCATCGGAAAAATTAAAATCCACCATGTTAAGTTCTCCGGCAGCCACTACCGCGGTGGTAGTTCTTCCGGCCACCGTGCTGGGACAAAGGGACGGGACCGCTGGCATCCAATGGTCTTCCTCGAGCACCAGGGGTGCTGAGGGCCGCCCCCTCGGTGTGGGGGTCGGGGGGGTCGCGGGTCACTACCCCCTAAAGAGCTAAAAAACATGCCCGGACTGCTCCCAGTGAACATTGAGTTGTTTGAAATGGGGACACTTTCCATCTGCGCCACCCTGGTGTCCGATCAATGCCCTGCTCGCAGACCCTTGGGTGCGGGATGAACAGGCCAAGCCACCACGAGTTTGTACCACACCTGGACACTATGTCGGACCCCTCGTCGATGTACACAGCCCCACCATCGGCCAGACCCGCCATCGGAGTTGTATAAACCCCCATCGGGACCCCTAAAGAACAAATAAAACATACTGGAACTGCTCCCAGAAAACACTGTCGTGACTAAAAATGAGACACTCCAACCACCTCATCGGAACACCTTGAAAACCAGCCAAGAAAAACACACCAAGATCTGAACTGTTTCCCAATCTCTTGCCATTCTTCCAAGGCCCTCCCTCAGACATGAACCTGCAAGAAAGAGAAGAAATGAGTACTTACCCAACACTGGAGACAACCTCCAAGGCCATGTGCTTCGTTCCAACCCTGACGGTGGAGGCAACAAGGAAAACCACGGCCACCATGGGGTGGCCGCAGTTCACTACCCCTAAAGAGCTAACGAAACACCATGGGTCTGCTGCCAGTAAATATTGTCGTGAGTGAAATTGGGACAAAGCCGTCCTACCCTAAATTTCTAGAGAGAAAGGAGAGGATTTTCTCTCTCTAACCTCAATCCTAATGCATCATAATGGCCCCGTTCCTCCTGACTATATTTATTTGAAAAGGAAAGGGACAAAATTGTAGTACAAGGACGCATCTGGGTAATGAGGTTAAATCCAGAATTCAGGATTTGTATTTCATTTTTCATAATAAAATACTTGCACAAATTGATGTATATAAGATTGAAGGAACAGGGCAATCAACACATCCTGCTATTCTCCCACTACTGCTTAGTGCTTACTACAAGGTGGTGTTAACAAATTACAAATTCCGACCATGCTGCGACGATCACTACAAGTGGCCCAGCAAGCTGGAGCTCCGAGGTCCGGCGCTGGACCTCTGGCTCAACCAAATCCCAAAGGCTCCGGCAGTGCAGATGAGATTCAAACCAACTCCAACGGTGCCAATGGGGTTCAACCCAACTCCAACGGTGCAAATGGGGTTCAACCGAATTCAAACGGTGCACGTCAATGGTGGTGATTGCATTTCTTTTGGAACCTACCTCTTTCATTTTCATGGTGTTGGTTTTGTGATGTCTGACGCATTTTCTTTTGTGCTCTGCTCCTCTATGGTTGCAACGTTGGACTTGTGTTGTATGCCTTTTATCTCTTCTTAATCCAATAAATTTGGGAAATTACAAAATAAAAAAGTTAAAATGTTGCTTTTAAAAAATTCAGTACCTTGAATTAAATATTCTGGTGAACTTGTCAATTGATTATTTGATTTAATTAGATATAAGGTCTAGAATTAAATAATTTAAATTTATTAATTAACCAAAATATTTTTTAATGATTAATCAAAATTTTCAATTTGTATAACTTTGTCATTTTAGAGTGACCAAAATAAGAATAATTTCGTAAGTTGAATTATTAAATTGAAAATTTTTAAACTCTAGTGACTAAAATAGAAGTTAGGAGAAAGGTGAGTGATGAATGATGTTGTTTACTTATTATTTTTTTCAGAAAAAAAAATGAAACCTAACGCCAACTTCTAATGAGATGAACCATACTGAAAATGAACTAAAAGTTTGGTGATTATAATATAAATTTTAAAAGTTTAATGACTAAACTGAAAGAATTCTAAAAGCTTGGTGACCATTCATGTTAAAGCGTATGATGAGTGCATGTAGGTGGTTAGGATGGTCGGTTTCTATATTTTCCTTTTGTGCTCTGCAGCTGCTCCTTCCTTTGGGCGGTAGGTTTATGCCTTTTATCTCTTCTTAATCCAATAAATTTTGTAAATTATAAAACAAGAAAATAATTTTTAAAATGTTGCTTTTTAATGTATTAAGCAACATACAAATTTAAAAAATCATAATTTTGCTACCCTCAAGTACGTGACTTCACAGATATTCAGAACTATCCTCTCTTATACATATATGTCCTCATAATTTTGTTCTTCTCGGCTGCATATGTAATGTATAGATTCAAACTGTACAATCATTTCTACATATTGCACAACATCCAATCTCCATTCAACACACGAGAGGTTGATATAAACAAATATGGATCCCCTATTTTCTTCTAAGCTCCGAAGCACACCACAAAGACGCGAAAAACCCCGAAAACTACTGCTCGAACAAGTGAGCAGAGAAGTTCGTGACAAAGAACATACTCTAATGATGGATCGACTCAATGACGAGGCACATAGATTCGACAAAAATATTCGAATCTTTTGATTTAATCTTGTGAGATTTAGGATCATTTCAGAAAAATCTAATCCAAAAACCGATAGAATAAATCAAGCACTTTAAGTTGGTGGTAATTGTTGGTTGGGAGATCAACCACAGCAATGAAGAAGGATTGTGTTCTTAAGAAAATAAGAATACGGATGGAAATCGTCTACCCTAAATTATGTCTCTTTTGATGCTTTCACTTTAAAAAAGTAGACTTAAGGTTTAAGGTGTAAAATTTAAAATTAAGATTTAAAATTTAATTTTTAGTGTAGGGCATAATTAGGAATAAAAGATTTTTGTTTTAAGAACACCGAAAAAAGAAACGAAACGTAAAAGAGAGAACTTTAAAGAAGAAAAATTAGATTGTACTCATGCCCTCCATTTTCTATAATGTTTCTTTTTATCATAAAAAAAGAATAGATTGAATTCTTTCAAAACCCATTGATTTTAAGTATTTTTTTCTCACACAAAATATAGGAGAGTATCACGTGTCCTGGCCTCGTTATCGTTTAACGATATTAGTCTCGGACGCACAATAGAACATAGATACAAAGTACAAGAACATTGAACGATTAGAAAGTAGAGACACCGTATTGGCAAATTTTAGGAAGTATAGAGGACATTTGTACCATTAACCCTAAAGTTGTTCAATGTTTTACTTCTAGTTATGAAAGAAAGAAAGAATGACTGAATCAACAACAGATCAAGTAAAATTCTCAATGTTTTACACTGCAAATGCTATCCTGCAAAATTTTTTAATTGGCAATAGTTTTGAGCAATATTTCAAGTCATCTACTCATTATTTCCCTGCTAAATGAATCTACCAAAGCCTCCTCAATTCGACACTATGATCGCCTTACAATCCCCGCGATCCCAATACAATTTTTCACACCATTAGAAATAGCACATGGATGCCACAAAAATGAGTACATCAGTAAGGATAAGCCCCACCACATCGAAAACAAACTTGGGAGCAAATAATCCCCACACCTGCAAAGTAAGGAAAAGGCAGATGATTGTCATGTTGTTGAGATTCATATTAAACAAATATGAAGTTAACAGGTAAAAGTTACTGTACCATTAGATGCCTCCTTTGGATGGCGACACATAATATAGTAGCAGTGACTGTAGTAGCCGTAATTAGTCCATACACCATAAATATCTAAAATGACGATGAATCATCATCAGCATATCTTCTCATTAGGAAAGCTAACATTTAACTTGAAAATAATCATACTATAAAGAACCATTATAACATATCAGAAAAAACATATCAGATTTATGTTAATTAAGTTCACAAAATAGGATGATAAACTATAACTATAATTAGTAGTGTATTTGTCTGTCTCTAGAAGGAATTTACTCATCACTCGTCTTGTTGCATCCTATCTATGATCCAATTCATAGGAAAATAGGCATCCTCATTAAAAAACTTACCCAAAATAACTTTATAGACAAGAGGCTTCTGTGCTCAGTCTGATTGATCATGGATGAGAATGCAACAAAAAGAGGTAGTCCAAATACAGAAAGGATGTGAGAAAATCCAAATGTATCAATTGTAAGAAGGATTGCTTGCGGTACAAGAACAAAATCATCAAACCTGAAAATCATGTCAACCTTTGTTGATAAACAATAAAAAGTTGCAAATTTTATTAGAAGCATTTGTCGCATAAATTAAGGGAAAACAACCACTAATTATTTTTTGTGACCAAGAAAGATAAATGCAAAAGTTGCTTCTTTTGGCAGGTTAATTTGGAATAGCAGATGCAAAAGTTCACACACATACCAAAGACTTACCCAATAAATGCAGCACCATATCGGAGGCCATCAAAAGCACACCTGAAGAAAGATTTATAGCAAATTCAGAAACAGTTGAATGTGATAGTTAAAACTGTAAATTTTTTTTAGATGGATACACCTTCTACACAGTAAGAATAACACTAGAAGAATGAAACAGACCACACATAGAAGGATCTACCTAGCATAACGAAACTAGCTAATAAATTAAACCAAGAGCAGCGATACTAAGCGTGTTGCCTCCCACACACATGACTCAGTATAATGAATTACATGCATCTTACCAGTGACCAGTTGCAAAAAACAGACACACGGTTAACAGACTCCAGTGCAAAATAGGTAGAGGATCCAAAATTGGAATTTCTACAGCTCCACGGACGGTATGTTGTCCAATGCCTTGAAGCCTCATCATGCAATAACCTGCAACACATAAGTCGTCGCCATAGGTTCAAAGGTCATTAAATTCAACAAACTGATAATATAACTCTATAGCCAGGCAAGAAAAAGGAAATCAAGCTGAAATGTGCTGTAGGGAAAAAGCACCTGCTAACAAGGATCCTAATGCAACCAAGGCACCTTGTTTTCCTTGGAGAAGAATAATTGTTGAACTACATGCAGATAAAATAGATATCATTTTAACAAACAAGATTCCTTTGTAATTTGACGTTTCCTCCTTGCTGAACAGTGGAACAAATGCCAACAGTAACAGCTGACCAAGTCCAATAGAATAAATTGTCCGAGGGATATAATTTTTTTCAAATCCTTTAAGAAAATGGGCCAGATCCAATATGTTGCTTTCAGAAATCCAATGCAATGCTATGAGCAAATAGCTTAAAATTGTTCCCATCATAACACACTTTGCAATTCCCAACAGCAGCTAGATATGGCCTTGTATAGAAAGTATCCTAAAATAATCAATGCAAGAATAGGCACAATTTCAGCCAAATATGTCCACAGCAATTCAATTATAGAAATCCCAAGCATCTACGAAGAGGATGCACTCATGAATTGAGAAGTGGCAGCTTGCTTATATAGACCAACTTCAATAGCAATCCTAAAAATGAAGTGAGTCCTTTTATAGGACTAAAAATGAAGTGGCAGCTAGATATGGCCTTGTAAATAATAGAGGTTTTGTAGCAGAGAATAAATGTTTTCTCTGTTTTAATTCTTGATTTACAAAAAGAAGTGAGTCCCTTTTATAGGACTAAAATACAACAATCCTAGCTAAGTTAGACTCTATCTCTATCTATTATTAAAAAGATTAGAAATTTAAATTTAGATAAGATTTATCTTATTACTAAGTTAGATAAGACTTGGCTATTTAGTTATTTACTAGGACTAAAATACATAGAAATATATTTACAATCTACACTAAAAGATGGTGAGTATATGTTGTAAGTCCAAATATCAGGATGTAAGCTCATCAAATGTAACTTCTTGATAGTGCCTTGGTGAGTACATCCGCTCAGTACTTGTGAGTTGGAACAAAGTTGAGCTTGACTAACCCATTAGTAACCTTTTCAGAGATGAAGTGACGGAACTACTTCCACGTGTTTGGTCCCTCATGGTGGCAAGGATTCTTTGACAATGATGATTGTTGATAACATATCACAATGAAGTTCAAACTATTCATCTGATTCATTTAAAATTCGGTCAAGAGTTTTTGTAACCAAATTCCTTCACAAATCCCAAAGAGCCAATGACACCTATTTGCCTTTTAAGAACTGGCAAAGATTGAGAC
Source organism: Hibiscus mutabilis (assembly GCA_019671005.1). NCBI lineage: Eukaryota > Viridiplantae > Streptophyta > Magnoliopsida > Malvales > Malvaceae > Hibiscus > Hibiscus mutabilis. The sequence continues at coordinate 6,392,735 of CM033727.1, read as the reverse complement.
CATCCGATTGTTTCTTGCTCCTCCATGTCACTAGATTTCCCCAAAGTTTAAAGATACAATATCCCTCATGTAAATTTCTACTTTAAATTAAAGTTTACTTCCTAAAAGATAGAGTTAGATGTCTTGTGTAAGGACTTCCATTTTCTAGACTCATTCTTAGAAAAAATAAATTCATGGCCTGGATGTCATCTTTAAATATCTCAAGATTCTGTTACAAGTGTTCCTTCTTCTTTCATTCATGAACTGACTTACAATGCTAACGAGAAAAAGCAATGTTAGTTTTGTAAAGACAAGAAAATTGCTTTTCTACTACTAGTCTTTGGTAGTGTTCTTTGTCCACTTAGAATTCCTTTGTCATCAATTTTGAATTTCCTTATTATACTCCATTGAGTGTCTATCCATTTGCACCCAACATTCATTGGATTGAAAGCAAATCTAAAATGTATTTCCTTTCATTGATTACAATTTGGTTCTTGATCTAGCCATTTCCATTCCTAAAAAGTATCTCAAGTAACCCAAATCTTTAGTTTCAAATTCATTTGCCAAAAACTCTTTTAACTTTCATCGATTTCCAGAATCATCACATGTGATGATTATATCATCAACATAGACTATTAAGATAGCCTTTTTGTTCTCTACAAGTTTTGACAAACAAAGTATGGCTCTTTAACATTGTAGATAGCCAAATTTTAGAAAGGCTTTAGTAAATCTATCAAACCAAGCCCGAGGTGATTGTTTAAGATCATATAATGATTTCTATAGTTTACATACTTGACAAATTTGAGTCTTCATTTAAACTCTCCAAGTTTTTGCATGTACACCTCTTCTTCTAGAGTTCCATTCAAGAATGCATTTTTGATATCAAATGAATTCGGTGAAGATGGCCATTCTTGATTTGCAAAATGGTAATAAAACTTTCACGGTATTAAGTTTTGCCACTACCAAATGTGAATGTCTCTTTGACTTCAATCCCATAAGACAAATTGAAATCCCTTGTTACCAGCATTTTAGGTTAACCATCCTAATGATCCCATCTTGCATTATTATTTGACTGAAATACCCATTTACAACCCAAACCTTTTTCTTTTAAATCATGCCATATATGTCCTTCACTTCCAAGCCTTGATCTCATCTTCTATTTACCTTCTTCCATTTTGGATCTTTCAAACCTTTTTAATTAATTGAGGAATATGCACCTTATCAATTATCAGTGAAGAATGGCTCTAAATGAAGGTGGTTTGTCACCTTTATTGACATACATTTGTATCGAACAACTTGGGCATTTTTTCATTAATTTCAAAGTTTTTAGGTTGACCGGATGTATCAATTGAAGGGATAATAATATCATTACTCAAAATTTCACCTTTTTCATCCTCTAAGAATAATGGAATTGGTTCCAATTCTTCTTCACTCCTAAGAAGTAGTTTTTTAAAAGTTATCATTTTCTTTCTTGTAAATTTTTTACTTAGTTCCTTTGTCCCACCTTTTTTTTAGAAGAAGGTTTCCTGTGGAGTTTTAGGCAAATCGGGGGAGATGTGGGTTGTTTTTCAGTATTGGAGGAATAGGATTTATTATGGATGTAGGAACATTTGTACTAGATAAAGGAATGTTATTTGAACCATATAGGACTTTTAACCCTGGATGTAGGAATATTTATAGGTACACCTGGACTGGTTGTGGCTGAAATTCATCCAAATTCTCCCCTCCTCGAAAAAATGTTGTAATTCATGAAAAGTAACATCCATAGAAACACAAATTTTTACGCAATTGAAAGTTTATAACATTTATAACCCTTCTATTCCAGAATACCCAAGAAAAATACACTTGACAGCCCTTGAATCCAATTTACTTGAAAAAATGATGGATATGAACAAGAGCGAGAATCCCCAAATTTTTAATTTGATTATTTGCCTACATAGGTTTAAAGAAGGAAGACAATTAACAAAACTTCCGTAGGAATTTGAAATTTTAATACTCTAATGCCATCTATTAATAAGGTACGTAGCAAGAAGCAAGGCTAAAGAAAAAATGTTTAGGAACATTAGAAGAAAACAACAATGATCTAACAACCTCTAAAATGTGTCTATTCTTCCTCTCAAGCTCCATTTTGATGTGGTATCCACACAAGAACTAATGTGTATAATAAACCGCTCTTGAAAAAATTTCCCAAAGTAGTAGTAAAAATTCACTCCCATTGTCGGTTTTCAAATTTTGAATTTTGTTGGTGGCCAAGAGTTTTTAATCAAACCTATAGAATTTTCTAAATATACCCCCGAGACCTTTATCCTTCATTAAATACGTCCATGTAGTTCTAGAATAATCATCAATAAAGGATACAAACCACCTAATCCCAAGCTATTCAACTTTACATTAAAATGTCACTTGGATGGAAAATGGTTGAAGATGAAGAAGTGTAAAACGATTGAGGATAAGGGTTTGAATATGTTTTGGAATCGGCATATATCACAAGTAAAAAATCCATCTATTTTTTGAATAAATAATTTGGGAAAGAATTTTTGGAGATAAGAAAAATTAGGATGTTAAGAAAAATGCCATCACAAAATTTCATTTGGAACTTAAACTCTTTTTGGGAGGAAAAACAAAGCAATAATAAAAGATTTTTATTTGATAGGACTTGTCCCATTATTCGAAGTGCTTAGCCTTGAATGATGTATATAGTCCACTACACGAAAGGGTTGTTAAATACTTTCTCCGAAACCATTTCCTAAAAATGCATCCATGCAAACTTAATTTAGTATAGTTGCAAATCATTACAAAAATCTAGTGATAAATAAATGATTGCATTGTAAATCTTGAACATAAATGACAGAATTTAGGATGCAATATCCTTATTAAGAAAGACTGCTTAAAATCCCTTCCATAGAGAGGACACAAGACCCAAAGCTAAGGTCTTCAATGCTTCATGTGATGTTGTTTTATTTGTCAGTCAAAAACACATCCTTGTTTTTCATCATATGATCAATAGCACAAGAATCCACTATCCATTGAATTTGAGTAGTGTTGGAGAGGAATGAAATACTACCATGTTGAATACTTGGATGTTGTAGGCTGACGAAAGAAGACAAACATTGCTCATATAAAAAGACTGATTTACGAGAAGGTGGTATGCATTTATTGAAGATTTTAGAGGATCTAAAAAACCCAAACTGATATCATGTAAATAATAGAGGTTTTGTAGCAGAGAATAAATGTTTTCTCTGTTTTAATTCTTGATTTATAGAAAAGAAGTGAGCCCCTTTTATAGGACTAAAATACAACAATCCTAGCTAAGTTAGACTCTATCTCTATCTATTATTAAAAAGATTGGAAATTTAAATTTAGATAAGATAAGATTTATCTTATCACTAAGTTAGATAAGACTTAGCTATTTAGTTATTTAGTAGACTAAAATACATAGAAATATATTAACAATCTATATAATAAATGCAAGAATAGGCACAATTTCAGCCAAATATGTCCACAGCAATTCACTTATAGAAATCCCAAGCATCCACGAAGAGGATGCACTCATGAATTGAGAAGTGGGAGCTTGCTTATATAGACCAACTTCAATAGCAAACCTAAAAATGAATGTCAAAAGAAGAAATGTAGCTGCCTGGCATACATTCAAGACAAAATTAGCAGCATAGAAAGTAATTTACTTAAATTAACTTATTACAGATTTACAAAGGGGGATTAAACTCCGAGCAGTAGAAAAACGTAATGTCACGAAGTCCTTACTTAAATTAACTTAAATTAAAGATTTAAAGAAATATCAGGTAAAAAGGGACCAGTATAGTAAAGGAAGTTTAGAATTAAAGTTTAGGAAAGGAAATTCCAGAATCTCTCGATAACAGAAGGGAGACACCATAGGACTTATTCAGCTTCCTAATGGCAAGGATATGGCAATATAAAGAGAAAACCATAATTCCAATACCAGTTCCCATCATCTTTAAATTAAACTCAGTCCACTTGGAGCGAGCCAGCTCAGCAACATAAGAAAGAAACTCAAAATAGGCAACTATTTATCTTTTAAGAACTAGCAATGACGTGTTGGAACTTTCATTCTTGTAAAACGATAAATTCGACCAATTCTCTTCTGCTTTAGCGTATAAATCAGATATGTGGAATAAGTCCTCAGAGGAAAATCCGATAACTGATGAAGCTGAATAGACATCAATATATCTTTTCACCTATATTAAAAGAACTAATATGAGAGTGGAAAAGATAGTGAGCAAGAGGGTGCTTCTAACAAAAAATATACGTTGCTATACGTGCAGCTATGTCTTACGTAATCCCTTTCTTACTGCTGGCTAATGTTCTCTACTTCTCTTACCAGGCAATGCATTGTTGATAAATTATAGTACTTGTACTTTTTTAAACAAAAAATAGTCAACAAAGTTCTCACACGCAGTGATGGAACCACCAAGGGAGTGGAAGGGGCCATGCACCCCACCCCCAACTTTTTTTGTCTAATGGCAAATTTGGTACCTGCTAGTTTGAAATTTGAATACTTATCAAATTAAGCCCTGGTTGTTCCATGTTTTATTGTCATCCAAATTCCATGTACCAATAGCTAAAGCATATAATTCGGGATTAACACGCCCGATGTTGTAAAAAGAACAAGGAAGCGAATCAATAGCATGACATTTTTATGGGACTATGAAAAGTGAAAAGAACATTGCAACTTGATGCAGAGTACATATTGAAAGTAAGAAACATAAAACAAAAACTAAGATATGAATTTAAACATACAGACACTTCACACCTCTCAAATATCATAAAGTCTAAACTACATAAAGAGACCCTACAAAGGGGAGAAAAGATAAAAGGTGTGGTGAGAGGCAGTTCCATGGTACAAAGATGTTTGTTGCGCGAGGTTGCTTTCATTCCTACTCAAAACCATTGTCCTGTGCAATGCTAGAAGCCTTAGGCTGAGAAGGGGAAAAACTAAGGCAATTGCCTCCAATAAAAAAGAAACAGAAATTATTTTTCGTGATTTCTATGATCGGATGAGTAACAGAATAACAGCTTTTCCCAGAAATTTGCGGTTTTAAATTTTGGCAACTTAATGTAGTTAATTAGCCAATCGAAGATTATAAATTAAAAATCAGAGGTGTATCTGACAAACACTTGAGATGCCAATGAAGATAATATGGCAGCGGAAAACACCAGAAAGAAAAACACCTTGCCTTTTAGGGGTCAATCTCAAGAGCCATTTAAATAGTATTTTTCACTCCAACTCCCTAATGCAACTAGCATGCATCATTTATTTAGTAGCGAAATAAAATGACTTCAAAATAAGTCCAAGAAATAAAAAGCTAATGATCTATGCTGTCATAACATGGTAAAAATGTAATTGAAAGAATGCTTACACGGAACCTTCCAAATGGAAAGGGGACACCAAGGAGCGATGACACTATTACTGCAAAATCAAGCTGCAAGAAGTGATGTGACTTAAAAACTTGTTTTAAAGGAAGAAAACACTCAAAGGAAAGTGATCAGAGACTACAAATAGTAAAAGACCATTCCAACCTGGGGGATGGAGCTGATACACATATTCTTGCTAGGCTGAAACAAAAGGAAGAAAAATAAGAAAAAAAATATGGGTCTTGAGAATGCTAAATAAATGACCATCTGAAGTTTTGTCCCCTAATAAAGCACACAGTATACAGAACCCTAACATAAAATTATAATCAAGTCACCTCATAAAAAGTTACAGCTAAAGTTGTCTCTAATGTTAATGTATTATGTCTTTTTTTCCTTCCCTTTCTCCACTATTATCAACAAGGCGCACAAAAGCAGCCTAAAGAGAAAGAACCTCTCTACGCCTTCTAGAAGCCACCAACATATATTGAAAGAGAGAGGAAATGCCAAGCCTACCTCACATGATGAAGAAACAAATTCAGATGGCAGAGAAGGCAGATCTTTAAAACTCATAGCAAATATTGATGTTTCAACCTACATGATGAAACAAATAATTCACTAAAATGCAAAATAATAAAATTAAATTTCTAAGTCGTAGATCAGAATATAAGCATCAGACCTCCTCAGGACTTCCTCCTCCATGATCCCCATTTAAGGTTTGTCCATGGTCACCCATTACAAGAAGTAAGCTATTCTCATGTAACTTGCCAGGTCCAGACTGGTTCTGGAGTTCTTCAATCACTTTCTGAATCAGACAAGCAGTCAGGCAGACACATAAAAGCTGAATGGACTCTTGGGAAGCAACAGAAGGATAAAAATAGAAGTAAATGCAAAACGAGTTTCTACAATATATTTTCCATGTCAAGCCTCTAGAAAACTAAAACAAGCATGTTACAAATTACAAAATAAGTTCTCAAAAGATTTTTTTGTGAGACGAGGAGGTTTGGTTAGGACTGTTTTTTAAGAAAGAAAGAAAAAGAAAGCTAATGATAGAGAATCCATGGAAGCCGAATGCTAAAGATGCTAAACCATTTGGGACGAACAAGTAATTGTATTGCTTCAACAAAATACCTCTAAAACTGCATTGTACTGCTCCAATTTTTCGATCATTGGAGTGGAATCAACACCATAGATATGGCCTGCATGATCCTGACCAAAAAAGAAGTTCATAAAAACCAAATTGGCAACATAACCACTTATACAAGATCTCACAAACTTCATGTAATTTTAGAAGCATATGAAGCATTCGCAATAGCTATAAATCAGTACGGTTAAACCAAAATTTGCAGCACATAATGAGAAAATACAATAGGTAAATTTACACTAAACAAGGTAAAGGGACTTAGGTTAGATAACATATAATTAGATTACAATAACGATAGCGAAACACCTAGGTGATGAGGCAATAAGGAAGAGGAAAATAACTCCCCCAAAGAATTACTAATAATTACCACAAGATCTAATAATGAAGCTCCTAGATATCCATATTCAGCTTCAGGCTCCAAAAGAACATAACCTGAACAGTTCTCTAACGAAACATTTATCGAAACTTTCTAATCTCGGAATAAACCATGTTAATCATACCACTCCAAGAAAATGTGCAATAAGGACATCCCAATCTTGTTGATGTAATGATGGGAGTAGGTGTTCAATGCATCCATTATCTACCTAAGCAAAACAAAATTGACATCATTTATCATAACCATTTAGATACATAGAGAGTGTCTTCCAATGAATTGCAGTTAAAAACATGGCATACCGTGTCGAGATCCTTCACATTAAAAGAAGGGTATGGATAAGATTTGTTAAAATGATTAGGAAACAACTGTGTCCATGTATCGTCTCCCATCATCACCACTCTCTTCCCATTTTGAATCAACTGAAATAATAAAAATAAAAGAACACCACTAAACATTAAGCATTTCACTTGGTGATTACTTTTGCTACAACAGATTTTACTTCCTAAAAGGCAAAACAAGTGTCCATATACGTGTATAATTAAAAAGAAAATGCCACACTTGTCCAACACAAATAAAAAGAACACTGATAATGTTCTATATGTCAAAGGAAAATCACAAATTCTCTTTTAGAAAGAATATGGTTCTATCTTCTAATTCTAAAATGAAATTAATATTGAAGTTTCTATTCAAAGCCACTTTTTTTCTCAAGCAAAAAGAGTAATTATCAAATAAACCTGCTTAATGAAATTGTCTTCAACAATGGCAGGAGCACCAAAGCTATTCCCAATATCAATAAAAGTAGGGAGTGCCCCTGTTGTCAATCCCTGAAAACATCAATAAAAACAAAACCATTAATAGCTATTTTCATCAAAGAACTTTGAAAACTTGTAAATCAAAAAGCAAAGCAACCTTCAAACGTTGCAAACTGGTAGTTGGTGGGTCAGCAATAGCTTTAAAAATCTTAGCTGAAGAAGGATTCTCTAAAGCCATCCTCTGTAACACTTTCAGTCTATCCATCCAAGGTTGTTTCTGCTCAAAAAATGAACTTGGAGCAACGAAATCAAATCGCAGCGCATCGAGAACGATGATGATGAGATGGTCAACGGCAGGCTTGGTCCAACAAGAAGAAGAATGGCAAGGAGATTGAGAAAGATCGGAGCAGTGACTGGAATGGGGAAGTTCAGTTCGGGTCAAGAGAAAGCCTTTGGTGAAGATCAAAACAGCAATGATGTGAAGGAACATAATCAGGACCGTCCATTTCCCGAATCTCCACCATCCCCACATGGTTAATTTGCCTTTTTGACGCGGCTGGTTCGGGAATGAAAGTAATCGGCAGAATAGAAATAGGAAGCGGCGGCGGTGGGCCAACGGGGAGGAAGCTAGTGGCGGCGATGGCCGTAGCGAATGACGGTAATGAGTAGGAAAAGTTATTCGGGCATTTAGTTCGGCCAAAGTTATTCGGGTTAAGAGTAATTGTTAGTTGATGACAAATTGCAGTGAAAAGGGGGGATCGACATGAAAAAGTCCATTTGATGAGGAAAAGTGAGATTAGAAATTAAAGGGGTAAATTACGTTGATTAATCTCAATTAGGTTCTAATTTTATTATTATCTATTAATTTTGCTAATCGAATCATTTAGTCATTCAAATTATATCTGTTCAAAAAAGCTATTCAAATTATATCAATTAAGTCATATCTCATTAATATTTAGGGATAACTACATATTTGGTACCTTACATTTACCTGTTTTTCTATTTTGGTACCTCACCTAAAATGGTACCTAATCTTACTTTTTGTTTTTATAAAAAATTAGCAGCATGCTGACTATGAGAGAGAAAAACATATGTGGCATGCTGACAAGAGAAAAAATCACACATGGTAGACTGTCACGTCATTTTCTCTCTCATAGTTAGCATATCACGTGTGCTTTGTCATGATTTTAGTTGACGTGACATGCTAACTAGGAGAAAGAAAATGACATGATAGTTTGTCACGTGTGTTTTTCTCTCTCCTAATTAGCATGCTTTTAATTTTTTAACGACGAGTATCAAAATAGAAACAAAAGGTAATGTTAGATATTATTTTGCCAAAAAAATAGGCGGGGTACCAAAATAGAAAAACGGGTAAAGGTGGGTACCAAATATGTAATTATCCCTAATATTTAATAGGAAAGGTGTCGTGACACCTAAAATATTGATATAATTACATATTCGGTCTATATTACTTAACATTTTATCAATTTTGTCCTAATTTTAATTTAGTTTAATACATTCAGTCCACATTAGGATCAAAACGATATAATGTGTAAGTAACCAATATCGACTTAATCGATACTATAATTTAAATAGTTATGTGACTCAATTGATAAAATTAATATATTAATGGTCAAATTAGAATATTTTCGTAATTAAGTGGTCATTCATATAGTTTACCTAAATTACGAAAGTGCATACTATATAATTTTAGTAATAGATCACCCAACCTTTAGTCGTTTCTATTTTGGATTACTAAAAACATCATTTTAATTTAGTCGTTGTGTCAAAGATATTGTTATTTAAATATAAAAAATATTATCATTAACGTCATAAGGATTTAACATTCGAGTGATTAAAAATAAATATTTTTTTTAACAATTATAATTAAAATGAAATTTTTTATCAAAATAAAAAACGTGCTAAAAATTGAGGGATCATTTAGTTCATTTGAATAATTTATTTTTATTTTTATTTAGCTGCTAATAAGAGCTTTTTAAAATTAGTGGTTTGACATAATACTTATAAAGACACTTTTACCCTTAACATTTATCAAAAATCTTCAAATAACCTAAATTTAATCTTTCTATTTTAATTTTTTACCCCACGTAGTAAAGTAATACTTTTTTATTTTTTTTTTTATTCTCACAAATTTATATTTTTATTTAAATTTAATAATTAATTAAATTGTATTAAAAATAATTATATAAATAATAAATTAATATACAGATATTCAAATATGCTTAGTAGTGTTATATTAAAAAAATATTTTTCATAATCTAATTAATATTAATAGATGTAAAACATTTTTTTGAAAGGTAATAGTTACAAAATATTGATAACTAATAAACTATTCAAACAAGCATCGATTATAATCATGTCCTTATATGTCATTTTGTTTGTTTAAATAATCAAACAGCTATCAGTTAATTTTACCAAACACTTTTATACAATCAGCTAATACAATCCGCTAGTCAAATAAACTATGCAATCAGCTATCAGCTAATGTAATCCGCTATCAGCCAGAGATTTAAATAGCGTTCGCGGTCGCGTTTTCGGTTGCATCGCGTTTATCGCGGTTGCGGACATAACGGATGACATTGCGGACATAACGGATGCCATTGCGGTCATTGCGGATGTCGCGATCGTGAATTTTTTTTTAAATTCACACAACTTATTGTAAAATATAATAAATGTAAGTTAAATATAAAAAAGTCACTTTTGAACTTTTATTAGTATGAGAACACAATTTTTACAATCATTAATTATTATTATATTTATTTACAAATTTCCCAAAAATATTGTATTAACTATAACAAAAATAAAATAAGAAATATTAAACATTCAACATATTTAATAAGTTTGAAAAATTTTATAAATAAAATAATTAAAAATCTATATATGAGACTTGAGATAGGTTTTCAATGTTTCCTGAAAAATATCTGGTCAAATTATTTGTTTTCATTGTTATTTGTAAAATTCACACAAATTATTATAAAACATAATAATAATAATAATTATAAGGGTAAACTACATCAGTAGTCACCGAACTATGATTTCTTTCCTATTTTGGTTACCGAACTAATTTTTTTGGCAAAAACATCACTAACCTTATGTTTTCTTCTTATTTTGGTCACCGACTGTTATTTTATTTTATTTTTTTAATTTTCCATGTTATTTATTTCTTCTCTCTTCTCGTAAGCGATATATGTTATTTTATAATATTTTTATTCAAACTAACAGGATCGTAACACGTGTCACTGCCTATTAGTGGAATAAAAGGAATGAAAAATCAAGCCCTTTATGCAGCCAGAGAGATGGTGACACGTGTAACTGCCTATTAGTCGAATCTCTATGGCTGTATAAGGGGCTTGATTTTTCATTCCTTTTATTCCACTAATAGGCAGTGACACGTGTTACCATCCTGTTAGTTTGAATAAAAATATTATAAAATGACACATATTGCTTACGAGGAGAGAGAAGAATGACATGGAAAATTAAAAATAAAATAAAATAACAGTCGGTGACCAAAATAGGAAGGAAACATAACGTTAGTGATGTTTTTGCCAAAAAAATAGTTCGGTGACCAAAATAGGAAGGAAGCATAACGTTAGTGATGTTTTTGCCAAAAAAATAGTTCGGTGACCAAAATAGGAAAGAAACCATAGTTCGGTGACTACTGGTGTAGCTTACCCTAATTATAATTATAAAAAGTTATTTTTATGATTTTTAGAGGGTTTTCCAACACTTATGAAAGGATTTAATTGAAAGGAAATAAGACTTAGTGGCTCAATTGGAAGTTTCATTATGGATTTAAGGACTTAATTTGAATAAAACAAAACATCCTAATTAAACTAAAAATCTAAAAGACTAAATTGTAAAAATAATTGAAACTTTTAAGTCTCTCCAAAAAATCACTAAAACTTGAACCCTCCACCTGCAATTTACCCTTTTTTATTTTTCATCTTCTCCTCTCCCGCTCGCGAGCTCTGCAACTTTTTTTCCTTCCCATTTTTATCTCCGGCTACCAGGTGGTGCCGCGATTGTTCTGATAACGGGGATAGCGCCCGTTATTGCCGCGACAACCGCAATCGCATTATTTCGCCTCCGATACAGGCTTCAACAGTCGTGATTCCGTTGTCCATCGCGAATTTCACCAAATGCGGTTTCGGACGGCGGCGAGACCACAATTTCGCGGCCGCAATCGCGTTAGCGGTCCGCTATTTAGAACCCTGCTATCAGCTATCCGCTAATTACCAAACAGAGCCTTAATATTTTAAGCCAATAAGACCTCAACAAAATTGCAAAAAAAATTAAGGACATTCCATAAAAAATCAAATCAAGTGACCCGTTATATTTAAACGAAAGAACATGAACAAGATCTTTTGTTCATTTAATTAAATGAATGAACACGAACAAAGGACTTGTTCGTTCATTTATCGTTGTGAATGTTCAGTAATCTGTATGTTTATGTTCGTTTAAATTCATTCACCTATGTCTATTTATATTTATTATTTTCATAACAAAATCGTTATATTTAAAAATATAAAAACATATATTAAAAATATGAAATAAAAAGAAAAAATAAACAATACTCAATGTTCGTTTGTGTTGGTTTATTATTTTAACGAACGAACACAAATAAGAAATTATGTTCGTTTAGTTATTCGTATTCGTTCACTTGTTCAGTTAAAATTAAACGAATGAACATGAACATACTCTCGTTTGTGTTTGTTTGGTTCGTCTACAGGCCTAAAGACAAAATACTGAACAATAAGACTAGGGCCATCAACTCTAGGTAGGCACAGTGACCAATACGCTAAAATCTAAACATAAAATAGAAAAATGAAAAGATAGGAAACTCAAACAAATCAAGGTAAGAACCAAACAAGAAATGCAACAATAAACACTAGACGCTACAATAGACCCATAATCAAATCATTGTGAATCAAAATTCAAGACGGTTCCAATAAAAAAATATTGTTTTTTTTTCTAGATAACTCGGATTCAAACGAGTTTATTCGCAAAGTATGTGTGTGTTATTCAAGGCCAACAAAAAAATATTGTGATCATCGATATGTTATTTTAGTTAGGTAGGCTGAGTAAATGACTCATGATCACTTCAAGGTGTAGCGAGGTCCTTTTTGCTAAAAAAGTACTTTCGAAGGTGTTTGCGGTCTTTCAGGTATTAAAATATTTATTCCGTGGGTTTTTTAAAAAACCGCGTTTTATTTAGAAATTGGAGTCGCCACCGGCCACTTAGGTAGACCGGACACCATAAAACCAGAGATTTGAAAACCGTTGGGTTCGGGAGTCGGTTACGGATGGGGAAGGATTAGCACCCCCACACCGCCCAAAATTGGTACTTTAATAATTACCGTTTTATTAATATTAAACTTTCCGGATTAAAGTGACAATTAAATTAAGATTTGGCTATAAGTGCGAGTAAATTTTAAAGGCCCCGTTATCCGAGAGTAAACGCCCAACCACCATCACTACGCCTGATACTGGCCCCGTTTACGCTCGGATAAAAGGGCACCGCATTGGCAATTTATATCTCGATATGTAATCTTAGAAAATAAAACATAGAACGTACAATGAAATTGGCATGGTACTGAAATATAACAACACGCATATTACAAAGTTAAACAAAAAATAAAATACACGGGTAAAAAGACAAAGCATGATAAAACAAAGCAAATACGGACAAGATAAAAAAAAGCTTCCAAAACCGAATTAATTAACCTCAACCTATTTGAACGCATTAAGACAAAATACAACTAAAATATGGATTACATATACATGGCGTTGTATAACACTAAAAACATGCTAGAATAAAAACTAATGCTTGATATTTGACATACGATACAATTTATATGCATAGACTAAAAACACAACATTTCTATAGCACCAAGGAACACACTAACATATATCCTAAAAACAAAGATATGAAAATCTATGTGGGTACATAAAAACATGATGTACAAAGAAACTAAAACAATATCTAAAACAAACCTACTTGCGATGAACGAACGAATTAAAACACAAAAACATAATATCGAAAATAAACATAGCAAACAAAAACGTACCAACATATAACCTGAAAATAAAGTGAACAACCCATACATGCTAAGATACAAACACGCTAAGAAGAAGTCAACTAAACATACTAAACGAACATGTACTATACGAACAAAGAAAATACAAAACGTAGAAGGCACAACCCAAAATAAGCAAACAAACATGATATTAGTGCATATATGAACAAAATGAACTTGTTGACAACATGTGATAGAAATTAAATGACACAAACATCCAACATGGGAAAGGTCCGAAATGCAACAAAAGGAAAATGGTGAAGCAAAAATTAAATAAACGAAAGACACATTCAGGGATTTAATTAAAAACTGAAACGAGGATACAAGGACTGGAGATATGATTAACCCAAGGGGCGAGCTCAAAATGAAAAATTCAAAAACGCAGAGGGACTAAGCATGCATTTTCTCCTTTTTAAAACTAATTTCGGTTTAATTTGGGGTTGAATTGAATTTTTTGGTAAAATAGGGAGGACTGGGATTGCTATTATACCAAGGGGCAGACTCGTTTTGAAAAATCCCAAAACGCGGGATGGTTTAATGAGTAATTTGCCCATTAAAAAGAATTTATGACCCTATATAACATACATATCCTACTATAACCCAACTTTTCCCCCAAAATTCTCTTTAAGTCATTTTTGAATAAACCCTCCATTTCTTTTGTTCTCTCTCAAAACCGAAACAACCCTTTGGATAAACCCAAAAATCGGCAGTCAATCGCCGTCTCCTCCGCCGCCAGCCGCCGCTAGTCAGCGCCGACGAACCTAAAAAAACCACAAAAATAAACCTTACTCCAACCCAAATCCAAACTTAGATTTTAAAAGAATGCCTCCATTTTACCCAGATCTGGGAAAATACGAAAGCAAAAACCATTTTTCTAAAAAAAAACCGAGACCAAAAGAAACATCTCTCTCTTTTCAGTTCACCATATTCAGTTTTGGAAACTGATACGGCTTATTACTGGCGAAGAGAGATCCACGAACGACGAGGGTAAAGAACCTCTCAACTCTTCTCCCTATTTTACTATTTCGTATATATATTTTTTACTTTACATGCATGCAGGAAAGAAAAAAAAGAGAATACCACTGAAACTTGGTTCTTTTTTTGTATTTTTGTATTTCTAAAAACTCTCCTCTCTGATTTTTGCTACATCTACATATATATCTGTTCTTTTCTGATCATTTTTGGGAGACATAATATTTGAAAATACATATACTTTGGACTGGGTAACTGACACAATCTCTGCTCTTTTTTTGGCGACTTTGGCACGAATGATTTGATGCGGTGGTTGGTACGGCCAGCATGGAGAGCGGCGTGGTGGAGATGACCGCTCGGCTACGTAGACTGGCGTCTCGGAAGATAAAATAATTATTACTGCCATAACCATTCATATCCGTTGGATCAGATCTGATCCAACCGTTAGGACCGCTAGATGATCAGACGGCTGAGATGGGGCCTCAGAAATGATGTAGCAGCCCTGGATCGCACCATGTGGCCTGGAGAGGATGGTCGGCCTTGTGCGTGTCTCATACGCGCGAGTGGATAATCCAACAGCCCGCGCATGGGCTTCACGCGGTAGATGAGGGGTCTCCATTCTTCATCTGTGGCCGTTGGATCCAGATCTGATCCAACGGCCCTCGTGCAGCTGCACAAGATGAAATGAGGGCATTAGGGTTCCAATATTTGATATGGGTTAGGGTTTCTTAGGATGTGGGCTGGCCTGTTAGGGCCCAATGTAAAAGATTGTGGGTTTGTAAATTATAATAGATTGTATATTAATTTATTTTATTATATTTTTTAGGTTTATGACACTTTATCTGTTTACAATAGTAAGAATAATATTAATAATAATAATTAATACGTATATATACACGCATGTAAACGTAAAATTACAGGGACACATACACATACATGCTTACGTACACACATATACAATTCATGCAATACTCTTTCGTATACGTAATAATGACTTTAATAATACACTCATGCAAACATATATACGAATATTAATATATTACACATTTTAATTAATATCATATACAATCCTACATACATACACAATCACACACATAATCAACATGAATATCCACAGATATAGATATTACGCATGCATTAATTACACGTACACACATACATATATGTAAACACGTGACAAAATTAACCGATTATTATATTATTACGAAACAATATTAACAAACTCAGATAAAAATGAGTGATTACAGTTGCCCATCTTTGCTTGTTCTTGTGGAACAAGAACAAAGCAAAGATCATAAGCACTCATTTTTATCCGACTTCCCTATGTGTAGCTTTGGAGTCACGTGTTCTTCTTAAACTCTTCGTTCTTCCTTAGTTGAATCTTTAGGCTTATAAGCTCTTCCTATATAGAACTTCGTCACCTTCCGATCTTGGAGCTACGAGCTCTTCCTATATAGAACCTTTCACTTTGAAGCCTCGAGTTATGAGTCCCTCCTATATAGAACTTCTCACTCTGAGACGGTAAAGCTTGGAGTCCTTCCTATATAGAACTCTTCGCCTTCAACGCGGCAGGTTTTTCCTATATAAAACCTTTTGCGCCACGGATG
Source organism: Hibiscus mutabilis (assembly GCA_019671005.1). Classification (NCBI taxonomy): domain Eukaryota; kingdom Viridiplantae; phylum Streptophyta; class Magnoliopsida; order Malvales; family Malvaceae; genus Hibiscus; species Hibiscus mutabilis. The sequence goes on along the minus strand of CM033727.1, from coordinate 6,376,419 downwards.
GATTCTTTCAACTGGGAGTTTCTCCTATATAGAACTGCTAGTCTCCAAACCCTAGAGCCGTCAATCCTTTATATATAGAACTTTTAGCTTCTGAAATCTCAGAGCTACGGGTTCTTCCTATATAGAGCCTCTCACTCTAAGACAGTAAAGCTCGGAGCCCTTCCTATATAGGACTCTTCGCCTTCAACGCAGCGGGTTCTCCTTATATAAAACCTTCTGTATCATGGGTTAATTCATTCGGCTAAGAGTTCTTCCTATACAGAACTCCTAATCTTCACCCTAGAGCTGCAAGCCATTCCTATATAAAACTTTCAGCTCATAAAGCCTCGGAGCGGCGGATTCTTCCTATATAGAACCTCCCGCTGCGGGCACTTGAAAATATAGGCCTTTCCTATATAGAACCTTTATCTTCATATTTGGGATTCACGCCAAAATAGCTACCGATTCTTTTTTTAAAATCTGCAGATACCTGTCTAGAATAGACAAAATGTTATGACAAATGAGTTAGTATGCTCCTAATCCTAGGGATGTATAACTATTCATGATGCATGAGTGTCAATATCTTGGTGCGCCTGATTCGGCCATCAGTCAATATCAACTCTCCGCTGTTTGCTTTCTCCTTCTTTCTTCTTCTAGTGGCGATACCCCATTTCACTGTCGGGTTCAACCATTCTACCCTTTCTTTTCTGAATTTTGGGGTCCTAAAATGCCCTTTCGAGTTTTCACCTTAGAGTTTTTTTTAGCGAGGCCCTTCCGAGTTTCACCGGGGAAATCTCTCTTGTTGTCTCAAATGCTTTCTTTAAACAAGTAGGGCATG